>MU157902.1:103241-153537 GCA_015657495.1 Crepidotus variabilis | reverse complement strand
TGCACAGACCATTTGTATGTGTTTGGTATATAGTTCAGTCTGCTGGGTATGCTATCTAATCTAATCTATGATCATGTGACTATTTCATGTCAACAAATTCAAGTCTCTGGTTGGCTTGTACTGGACGCTGGCAACTCTAGACTTGCCAGGGCGGCCAACTTGCTAGAGGGGGAGTACAGCTAGTAGGACATACCCCCATCATCCAAACCCCCCCCCCCAACTTGTTGTACTCCCACAGAAAATCTCTACCCCGTTGACGATGCCTACTAGGCCTTCGTCGTCGTCGAAAAAATGGACAACATTAGCTCGGGCAAATCCCCCACGTCAAAAACCCTGCCCGACGTCGCTCAACCTACACCTACAGCAGATTCTATCGTCCTCGACGTTCCTCTCCCCTGTGCCGTGTCTTCTCTTGACCGTCTAATGAATGCATGGAGTTGTCGATCTCTTCAACTCTAACCGACGCTTATACCAGTATCCCTGCCGACGTTGGCTATACATATCGCCTACGCCACTCGCTTACTCACATAGAATACACCGTACACCCTACATTACCTCTTCCCCACATCCTGAACAACACCGCTTAGGCACTTAGCGCACGTTGTCGATCCCTGATATATTACCGAACCTTTCATTTCAACTATACGAAACCAAAGGCCTATAACCAGAGCTTAAGGGCTCGTGGACTCATGTTTGTGACAATGATATAATGATAATATCAAACTATTTTTGATGAATTTTTTAATGTCATATCGCTCTAGCACGCCTTCCCGTAGGGCCGTGGCCATACGCCTCGACTCACAAAGAACTTGACTCGTAAGTTCTAGTCCCCTAGTCCCGAATTCTAGCTCATACGGAGTGTCATTAATTTTATTAACAATGGCCAGCTATATAATACAGGCCTTTTACGCTTTTTTGAGTTGTTTCTTCCCCTCCCGCCGGTCATTCTACGTGCAGCTTAGGCCAAGCCAAACCCTAGCGCTAGCGACGACGAGATGACGTTCCCCCATTCAAACTTATTGAGACCTGCCACGATCCCCAGCCAACTTTCCCAAAGGAACGTAATTGGCTGAGACCAGAGAGACTCTGTGTTAGGGTTCCTCTTGTCCAGGACTCGGGGTGCGCATTCTACATCGTACTTGCCTGGCTCAAGAGGTCAAGACCCATCCTCCACACCCCAATACCCATCCTCCAGCCCCTATATCCATCCATCATCCACCCCGCTCTACGCATCCCCAATTAGCCCAAACGTTTCGCACAATACTTGACGAGTGATCAATCGATCAGGTCCAACAGCAGCTGATTTACCCTCATGCTGTACCTCAGCAAGTCGAGACGATAACCCTCTTAACTGTGCCTTTACTTTTGCCCCGTATTCGTGCATGTAGAGGAAGAGGGTGCGGTATCATTGAACGGAAAGAACGAACATACCTGGCCGGTTAGTGCCTACTACTCCAAAGTCAGTAAGTGCTCTCTCCTTTCACCGCCGGCGCAAGATAATCCACTTTCTTTACAGTATATCATCCCCGAATAAACCAAAAACGTTTCACAAGGATTGCAGGACTCAACAAGAAGTTGACTTGACAAAAACTTGCTGAGCTTGCTTAGGCTTCTACCTCCGCCGCTGCTGATTGACAAGGTTCCTCGCTGTGATCTATGGTCGTACCCAGACAGTAATCACCTCCTATGCATGAAATCACCGAATGGGTGGAAGGCAACTCTGTTCAAGTCCAATACTCTAGAATAACTTGATCGTCCGGATTAGCTCCCTCTCCGAGTCTTCCACATCCACTTCCGAGCCCACTTCCGACACCAGCCTTCCACTTGCCATATAAACTAATCCCGTGAGCTATCAACAGTCTGTATCAGGATCAACGATCGTTGCGATTCATTGCACCGGCCCAAGACCCCGAACCTATCATGCATCATGATTGAAGTTCCAACCCTTAGAACTCACCACGGGCTCACGAACTCAAGAGAACATGGCATTGCGAACTGCGAGCTGGTAAATACCTGCGAACCACCGAATCCCGGGAATCCATATGGATTTACGTGTGCACTGGCCAATGATCTTCTCCAATAAGCATCCGTACATTTGTTCCAGTCTCAGCCTCAAACTGGCGAGAGACATCCGTCTTTTTTTTGCTCCTATCGAATTCGCTAAGTCAACCGCAACCGAGCGAAGTTAACAACTACCAAGTCGTGCCCGGCACTAACCATTCGGTCGATCGGTGGCTAAGCTTCGATGGTTCTTGGAAACTTCAACCGCGCTAGCGACTTAGCGAATTTGGCGATCTCGAAAATGACGACTTGTGCATCGCTTACTGCATTAACCATTTGTATGTTTCGTCTACCCTCGCAACGGAATAAATGTGCTGAAGAAACGGGCTTGAATTGAGCCTTTCAACTCGCTTCTGGCCCGTACTGCCGATGCTGTTAACCAACAACTGGGTAGATGAAGAGTCAACTAGTAGTAACCCTTCACAAAGACCTAGTACTGCACTGCAACTAGTTTCAGGTCTTCATCGTAATGACCTCAGAGGCAAGTGTTCTTCAAATTGAATTAATTTTTCCAAGTCGAGCTGTTCTTTCATCTTCGAGACTTGTGAGTTGTGTATAACCCAAAGCGTCCCGAAAAGTGATTTTTCAGGGTCGTAGCATGATTATTATGTGAGGCGTGTAGGCGTAGCACACCTGAATCCCTAATCGCGTTTTGTAGGAGTTCTGAGCTCCAATTCGCTTGAGCAATCTGAGCTCTTAGCTTTCTGTCCAGCCGCAGCCTATCTCTACACGCCCTATCTCTCATATCCTCTCCAATACGTCTTATCCGGCGTAATCATCGTCACTCCAAATGCGACGAACGAATAAGCGCTCGGTTCTTTCAATATGCACAGCCTTTGACGCTTTGAGGCAGGGATCCTCCGGAATTGACCCGCTCACATCGTGGCACTGAGGTCGACGAGCAGTTCATTGCACAAATAACAAACGAAAGCTCTTTCGATTCGGTTAGCCGTGATCATGTTCCTAGTTATGGATAGTGCTAATGGTCTCTTGTCTATTTCGTACCATAAGAGCACATCTTCCGCGGGGATCTATCCTCTTGCGTTCAAGCTCGACCGTGGAATGTTTAAAGAGGAAACACCAATCACGGAGCAGGGGTATTATGCCCGTCGAAGCCTCCGTTACCAGTTACACCAAACGTCATAAAGTATATCACCTAAAGGAAAATTTTGGAATAACTGGTAGCATCATTCAATGGGCACTTCGTACAAATGGCAGACCAACTTTACAGCTTCTTCGCTTATCACTCATACACGCAGTATTTCTCATTGCTAGAGAAGATCGCATTTCCGGCAAATAGATGACCCTACGGTATGTCGCCAGTCGTTCAGTTACTCAAACATCGGTACTGTAGCATCCACCTTCGACTTCGCTGGCACTTAATCAACGATCACTGAGGCCCGAAGTACCAAGAATTACGTGGTCTTCAACAATAACACAATGTCCAACGCGACAATGTCAAGAAGGCAGCATCAACAAGACAACGAGGCAAGGGGACATCGGAACAAATACACATCAAGGTTTACCTTGGAAGGCGATCTGAACAGGTCAACGACGCGCCCAGTCCACTGCTGATGAGAACGAACGGCGATCGGTTGGCACGAGTGATGAGCTTGTACGAAGACTTCTGTCCTTCGACAGTTGAGACCAAGCTAAACCGCCAAGCATAATAGGTCTCGGTCGTGTGCCAACGACTGCTTTTCCATCTGACCGGTCCACAAGCACAAGGTGCAGGATGTTGGCCTTGGAGACTTAAAAGTCCTTTGACTCATCGTCATCGATACGGAAATTCCGGAACTGGTTCACAAACTTCTAAATCCGTTTCAGACGGTCGTAAGCGCTGGTGTAAGATGTGGTATACTGGGGTTGCCATAACCTCTTCCGTTCAACGCACTGATATATTTCTGGAGTCACGGAATTTGAAATAGACGGCCCCTTGTTTTCGAATTGGACACCTCGTTTTATGCAGCGTTGCCTTCAATATAATACTTTGTAACCTGTTCCCCGACAATGCAGCTACAAATAGTAGAAATGTCGTCTCATTGCGCAACACCCAAGCCCATGCTCGAGATTGAGGCTCGCTTAGCAATTCTCCGACGACTCGAAGATCCTAGACTTATTTCAAATACACCCCGTTATCTCTTCGTGGTTAGGCCATCCATAGTAAATGTATAGCACCTGCGCATTGCGCGTACCGATCCTCGCTTTGTTTGAGACATTACCGAAAAGACCTAAGACTTCATTAACACATCCTTACATTGAATCATGAGACTGAGATCCCGTACTCGAGGAGAACGGCGTTAAACGCAAGTTGCAACTAGCGTGCCGCGTGGTTTTGGGCAATCGTGTAGGATCTCTGTGCATCATGCTTTTGCTCCTTATGGACTCTCAACTGATCGAGTTCATTGTGATGTGTATTCCTGGCTGGCTGCAAACAGAATGTGAGGATGTTCGAGCATAGCTCAGTTAATATTGTACATCATGAGGAGACATTTCGGCCAACGGATCAATGGTGTGCAGTGAGCGCACATGGGTCGGGTTCCAGGTCTCTTCGTTGGTGAAGTTGAAGAGGATCTCATCTACTCCGAGTGAGTCCGGGTCACTTCGTTCGAGAAGTTGGACAAAGAAGGAGTTGAACCACTTTCATGTGTTCCAACGCCAAAAGTCAAGCCCCTTGCTTACTTACCCTTGCCGGAATGATCCGATATCCAGTTATCCCACAAGGTTATGCTGTCACTCATGGGGCTGAAGCCAGAAGGATTCAAACTTCAAAGGCTTAATTCTGCAATCTCAGGCGACAATGAGAACGGCTCAATAACTGCGTCACCAGATTTGAATTACCACAACGACATATGCCGCTAGAGTACACTGTTCTGTGAGATTTGACCACAGAAGCTAGTTGCAACAGAGGAAAGAGCCTGCGCGTTAGGTGGTTTGTGGAGAGCTGTATTTGAAAAGGATTGGCCATCAAGACACAAGAAGAGCGAAGATCTTTCTTCTCCTGAAGATTCAAGTCCTCTGGTGTGTGTACCATCTATTCCGGGTTTCGAAGGTCCCATATTCTCATGAACGACTCCGATCTCTCTCCACTATCACACACCCTCGGTCTTTTAAACCCATTTCTGTGCTGTAACCGTTTCAAGAAGACCGCATTAGTGTTGATATCGCGCGAGCTCGGGCGAAATAGCCACACCGTCTTTGATGGGGCTCATCCCCCGTAGTGGCTGTTGGTCTACGGAGTCTCAGGGATTCTGTTCTCTTTGCCACCAGCTAAGCTCTATATGGTTCCCGAATACATTCACGAGATATTGGATCAACTGATCTCTCCGCGTAATGACAGTTGTTTCGAACTCGATAGACCCACCGTCGTTTTCATTGCTTATGATCTTTGTTTGCGCTTTGGATCTTAAGCTTATAAACGAGAATTGCGAATGCACTAGCCAGATACAGAAGCCCGGAGCTCCAAAAATACTTTCATGCGATCCCCTCGTATTTCGGCGCTCAATTCTTGTTTAGCGCTCCATTGTAAACAAAAATCTTAAGCTGAGTTTTTTTGAAAACGGGTCCATCGATTTTGAAACAGATCGAATGTATCATTCTTAACAAGGTCAAGCACTTAACTTCGAAGAGTCTTCTTTTCTCGGAGAGTTTCGCAGAATGCATGCAATTTCCTCGCGGAACCTGCTAGGTTGCACATAGTCAACCAGATCGCGCTTTTCGTTACATGCCATCAGGATTGGTCTTGGAATTTGTGGAGGTATCTGGTTATTGTCAGTCTGGTACTTGCGTGTGCTCTCATAGGTTTGTTGTCTATTGGTACTTGGCGTTGACCCCTCCTCCTAGTTCCATTTGATCACCTGCAGACTTGATTAATACTGAAGGTAGAAGTGTTAGTCGGATGATGGCTTATACTGAGCTGTCAATAGTAGACTGAATCCGATGGGACACATTCTGACATGCACCTTTTTATCTTCCAAGTGCTTTGGCTACAAGCCTGACTCGTTGGGGATATGAACCTTGTAAAATGTAGATCGCTCAAGGTGGTAAAATTTCGACGTTTGGCAAGCTGCTCAGCAGGACTAGATCCAGCCGCGCTCATACACACTTTCGACCTTGATCCACACTCTCCCGTAGCCTCATAAGGAGGTAAGTTCATATATATTAAATATACAATCGAGGGCCGAAATATTGCATTTTTAACGTTCGATTTTCCTCTATGTTCATACCATAACCATTCATACCTTAGCATGGCGATAGCCATGTCATCGTATAATACGAGGCTTGCAGGGAGCATAACTCAGTTGTTAAGTCCAGGGCTTGTCTCTGCTATTGTCCGACAGCGCTGATCGAGTCAAAGCGGCTCTTACCTGTTATAGTTAGGACTAATCGAATTGAGCGGTGTCTATGCACTGATAGTTTGTCAACTCTATGGGTATGTGGCTGTTGGACGACTTATGATCGTGATGGGGCGGCATTCCATCATACTCTCATTGTACCTTCATAGCTTGGCCCCGATCTCGCTTTTAGGGCCGCTGATATCAACCTTGCTACGCCTTCTGTCCTCTTCTGCTTTGGGCCTCGAAAGCGACGTTAGGAATACACTCAGATATGCCCAATTATATCCATATAAATATCACGTAGGGGCTATGTATCCAGAGAATCGATTGAAAAAAAAGGTGAAGTAATTACCTTTAAATTCAACCAAAGCTGATCATCTTGCCGAATCTTCAAGAGTTCAAGTGCGAACTAGCTAAATTAGAGAAATGGTGGCGAGAGAGTCAAACTGGCAGTTTACCGCTTGGGCGCATCATAATCGCGGGATCATTTTTGGGTGGACGATCTTTGGGTCTCCCCTTTGATAGAAATAACGTTGCGACACGCCGAGTACTTGTATTTCAACGCCCAAATCTTCATTAGCTAAGTAGGCTTAAGTCTGCATTACAGATCTAATCTCGTCTATGTGTGCGATCTACAGACCAGTTTAAGGATGCGGTTGCAATCTTAAACTCGCTTCCACTGAAATCCGTCGCTCCTGCTGCCACGGAAGGCTGATACCGTATCAGACGATAGTCTTATCATCTCTGAAGATTAGACCAAATCGTTATGGAATAACACTTACACATCAAAGCTTTCAAAAACAAGTCCTCTGGCTCCTTTGGATAGAGTACATCTCAAGTAGTCCACCTAGAAAAGTCTGGAGAATTATCCATTTTTACCGTTGTTCTACGTGGATTCCCGCTTGATATTGCCCGAGGCCATGGCAAAGAATTATCAGTCTGGGCGGATGGCGAGGTGATAATCACTTGAGGTCTATTTCACTCTATGACCGTTAAAAACCAGATCCATAGTTTTGAGAGAACAAACAGTCCCTGTAAGAAGCTATTTTCAGAACGACGGCCGTTCGAACGAGAAACCACATCAACCAAGGTACATTCCACAGCTTTCTGAGTTCCTGTCAAGTATGTAACTCATAACGACGGCGATCATTTGGTATTCAGACGAGAATGGCACACAACCAAGGACTGACAATGCCTTACCTCAGGCTGGTGATGCGGGTACAGTAGATCAACCTGATACCAATTGAGGCAGGAGTGCTGGGAAAGCCCAGCTTCGATTGATTATTGAGCCGGCTCCTAAGCCTAGTCTACTATTGGGGCAAGTGCTCAATTTCTCAAAAGTAATGAAGTCGGTCTATGTATCTGGATTTTGTACAACTCCCAGCGTGCAAAGCGCGGCCAAGCAAGTAAAAAGCCTAAACAATGTACGAAACAAGCTCCAATCCAGACCAGCGACCGGCCTGGCTGGAAGCATTGCACCTTTGACATCGAGGCCTTATAGCGAATGGAATGGGGACTGCACCTTGGAGACAGTTTCCCGTTACAAACGTCATCCAACAGTAACTGATAAACAGCTTACGTATCCTCTGATTTGCTATAATATATGGATATTGGATGGGTAATTCTCGGCCCTCCACTGAAATCAGCTGTAAATTGGAGCTCAGAATTCGAAACAACAGTAAATTAACAGAATTATTGCATGTTCTACCATCGAGACCACTTGGGTTATATCAAAGAAGTTATTCAAGAGTCAATATAAAACGGCGGTCAATCCCTTGCTCCGGATACTTAGGGTGATGTTTGTTTGACGTTTGAGCACATGGAAGCACAAAAAGAGGGGGATCGCGCATTGATCGCACAGCTCCTTCGCATAGTTGTACGAGGTTTCTCAATAAATTTGAATCTGAGCAACGATTGTGGAATGGGTTATCGCTTGATTGTTGCCCCCATTGAGTCGACCGACAGCTGACATGCCCTCACAAAGACCGTTGGGACAAAGCGTAGACCGAGAACTCGTGCATCATGGTTGGACGCTGCTGATTATGTAATGTGTAGTGCCGACTTTCCTATTATGTACAGTCGAAAACGATAACACCTCTGACCTGGGCCGCCATGGAGGTTATATTTGGGCATATTTTGGACATCAAGCTCGGTTTACAGTGATTTGCAGCAGAACTCACTGGCACGCTCCTGAGATAAGACAGTGTATAAGTAAATAATGCACGGGACGCCCACACCGACCGTAGACGCCGAAAATGAAATAGTACCCAAGCAAGTTGTTTAATGTAATCTTGAAAGGGTTGTCCGAGTCTGTGGCTGGTTATGTAACGGAGAGGTCAAGTGGACTAAGCGAGGCGGAGTCGGAGAATCGCGACAAAGCGAGTGGAGTGAATAACTCTGAATGTAGAACGATGTCATGAATCGGCGAACCTAGCAAAAGCCGCCTTTAGTCGGACACTCCAATGCTTCAATCGAACAGGAACAAAAGTATTGTAATCAGAACACAAAGGGCAACATACTCTAGGCTCAATAAAGCTGTAGAATCTGAGGAGGCGCTGAAAAGGCTTCTCCAGTCTTCAGGTGTGTGGACGATCTGATCTTTATGTGATTACACATTGCCTAGACGCAGCTTACGCGATCAGAAGCTGTAGATCCAGTAGACCTCGAGTAGGTTCGATAGAAAAATCCCAGAGAGGAGTGTGCCAACGGAGGTGAATTGAGGGAAGTGAGAACTGGATTTTGGCGGAATTCGGGGATATGATCATATCAAACCAAAGTTCCCACCAGCGACTTGCCAGCGTACATATCTGTTCTTTGCCACTCATCATTGACTCAACATCTTCCTTTTGTTTTTATGCTCAGCGACACACAGAATAAACCTTTTCGAAAATCTTCTTTTGAATGAGGCGTTTGTAAGTCAAGATCAATTGTCTTGAAAATCGCTTTTGCGGCTGAAACCCCACGAGCTAATCTTGGTTACACAAGTTCGTCATGAAATATTGTGAGTAGAACAGCTTGGAATAGAACCAATGGAGTATTTACTTGGTGAAATGGATGGCCCGCCGAGAGAGATCAATGGCCACCTCATCAACACGTTTCTGAGCGTGTCCAACGCCCGTGGTATCGGCGGTGATAAATCCACTGAATATTCTGGACTTGAAAGACCCCTTCTGTCAACTTATACCTTTTCCTTAGCTTTTACTCCGAGCTCTCGGAAGACGAGACAACCATCAGCTCCATCCTGACCTCAGGCTTTTCCTCTCCGGTGACACACTCCTTCTAACGGCTACACTGAGGCAACGAGAATATAGTCCGCTCAGCTTGAGCGCCGAAGCGCTAGAATTACAAGTAAAGTGAGGCGTCTATCCAACTCCTGCTTCACGAGCCGACTCAAGAAGTGTTATCCTTGAACGCGCTTCAAGCATGGTCCAAAAAGGTAAGAAATATGACCTGGTGGTTGGACGCCTACTTTGCTATCATCTTCGATGATACTTCCGCACCTTCAAGTGAACGATGGAAAGGTAAATGGTGGTTCGCGCGATAGCCTTTGCAAGCTCCATGTGTCTCATTTTCTCGTATGTTTCAGCTCTTGGGCGCTGCTCTTTGACCCTCCTTGGCTCTCTGGCTGTCGTTTGAGCACTTCCCTCGAGGTAAAAATTACCTTAAATGCTTCTATTGCGTCTATCTTAATACCACCTTCACCGTGTTATAGACCAGCGTCGCCCATGACTGTACTCATTTCAGATGCGCTTATCTACTCGGCCAGTCCATGAATATGTATGCTATGGGTAGTAGGTGCAAATCAATGCACTCCGTGGCATTGAAGTATCTTGTTTGGCGTAAGCCATGCTGATATCAGGCTATGTCCCTATGTTGCTCGGGTTGCAGCATGGTCTAGGGAACTACGGATCTCCAGCACAGCTTGCTCATTTAATATGATTAAACGACTTACTAGCAGTCTTAACGCCCACAGTTAATATTTGGCAATGTGAACGATGACTTCATTGAGCACCCTGAACCCTGAAGCAGCGAGATATTCGCCGTGAGGGGACATCTCAAGGTAGGCCTCAACCATCGTAAACCTTTTGTGAGCGATAGTTGAAATATTGATACCAAGTTCATTCAGTAGGTTCTCAATCGTCGAGAGATTCAATGCCCTGATGTTCTACTCTCAGAAGAGCTTCGCTCCGAATCTCCAAACTACCTGGACATATCCTGTGTTCCGTGGATTGGGCGATCGCTCTGAATTTGGCCCCGACGACACTTGGCGCCTTGCTCCCACGAGGACCTACATAGCCACATATTTCTATTGCTACACTTTACCCTTGACCACATCTGCCTTGGAGAAATCGGACACTGACTTCAGCTTCAAACCCGGGCGGTAATGAAAACACGTTGTCTTTGGTCAATTGGATTGACGTTCTTGCTCTGGTTTTGATTGTCTCAAACCCGACCAAACCGCCACAACGCCATTCGCCAGCTGAAGTTCTGAGCAAATCTGTGACGCAAAGCTAACCTTGAGTCCCTCTCGTAAGCTTGACTGGTCGGCTGTTGGAATCCAGTCTAGCTCACTACGACGGAGTTCAGAAAGAAGTACTCCTGTTCGGATTGCACCCGAAGATACGGTGAATGTTCTAATCTTCTCTTGTTGAGCTCAACTTTTGAATCTTGAAAACTACATGTCAACTCACTAAAGCCAGCAACATCTAAATACCTTGTGTCCTAGCCCAAAGCATACGCTTTTAAATCGTCCTCTCACAGCCAATCTAACGGCCCCAATGGTCGTACATCCTGATGGTAATTTGGCGACTTAAGCTCTTTTATTACCACATCCTCAACAGGGCTTTGTGAAGATTTTTGCTGTGTATCGCTACGGCCCCTCGGAATAATCCCCGCCACGGCTCATGGCATGAACTATCTCCAACCCCGTTCATTGATTAATGACGAAATAGTAAACCCTTTGTGCGGGTTCATTTGGTTGTTTTCACTCCTCATGCTTGTGGTCTCATTCTCGTTAAGGGGCTCCATAATGGATGCCAAACCCGTTTTGATGCGTCAAAGATTCACTCGGGGTCGTGGCGAAGTGAACCACAACTGAGCAATGTATTACGGAGAAACAAATCCGCCTCGGTATTCTCTAGATGTCCTATCAGACCGACCTGAACGTCGAAATAGGACGTAGTTAATGTGTAATTATGACAAGGTCGATGGATTTAATTCTGAAGGAGCTGCCCAGTTGTCCCATTCTAAGCCCTAATACTCGCAGCACGATTTCAAAATCTTCCTTAGAACTTTCGGACCGACGGCAATCTTGGCCCTGCCAGATTGAAAGGTGGAGGGTTGTGCTTTGCAAATCCTGTCGTTTTGTCTGCTTCTCACTGTCAAGTGATGACATGACCGCCGAACCATTTAAGCAATATTTGTATTTCTCAAACTGTTTGACACACCCACTTCCTACCCGATTGGATTCTCACTACTGCGATCACAGCAATTTACGAATCGCAAGGAATAACGGAAGATGACCCCTAATTGAACCAACCGACTTTGTTGGGGTCTCCGGGTTTAGTCATACGCTATCAAACATATTGTGTTTACCTACTGGATTGAATCTGACCACCCTATCATGCCATTTCTCTGTTAAAAAAGACTCGAATCAAATATTCGTTGCCGAAGTGTGCTCGAGTCCACTAGAGTGCACCTTGTTCACGAGAATTATATATTTAGGTAGTATTATGTATGGTTGGTGCTGAACACGCACAAGATCAGCCCGAAGCACCACTATAAATTTATCATTTTTGGTTGGCGGACTCCTTCGACAACTACCATAACAAACTTCCAGGGTTATAACGTCGACCGGACAGGCTCTCAGCGATGCCGTTTGTACAAGAGGTGAAATGCACCCCAATATTTGGATCATTTCGAGGTTCGCAGTTTTCGTCTCGAAAGCGCTAGAGCAACCGTCTGGCAGTCAGGGTTTATTCTATTCTACCGTCTTGACAAACTGCAAATGCCATTTTTATTCCCCGGTCAAACGCTTGCTCAATGAGAGATTTCTCAGCTGCAGTGGCTAGTGATTCACACCCATTATTCTTCAGTGCCTTTACCATGTGGTACATGAACTGCGATGATGGGGCATTACATTCGCGGGTACCTCTTCTAGACCTTGTATTCTCCTCTCTGCCAGCTGCGTCCCTTAACCCAATCGAACGCCACAGCGCACCCATAGCCATGGCATCGTATAATCTAAATATTGTAAATCATGTCCCGTTATTCAGTTGAGGACGTTGAAATTTATCACATGCCGGCCACGAGCTCGAGACTGACAGAACTCTAACTCTATCTCGCGTGTGTTCAACCCAAGTGAGTAATTGATCCGATGATCGCCCTTCGGCATTTGCTTCGGCGCAGACCTCCCGCATCACTTCGCTTATCGACGGCACGCCTAAGGATGAAAAATCAAATAAACAAATCGTTCTCCACTGACCCTGGAAGCATTCTAATGCAATTCGAGCATCACGGCAACAAATTCACTCAATGATATGCTTTCTGGTCAAGCAAAGTCTTTTTTAAAAAAATCTGTGTTGGGATATCTTTGAGAGGGTTGGGATGTATGGGAACTAGAACTGCGAATTTATTTAACGCAATAACTGCAATTATGCTCCTTCAAGTCCAACTTGTACTGCTATTGACCCTGCAGTTCTTGATACACTTTTCTCAGATAAACAACCCACCCACTCCAGTTCGCCCATCCTCGAGGCAGAGTTCGCTCCGTATATAGGCATGTGTCAACAAAGTCTACTTATTACACTTTTAGGCAAGCGCATCTTTAAATTCAGCTCACGTTAATTACATCCTTATCTCCTCAAAGTTTCCAAAATTACTAAAGCAGACTAGCTATATAAGAGAAATGGTGGCAATTGTGTGACGCGATCAGCGAGTCTGTTACGTCTTCAGTTTTGTGGAATTTCTGCGAAGACTTATCGGGCACCGGAAGCTGCCACTTTCCCAGCGAATGAGCAAGTTGTGGTTTTAGTTATATCAGTCATGTCAACGCTGACGCCATCAAGCCTACGAAGACAGTCCGAGGTTAGCTGGAATTGGTGTATATGGCTGCTTCGAAACTCCTGTCCTCGCTTCCGTTCCAATCCATCGTTCATGCTGCCACAAAATCGGAGTTCAATATCAGCACACTTCAAAGACCTCAAAAGTTCTGATCTCGAAGTCATGAAAATTTGTTTACCTCTTGTGTCTACGTGGATCTCTGTTCTGCGTGGAGGGAATACATATCAGACACTCTCGCCGGTATTAAAGAACTAATTCTGCTTGCGTGGAGTTCACAGGTCTGTGTGTCCACTCTATGTAACGCTTAAGCGCCACGTTTTAGGCTAACACTATTTTAGGCAGCCGATTCCTGCATTACCATACGCATTCGAATTTCTGGGGTTATATTTCCCCTCAATTTCAGATGCCATTTGCATCAGATACACCGAGCAATTCTAATCTACAGGTTTCAATGAACACTCAAGCGACCTAGCATTAGAGCTTTATTGGACCCATCTCGCTGTTTTCCGAACATAAATGTGGCCATAAATACTGATTGTATATCGTTGACCCTACATATGTCCCACTCATTTCCGCGCTTCGAGGTCTTTGGGGTTTGCAGTTGGGCAAAAGCCCCAATGAGACTATTGCGGTCTTGGTCCGTTCTAATCATAAACCATGATCTTCCGAGAAGATAACCTCGTTAACGTTGTTCTTTCCCAATTTTGTGTCATAACACTGAAAAACATTGCGCCTCATGCTTACATGTCTCAAGGTACCAAGCTGCCACCGTTACCATACATACAAGGTGCAGTGTTGTTGTAAGATTCAACCCCTAAGATTCATCGCCCGGCTTGGCCAGAGTGCGTCAGGTTAGCTTTGTACACCGCTATCTATTAGATTTCTTGAAAGGCGCTTTCAGTATCCGAGCCGAGCTTCCCCTGCATTGCATCTTGGGTAATTGAAGGCACTCCGTTTATAGAAACACGCTCTTTTCAGGTCATAGAGCGGCAAATAGCGATTTTAGCCAATTATGGACAGCTCTCTGATGGTGTTTATGAATAATGATCTGAAGTCTGTTCAGATTTTAGACTACCGCTAGAACTGATAGTTTTGCGCATGCATTTCCCCAGGTTGTCAAAATTCAGTCCATGTGTATTTTGCTACATCTCTCACCGAGAGGAGAATACTGTATGCGCAGTAATTACGGCATCCGTCCAAGGACCAATAGCGTTTCGTACATTCTGAACTCACCAGATTTCTACATCCAATGAGAAAGGTTACTGCTTGTCAAAGATCGAGAACCAGCAAAGAGCGAATCACAGGTCATGCCTGGCAGCCAATGAACGTCTTGGGCCTCCCGATGTGATTCATGTGATCCGTCAACAATCATTCGTCCAAGGCACCGAGGTTTCATGGTGGCTGGCGAAAGACTATTCACTATGGGCGGGAGTTTCATAACCCCGGTTCACAAATCCGGCTTCTCTAAACCAAAGCGCCTTGGGTAATAAGTTGGGTTGGAGTTGAAACAGCTGAGCTCAGTGAACTGAATGCAGCACGGGGGTTCCTGGAAACACTTACCGAATTAAAAGGACTGCAAAGCTGTAGTGCTCAGCACACTATAGAAAGGAGGGTCGAGAGCGCTCGAAAGAGCTTACAAAGGTCGTTCCAACAATTGAAACACAGTTGTTGGAGGTCGGTAAAATATCGGCCAATCACTTTCGCCGACCAATCAAAGCGATGCCTTTGTTAAACACAAGGACAACCTTTATCCTGACAGTAAAGGAGGGGGATCGAGGATTGGTGATGCAGCTCTCATGTAAAATAACACGATGTGTCATTACTCGACCAAGTCGAGACCAAATCGCAATGTTGGAAAATCATATCACTTGCTCCATGTCTTCAGGGGGATCAGTGCCGACATGCCGTCACACGAAACAAAGCGTATTTGACGAGGATCATCAGGATTGGACCAGTTGAACACCGGCTCGGCTGATAATCTACAGTGCCTGGCAGGGGCGACTACCTTGATCTAAAATTCAGTAATCACACACTGAACCCTCTTATTTGCCATGTGGCTTGTAGCCCAGGCAGGGATGACGGCTTTGGGGTTGTGAATGCAGATCTTAGTGCATACCTCACTATTGATAAGTGACGAGAAGGCGCACTAGAAGGCCTATCAATAAAAACCACCTAAAAGCCATATCTGGAAGTCGCCCACACCCACCGTTGAAGCCAGGAACGCCGATTATGGTATATGTTAGTATATGGAGCCGCTTCTTAATATTGATGTATCTTAAGTGCATAAGTCTGGGAGGAATATGGTACGTGAGCGAAGAGTGCAAAGAGACAGATGCAAATTTCAATTCTGCGAGTATCGCAAACAAATAAAAATCAGTACTCACATATAACAAGGAAAACGGGACACTCAGAGCACGCACGTTGATGGACAACCAGAGCTGTTTGAAGGAGAAAAGAACACGTTACAATGAAGATAAGCCTGAAGGTTTGAGTATCCCGTGCACCGATGCCACTGCACTGGATGTTTAGTTCGGCAGATCAGGTTTTTTCTATGAGAGGTCCAAGATCGATTATGAGCGCCATACGGATGCATAGTACCCATTGTCTATGAGCTTGTCGGCTTAGGAGTATGTATACGAGGAACAAAGCGAACTCTAGTCAATATAATTATAAGATGGGGGCCCAAGGAGTCGGAGTCAAAGATTCGTGGGCGCAACGACCAGTCGCGTTTACCGGAGCATGAAGCTGGACATACTATCGGGATGTTTCGCGGGGAACTAATCATGGATTCGATTGATGGTTGGTAGGAATTTGAGCTCCTGTATCGTCAGATTTGGTACCAAAGCTTCTAAAATCGAGTAAACCAGTTGGAAGAGGCAATGAATACTCGATGAAGGCCTCAAATGGCCTCAAGGATATTAAAGTTAGCATTACGGCAGCAGTATCGATCCTCTCCTCGACCGACGTCTTTCCTCGGTTCACTCGCACCGAGAAGAGTTTTGGACCGAACAGCGTCGGGAATAGGCTCTTGAGAGGTACAGTAATGAGAAAATATTTGCGATAATCTTTGATATTGCAAGGTAGATTCCGCTGGGGAGGACATAGATCTGTTCAGTCGACTGAACGTTACAACTAGGTTGGAGACGGGAGTAATGAGTTGAATTTGGAAAGACTGACACCTGACACAGACACGCCAACCAAGAAGTGTATGCTCTTGGTTCGACTTCAAGAGAGATGTGGCACGTCAGAAGGAGGGCCCATTTGATCGGAGAAGAGGCTGTTCTAAGATCTCACCGTATAAGCGAAGACTATTTGCTTCTCTCGTGGGAGAACCGACGGTTGTACGAAGTCGGAGCCTTTGAAAATTAATTGAGAGGAAGAATCATGAGCTTGTTGTTTCTTTTCTTTTTTTTTCCGGCAGGAAATCTAAGTAATTAGTAGACGACGAATATAACCAGAAGGAACGACACTCACGAAGCCAATATTCCAGGCAAAAACAAGATCTAGAACTAATCCATCCACGCACCAGCTGCGATGAGTCGGACAATCACACCAAGGGTAACACCCACCAATCCATTTACTGTCTGGGGCTTGTCGCTGGGTTGAGAAGCCAAAGGCCGCCCAAAGCACCAGTCTAAAATATATGAAAATCCACTTCTCATCGCTATGAAACGCACACTTGCGTAGTTCTTATCGTTGTCGGATGCCTTGCCTTAAGCAGGTTTTCAACGAGATTGCTCACAAGTGATACGTTAAGGCGGTAGTAGAGTAGCTTAACCTATAGCTTCGAATGTCAATATCGCGTGATCGCCAGCGTGGTGACGTTCATGAGGATCTGATTGGGAGGGAAAGTTGACGACCTTTGAGAAGAGGTGCTGAAAAATGAGTCAACGGCAGCGTTCGGTGGACAGCGACTCGAATTTTAGTTCAAGTACCAGTAAACAGTGGGCCATGATAGCTCCGAAGCTGGAATTCCGAGTCCTCCGTTGATTTGGAATGAGAGGCACCATACATTTAACAGCTGTAGTCGTCTCTTCCTTGTCTAGTGACGCTGAAGTACACCTTGTAACGATTTTCAGTCATTTCACCAGCGAAGGATTTTGTTATTCCGAGAGTTGGCTGGGCCCTATGTCCTCAGAACCCAAGTCGAGGTCAATGTCACTCTTGGGAGTGACCTGTTCTTGGCCTTTACGATCTCCCATGCACTCTAAGTAAGAGTTTAAGTTTTCCACCAGAGATACCTTGTTGTCAAGAGGTCCAAGGCCTGAATGCAAGCGTAGTATCTTCCGAACCACACAATCCTAGTAAGGATGATCAAATCAAGTTTGAACTTGGAATTGCAGACATGGTGCATATTCAACAGTGATTTTTTTGCAGTAAGAAGTATGATTCTGCGAAGCCCTGGATATTGGAGGCCAAAGGTTGATTGTCCAGTATTAGCCGAGTTTGGAGTATAGGTTGCGATAAGGTTACACCCAAGCAGCGTGACGTTGTCTTTGTCACCCTACAAAGTCACACTTCAATCTAAGTCTTCCTCTCCACAACAGTATGGCTGATTTTTCTTTGATAGACGTATCTGCTATTTCTCTTCGACGGAACCAACCCGAATGGTCAGCCAAAGCACTAGCCATATATTCATTCAAATTTCCTTTCGAAATTATCTCCGAAATCCTCCTTCATGCTTGCCAAGTGGAGAGAAAAGGCGACAGGCCGATATTCTCCAAAACACCTCTCTTTCTTTGTCAAGTTTGTAAAGCCTGGAAGAGATACATTATTACTACACCTGCATTCTGGACAACCATCATTGTTGTGCTTCGAAAATCGGACCTTCGTTCTGTGAACGTCAGTTCGGGTCTTTCTCGTTGGCTACGTCGTTCCAGCAATCAACCTCTGGATATCTTTCTAGACGGAGTGGGTGCCTTCCAATCTGGCACTGCTAGGTCATTAGAACCACTGAAGCTTATTGCTAGTGCTAGAGCCAGGTGGAGGACGATGGAATTTCATTGCATCAGTTCCAGAGTTTGTGAATTGTTAGCCGGGATGGTGGACAAGGATTTCACAGAGAATCCCGGAAATCCGCCCCTTTGCAAGTATCCCAACCTTATATCTTTCGCTTCAACTGCTCGGACCAGTCACACAATGTCCCCATTTGACCTCAATGACGCAAAACTACTCAAAACGCTGATGGTGAATGGTTGTCCTCCTAGCTTTACAGGCCTACTATTTCATCGAGTCGCCAACATCACTAAAATATCGATGCGGAACATCGAAGGAATGCCCTCGGGTCGAGTGCTTTCCTGGTACCCAAATCTAAAAGAAGGCACCTTCGTCAATATACAAGTCCACGAAGCGTTCCAGGCCTTTTCAGACGACAAGGTCACTCATGAGAACCTCCAATCTCTCACCATTGATGGAGAAAGGTGGAGAGACGTTGTTTGCCTCTTCCATACCCTAAGCGCTCCTCAGCTGGAGACTCTCGCGTTAGATATCGACATCACCCCAAACACAAATATCATGCAGGATATACACGCTCTTATTCTCCGATCGACTTGCAATCTCACTCACCTTCACATTCCCCTAGTATCCACAGAAGAGATGGCACTCACAAAGATGCTTTCGCTTACACCGAACTTGCGCAAGCTACATATTCGACAACTTGATTGCTCGAATCACTCTCGTGGTCTTAGCCGAATGTTCTTCGACTCCTTTTATCCTTTGACATCTACAACTTCAACTTTCCTTCCAAATTTACAGAATCTCAACTACTCTGGAAATCTATCAGTGGATAGTATCGACTTCCTTGAACCCTTGGTTCTCCGAGCCCGGATGTTGCCTATGGGCCATCATCTACCCAGCAGCACCCGAGCCGACGAGCCGACTTTTCCAAGTGTAGGGCCTTCAGCAGCACCAACTCGAAAACTAGCTTTTGCTAAAATCAAAGCAAACAAGGCGGCGTTTTCATTCAAGGATCAAAATGGTGAAGATATGTCAGACTTCATGTTTCAGGTCATAACGCTGGTCGAGGCGGATCGCTTATGGCTAATGAACGAGAATGGAAGGCCTTGGTTCCCAAAGAATGTACATTAACGAGGACTGTTATATGTACCTTACAAGCACATACGTAATGATACCTTTCCTTTATGTAGTTCTCCATTTCAAAAACATTCTGCAAGGACTTTAGCCCCTATCTGTTCCGTAACATTGATCAGGGTGTCGGCTCACAAGTCCAAACAACAGGGCGCTTGAGGGAGTTGGCTCTCTCCCAAATCCACTAAAGCACCACTTCATTCTGGCCAGCAAATCTTCTATTTATTTGTTATAATATCTTGTTTATGGGTCGAGGAACTAGAAGCCATCCGAAAGTCACTCAACCGGAGGCGCGTCCACCAGTCCAGGACGCCGTGTCACACTCAGAGTCCGACTCGTCAGATGTCGAAGGCACCTCCGTCGTAGATGAAGGGTTCCATGAAGGAGAGCTTGGTGACTCTCTATCTCGTGCAGAATCTCCAATGCAGGTTGAACTGGAACTAGAGGACAGCGTTACTTGCCAATGGGAAGATTGTGGCATTGTGTTCACTCATTTGCCTACACTAATAGAGCATATCCACGGTGAATGGCATTTATATCAACTGAGTACTACGCTTATTTCGAACATTAAAAAGATCATATTGGTGTGCACAAATCCAACTATACATGCGAATGGACGTCCTGTCTTCGGAAGGGTTTGCCCCAGACTTCACGTTTCGCGTTAATTTCGCATATCCGATCACATACAGGCGAAAAACCCTTCATTTGCTCGCTACCAGGTTCGGCTTATCATTGCGCAGCCTCCTCTCAATATCACCCAACTAACCCCATATTCTTATATCTGCAGAGTGCGATAAAGCCTTCACACGTTCTGACGCACTTGCAAAACACATGCGCCTCCAACACAACCTCACACCTCCAGCGCCTGGAAGAGGAGGATCTCGTAAGCGGAAGCGTGGAGGCGAAGACGGTGAGTGGCATAAGCCCATGCTGGCGTGGCTAGTTATTTTACTCTTTTGGTTTTAACCAGCTCTTTCATCATGTCAGCAGGCTTTACTACTTTCAAAGTGGACCCCGCGACTGGAGAAAGCATTCCCGATGAACCTGTTACTGAAATCTCCGGCAAACCAGAGCCCGCACTTACGGCTACTCCAACGAAAGGCCGAGGTGCGACAAATGGGAGGTCAAGGAGGTCAAATAAGCAGGCGAATCGTGCACCTTCGCCTGATGTACAACCTTCTGAAGCCGGTAAACCAGCAGGAGAAGAGGACGATGGCTATATGTCGTCAGCTTCAGACGCCCTTCCGCCATCACTCATGCAACACTACGACGAGAATACGGGCTTGGTCATGGGAAAAAGTACAGCGAAAGCGATGTACCTTTTGACCAAGGCCAAGCTGCGATATATGATAGAGCAACACAACCTGCTCACAGAGGAGTTGAAGGCGGCTAGGATGGAATTGGAAAGGGAAAAGGTGGAGAAAGAAACTGCTCTTGATGATCTCTTGCATCGAATGCTTGGGTATGTTCTTTCCACCTCTCGCAGTCCTTGCAGACGCTCCAGTTTTATTTTTAGCCCAGAATCCAAACTGCTGATTCCAGTCCAGGTACCACTCCCAATGTACGAAATACACCCAGATGGCAATAGGCCCAGATACGAAGACCATCTAATGCCTACACAAAATGGCAATTACTCCCATCAATGAACCCCAAACATCGACTTCAACGCTGCGCCTGTACCTTAGTAACTTATCTTAATACTACAAAATCGTTACAAAGATCTCCATCCAGACTTGGCGTTCTACCTTCACTCAGCCGTCAGTGTGCTCAATCTGGCGATACGCCAGGGGTCTCGCCGATGAACCCTGATCAGCCTCTTACTCGAGCTTCACACAATGGCTGGCCCTAATTTGTGGAGCTCCATTCATGCATTGCTTTGTCCGCCAAAGTAAGATTCAAGAATCACGATACAATAACCCACCAATTAAGCATTTTCGGATAGACACGGTGTGCAGAAGATTCAGGTGACAAGGTCATTTCCCATTGTTGGAATTGGTAACTTTATTCAAATACTTCAGTGATATCGGCCAGGAGTGCCTCTGCTATCGCAGATCGTGGCTTGATCGTAATCTGGAAGGGTTCTGGAAAGCTGGGCAACATAACATTTCAGTCAGCATCGACACCTCAGGCAGCTTTTCTTCTAATCACCATACCTAATAGTACCAGACGTGTATTCCCCACTTGGCAACACCTCTCGACCATTATCGTCCAGTCCCGGAGAGATATTGCATGTAGCCAGCGTAGTCGCAAGCAATGCGAACAAGGAATTTTCTGCAAATAACCGTCCAGGACATCCTCGTCTCCCAAAACCAAATACTGGGGTTTTAACCTGTTCCATGGCTTCGTCGTCGCCGCCATACCGATCTGGATTGAAATTCATTGGATCAGGATAAATTTTAGGATCTCGAAGCATGTGCCTATCCATGGACATTGGTCAAGAGCACGCGATGGTTTTAGACGCAAGAGCATACCATATGTTTGGTAAAACCCAGGCGCCTTTCGGTAGGTGGTAGCCGTCGTAGATGTCATCTTCTTTTAACGCGTGAGGAATGCCTAGACAATAACGGCCAAGGTTAGTCTATTACTCTCTGCGATCGCGCGAAGTGTGAGGGGGGGGTGATTAAACTGACACAAGGGTACAGCCGGCATAAAGCGAAGTGTTTCGGCTAGGATAGCTCTCACATAGGGAAGGTTGGGCTGGTCACTGATGCTTGGCAGCCTTCCTGACCCAACAACGGCGTCGATCTCTGCCTGTCCTTTTCGTTGCACTTCGGGGTGAAGGATCATATTCATGTAAAAGGTAAGTGCGCTGGAAGCATTCTAGAAGTTGGTATGAGCAAGAATGCGCTTCACGCAAGAACGTCTGTTATACCGAGTCCAAGGCCCCTCCAAAAGCACCGGCAAGTGCATTATAGATTTGGTTGTGCTCGTAGTCGTCCAAGCAAGGGCTCTTTTCCCATACATTGCAACACACATTAGGCATCAGAATATCTCCTGTTTTCTGTTTCTCTGCTTCAGCGCTCATGTTGAATTATATATCAACGGTGATCATGATGCTGTAGACTCACTAGATTATTTTTGCACCACTCGTAAGGGGCGCTGGCTGAGGCAACATGTAGTTGATTGAAATTGGCCGCATCTTGTAAGAACTTTACTCCTGGGGTCCACCGAGGAAGAAACCTGACTGGAGTTCAATTCAGCAAAAGCCCATGAAAGGCTGTTGAGGCGATACTTACACGCAAGGCTTGCCTGAGGTGTCGACAAACGACTAAATTCCCGCATAGTTTTCAACGGGGTTGAAAGCAAGGGATCGTCAGGGGTACGGACGTAGTAACCATAAAGAGCACGCATTGCAATTACACCAGCCCGCCTGAAAATCATGGAGAGACCGAGTTAGGTGATTGAAGAACCAGGTCTAATTGTCCGAGACAGTACCACTTGATTTCAGAGAATATGGTATCGGGCTTTTTGAGGGTGTTCTTGACTTGAAGTCGCCATTCTCTTTCTTGGAGGGTTTGAAACTGAACAACTCCGGCTGTTGCGAGGTCCTGAGCAATCATCTTTCGTTGCTTCTTCCAAACATTGTTGTACGGTTGAAAAACGAGATTGTCGCCGAGTTCCGTGCTATCAAGATAATACAATGAATAAGATTAGAGGATCTCGAGAACCGTGGCCCTACATATTTGCTATGGGCTTTCAGATAGTCAAAGTAGGGTATGGTTATGAGACAAGCGACGTACAATGATTGGCCGATCAGAATAAATTGTCGAGCGCTTATCCAATAATTCAAATGCAATTTTTCGAGAGTTAATAATGATAATTGACTGGCCGAAAAGATCGACGTGGATGAGATTGCCTAGAAAGAGGAGTCGTTTAGCATTTACTCTGAAAGAAGCAAAATGGTAAGAGGTGCACACCGTAAGTCTTTGCCCATTCACCAAACACAACCCATGGCGTCTCGGAGGGTAACTGATGAGCATTCCCCAGGAGGGGAAGTCGTCTTGGGCCAGGTGGTAATTGAGGACTTCGATTGCAATGGTAAAGATAGTATGTCAGCACTAGACCAAGTAGCCACCACGCTGCAGTGGTAAGGTCAAGAGTAATGCCATTCGAAGTCATTTCAAGGAAAGAGGGAAGAGGTCGATTCCAAACTTTATCAGGTCTTTATACAACGTTAAGGATGTGGGACTGAGTGTTGAGTGGTTGTTTCTGTGTAAAGTAGAAAAAGATTGAAAACATACTGAACTTTTAAACCCGCCGTAGCTCTCACCGTGAACACGTTATATGCGATCGACAGTGAGGACGCATTTTGAACCGCACCTCGCACCTTGCACCGCTGCTTAGTATATACCGGTGGTTTATAATTCCAACAGGTTTGATTTATGTACGTCGACATGGTCTTGCCTCGTACAAGCGCACAGCTGCCAAGCCTGCAGTTGAGTTGTACATTTCCCTGTCCATTATATGTTGCTAAGTCCATAAAGCTGCCCTGGACTTGAATGTGTCCGAATGAGGGTGTTCATTTAACACAGTACGACTGAGGATTTGCTGAGGATCATTCTAAATTTGAGAAGAGTTAACGAATGTTGTGATTGACAGCGGCCAGAACGGGGACAGGGCTGGTGTGATCTTAGATCTAAGATTCTAACGAAAAGCGCTTTCGACACTCAGGGCCACGTGGCTTCCTAAATTCGTCTCCAAGCCCCTGTCCAGCAGACTCCAGCTATTGGAGGCTTTTTTCACTTTTATCCAGTCTCTTTTGATACAAAGTCTCTTACATACGATCTCTAACTTTATTTTAGACTATCTACGTTATGAGTTATTGTAAATAGTGCACTTATCTCATCAGCACTCTATGGCTAGCATGGCCGTGTGAACCTACGTCGTTGCATGTATATTAAGTAATTAAAAGCTCTTCTAACCCATCATCATCTTGACCATGGCGGCAACTCTCAATCCAACTACAGAATTCTCGCTAGGGCCCCAATCTCTTCCACAAAATATATTTCATCCTGTTAACGACCAGGAACTAGGGACTAGGGTGGGTACCCCTAATCCGGCTATTTACCCGTACCCGTGACTTTTACGGGTAACGGATGGATATGGATAAATGTCACAGTTTTCCGGTACATCCGTGGGTGAACTAGATATTTTACATCTGATGAAAGCTTGAGTACAAACACCTTTTATGCTATGAAAACAGTCTCGATATGTGTATTATCCTCTGCTCACTGTGATACAGTATTTAAAATGGACTTATTAGCGTCCAGAGGCCTCAGATGAAAAGAATTCGAAAATCAATCATTTATTGTGACTGGCGAGTGACTGGAGTGACCAAAATCGTCACACATGATGGTTAATGACCAAGAACCAAGTTTGTTTACAGCTGACCCGACTTCAATGTAAGTCCTACGCCGAAATAATCTAGTAAAAATGCCTCTGAAGTCACTGAACAGCAAAATAATCAACATCTACGGCTTCAAGCATCCTACAAGAAGGACAAACCAAATTTAGCCTCCGGCATCCACGGATAACCCGTACCCGTGCGTTATTTACCCGCACCTGTTTTGTAACCGTGACAGTCACTCAGGTGACTGACGGTGTCACCCATGCTAGTCCCTACCAGGAACTCCACCGGGCATATGATCACTGCCTTCAGTACCAGGCCAGGGCCATGAGTCCAGAGGTTATCCGAAACGCTCGCTGTCTAGGTTATCTTCTGCTGGAACTCCTCCTAGAACCCGGGATGTAGTAGCCACCGAGCTCTTGGCCTCACTCATCTAGGAGGTGACGAAGAGCTATCGAGATTGACTACGTTTCGTATTACTCAGCTGTTTCGTCTTTGCGCGTCATTTTTTAAAATACTCAAATGCCCTTATATTTATTGATTTTACATTAGTTCGACAAAACAAAGACAGGGCTCCAGCCTCTTCGTATCATCCCAGTCACGATGTGTTTGAGGATGACCACGGTTTTTCCAGCACTGCGATCGAAGCCACTCCAACAGGCCACTCGGAGGCCAAGAAACAGGTTAATTCACCCATATCTGTATGGGCCACTGACTTGATTGTGAATCAATTTCAAGGCCTTATTGCGCGATTATTTTCAATGTATGCTTTCTCGCCGTGCAGACATTCGCTCACTTTGCAAGATGCCACTTGCAGAGCAGCAGCTCCACAAATTGGTCAACGTTCGCCGCGGGGGCACGAATTTTTGCTATATTTTTCCACCTTCGATTAATGGGACGTCAGCTCAGAAGATGCCAACGACTGAAAGGTCTGTCCTCGTCCTCTCATGCAGTCTCTAAATTGGTTGAGTGAGCCTCCTCATAGACAAAGTACTCGCGAAATATAGGGGCTATCATTTCCGGCTTTGGAGACATCGACATTCATGTCGACCTTACTGGCGACAAGTTGTTCAACCTGTCTAATGGTTTTACCTTGCACTTGGACTTACATCAACCGTTTAACGATTTAGCTCTTTGGCTTGAGGAAGTTCCGGCTGGTGCTATCTATGTTTAACGCTTTCATTCCCACTGATGTTACGTTCTTGAACAGGGGGCCCCTCCTAACACTTACAATATCCATATCACAGATCCGGATGTTTGGGACCCTCAAAATCCGACGCGAGTCCATTTTACGACAAGCACCACCTTGCCATTTCCTGACCCAAGGTACCTGGCAATTCACGCTGTTGTGTGTCGTGTGGCTCATATGTCGGGAGTCCCTGAGTATCTGAACCTGGAATGGGAAGAAAGGCTGCCAGTCCTCGCGCGCGACGGTTCCTCTGCTAGGATTTTAGAGTTTCGACTTGAGAAATTACTTATCGGTGAAGATATGTTTGAGAATAAAAATTGTTTCGCGTTGTAAAATCGAACCTTGAGGGTACTGTAACCCGCCCAGTAGCGGTTCCGAAATTTAGCCGAGCCGGTTAGGCACGTGCCTTGTCCCAGACCACGACCAAACTGCTTTCTTCGCTGTCTCGAACGATGACAACACCCTATGGCTCATTTTCTGCTGGCCCAAGTGGCCAAACTCCTTATGGCGCCACTCCTGCTACGCCAATAACCACATCAGCAACATTTACCTCAGTCATGTCCACAGGTTATGATAGTCAACCTACTACGCCAACTCCTGCTGGTCGAGGTCGACCAAAGGGAGCTGGAACAGGTGCGAAGAGAGGTAGAAAACCAAAAGGAGCCCCTGCTGCCAATTCTAGTGTTAATGCCGGTGCATCACCAAGACCTTTTATTACGACTTCGTTTTCGCCTACTTCACCTGCTGCGCCTTCACCGTCTTTTACCACCTCTGGTCATCAAGGGCAGAACGGTGAAGGTTCAAGAGTGCATTGGGGTGCGCCTGGTGCAGAAGGTATTACAGGACCTTCTTCAGCAGTTGGAAATAGCTCAAACGCGGACTCGGCGACTGCTGGATCAGCCACTCAAGCCGGCCCCGTTATTGACCCTGCCTTAGTAGCATTGGGTGCGGCTCCACCTGCTCCCGGGACACCTAAGCTTGAGGGTCTGGCGTCTTTGAGTCTTACAGGGAGAGGTTCTTCGCATCCACCCCCAGGTTTGGCTCGGCCTGGTGGCGAAGAGGAGGGAGAAGTGGACGATGAAGCGTTGCCGGCCATGGCGGATGATGATTATTCAGCGCAGCTTTCATGGCAGAGTCAGTCCAAGGATAATCTCAAGTAGGTGTTTTATCTCTCTTGAGGGTTGTCTGTTCCTAATTTCGATTTTTAAGGGTCTTGATGGACAATCTAAGTCCAGCACAGTACGATCGATTTGAAGCTTATCGCAGACATGCACTGCCAAAGCAAGCTGTGCGAAAGGTTGGTTTCCAGATCTTTGAGCCCTTATTTCTCTTATTGAAGGTCTATCGCGTTCTCAAGGTCATCCAACAAACGCTTGGTCACCAAGTCTCGCAACCAGTTGCCCAAATTATCGCCGGTTTTTCGAAAGTCTTTGTCGGTGAAATGGTCGAGAAAGGTGCGCTTATCCAATCTGTTTATTCTTCTTGGATAATATTGATTATATTATGTGCAGCTCGTGCTGTCCAAGCACGTCGCGGAGAAGTTGGGCCCCTTTCTCCCGATCATCTACGAGAAGCGTACCGCGCCTACCAAGGAGAGTCAGGTCGTGTCGGTGCTGCGCGGCCACTGAGGTCGAAAAAGCTGTTTGTTCGATAACATAATCTTGGAACCACCGTGGATTCGGACTTTACATTGGCAATACCCCTCAGAGCCTCGAAGGCAATGTAGCCAGAAAATGAATCCTGCGAGAGTGTCTTCCGAGTAATATGTCTCTGGGCTTTGATTTTGTAAACATTCTATAATTCTTCGTATTTTCATTTGTAATTACCATGTATTGTGTAGAAATCCCGAACACTTTGCGGCAGCCGTCAGCGCATCAGCATTTACCTCCCGAATTAGTGCAGGGTTGCATTCAGCATTCCAGTCAGCCACCACAAGCCTGTATCATTTGGCGCTCTAGCGATCTCCCAATGTCGACGTCTGAGGGCCTGTTTGGTGCTGTGCAGCGCTTCTTTGCTGACTTGCCCAACACTCTTGTCGACCTCTTCGATCAACTGCGACATATTCAAATCACACCCCTTCGAGTAGTCCTTGCGGGACTCATCTTCTGGCTCTGTCTCGTCAGAGCTCTTCGTTGGAGGAGATATTATGCTATTCACAGCAAGTACGGACCGAAATGGGATAACGGACGAGGAACACTTTCGCCTCAAGAAGCGCAGAGTATAAGCCATGTCACTATGAACTATGATATGCCGCTTTTGATGAATTATTCGTTGGCTTTTGCGTTGTTCAAGACATATGGCATAGTGAGTGCTGGACAGGAGTTGCTCTTGGTGTAAATCAAGTTGACTGATAATGTACGTCCTAACTGTTAGCCTTCCATCTCGAAGCTTTTGCTTGCAACGAAACAACTGAGTACAAAGGCTTTTGTTTCTCGTCGTTATACTGATGTGGGTCTTATTATTCCCTTTCCGAACTTTATGCTCATACTGTTAAAAGACAGAACTCCTCATTGGTTCGTTCTCTAGCTCAATTTGAAGAGCATCGATCGCTCATCACGCCCCATACATTATCAGCAACATTCTTTACTTGCCCACTCTCTGGTTTTGTAGACCCATCTTTTGCTGAGCAGAACCGTGCAAAAGGTCCAGATGCTCAACCAGCAGAAGATCCTCGGGCCATGATTGCTGTTGCAAGGATGAACTGGCTACATTCGCGACATAACATTGTGCGTTCACCCTTCTACGATGCTCGTCAAGGTAATTGAGAGCCTTTACAGTCGAATGGTGATTACTTGTATACACTGTCTCTGTTCATATTGGAGCCCATTGTGCGTATAGGCTACCCAATACGACTGGATTATGGCTAACGTTTCCTGGATTATAGGCCTGGGCCAAGCGATTCGGATGGCGTCCACTCTCGCCCATGGAACAAGATGGGTACTTCAGATATTGGGTGGATATTGGAGCGAAGATGAAGATTCAAGATATACCGGAGACACTCGAAGCACTGGAAGATTTTGCAGAGGTTCGTCTGACAGCTTTTTTTTTTGGTCGTGCACGACTCACGGAAGAGGACTTTCAGCGGTACGAAGCGACATACATGGTTCCAGCTCAAAGCAACCATGAAACAGCTATACACACCCTGGACGAACTACTGAGCGCCGTTCCTGATGCGCTCGGGCTGAAGAGTTTTGGCCAAAGAATATCAATCTGCCTCATGTCAGAACGGGTTCGGGTGGCTATGATGTATGTCTTTCAAATTTGTCCGACTAAGCCCGTGAGAATTAATTTATCGGCCAACTCGTCAAGGTTTCCTGAACAACCTTGGATATGTCACTTCATCACGAAAAGCTCTCTTGGGCTCGTCGCGGGTTTCCAGCACTATTTCATGCTCCCTCGCTGGAGTCCAAGAACATTGGTTCATTACGACATCAAGACACATTTTGAACCTGGAACCTGCCCAAGATTGCATTCCAAGAAGTCGGTTTCATTGCTTTTTTTCTCTGTGTACATCGGAGTGGAGTCGTTAACCTACTGTCGATATAGGTGGCCAGCAAGACCTTGGTATAGGGCAGAAGCCACTGGGTTGGGATACCTTCGGGATAAATTTCTTGTTGCCATGGGTTGGTTTACGGAGATGCCAAGTCCCAAGTGCGCGTTTTGAACATCTTTCTCTATCTTCTGACACCTAAATATTCCCCCTTATAGCCTGAAAAGCGGTGGCTATCGTATTGAAGAACTTGTAAGTTACCTTTCTAGATCCCATCTGTGTACACTGAAGCTAATCCGTTTGAAATTAGGGCCCAATTCATCTGGAGAACAGTGCGTTCTTTGTCATAAGCGAATGTGTTATCCAACATTGATCGTTTTTTTAGAAGGACATGAAGAAGTTTTTCGAGAGGCCGCCGAGTTGCAAGGGTGTCCTATAGCAGGGCCTTGGTCCCCCGAAGCAAGACACCATGTTCAAAACGCCTGAGAGCCCAGTCAGCTGGGGCCCGTTCTATCGTTATTCTGCTACCCGAGTAATGGAATTGGGATGCATTCACTGACAGGTTATCTCAGTCTGTCTAGACCTTGGTAATTAGTAAGACTACATTTACAATGTTGAATACACATAAGACGATTTGGAGGAGTTGTCATACATATCTCTTGGTAAGTAGTGAATCCTCAGATTTTAGTTGAGCCTTCCGATTCACACGACTAGTCAATGGATCTTCTTTCGTTTTTCAGGGCTCTGATTGAGTCAGCGTCCGAATGTCGCACACACAGCAACCAACTTATCAGGTAATCCTCACCGCGCGTCGGCATAAATCATCTTTCACAGCCTTGTTACCTCCATCTTGTTTTCTGTTCATTGACTGTGCTTCGCCAATATGTCTGGGTTCTTTGAGCATCTTTGGACGACATTAAACAACTCTTTCAGTAAAATCACCTCTCTACAAGCCACTGTGATTGGTGTTAGCTGCTGGTTGTTGCTAGTCAAGTCACAGCGCTGGAAAAAATACGACGCCATCCACAAGAAATATGGGCCTAAGTGGAATAACGGACAAGGAAAGATTACTGCAGCGGAGGCCCAAGTTATCATCAGAATGTCCTTGCACAATGACATGGCATTTCTGATGAACTATGCGTTGTCATTTGCGCTGTTCAAAACATACGCTATTGTGAGTCTTCTCTGTTTCCTGCGAGTTGTAATGAAGTTGACGGGAACCTTAGCCCTCGATCTCGAAACTTCTGCTTGGAACCAAACAATTAGGCTCCAAAGAAATGGTTTCGCGTCGGTATGCGGATGTGAGTTGTCTTAAAGCCTTGCGTTCAATATTGTGATCGCTGCAACTTACAGTCCTACTTCAGACTGCAATTTTGATTTGTGTGTTTTATAATTAATCACGAAGCCTCATGCAGAATAAACTAACCTCGTTTTGTGCCCAGCAACCTTCTTCACATGTCCATATTCCGGCTTCTGGGACCCAGATGTAGGCAGAGAAAATCAGGAACTCGGAGACAAGAGTCAGCCAGCAGAGGATCCACGAGCCATGATTGCAGTGGCTAGAATGAACTGGATACATTCGCATTATACCATTGTAAGGAGTTGCATTCACTTTCTGGTTCTTCAGCTCTCTGATATTTGTTCCTGTAAAGCCAAATCGTGACTACGTCTATACGTTGAGTCTCTTTATTCTCGAGCCAGCAGTATGGAGTTTTTCTGTCTATTAAAGCCCCACCCTGACGACTCCACTTCCATAGCGATGGGCCGAGCGATATGGATGGCGGCCACTCTCTCCCCTCGAAAAACACGCTTATTTCGTGTTTTGGGTGGACCTCGCAAACAAGATGGGGATGCAGGATGTTCCAGAGTCGATAGGAGCTCTGGAAGATCTCGTTGAGGTTCGTTTTTTCTGCGACTCAAGTTCAAGCCATTACTAGGGGACCTCCAGCAATTCGAATCGAAATACATGGTGCCAGCCAAAAGCAACCACGAAACTGCCATTCATACGTTCAATGAGCTGCTCGGCGCAATTCCCAAAGCATTTGGCCTCAGAAAACATGCTGACAGCATTGCGATTTGTTTGCTTGAAGACAACGTTCGTGAAGCAATGATGTGCCAACTCTTCAATCTTTTGTTCAATCTTCGACTCATCTTTATATCTCTCCAGGTTTCCCAAACAATCTGCGGGGCACCATTCCTTCACTCAAAACCTGCTCAAATTTGTTTCTTTTGTGCAATGCCACCTACTTCTTCCTCGCGCAAGCACGAATCCGCGCTTAACAGTTGACAATCGCAGAGTCCCGGATACAGACCCTTGCCCTCGGTTGCATATGAAAAAGTTCGTTACCTCTGTCCCAATGTCTCTGTCAAACTTAGTCATGTAATGTGTCTTCTTAGGTGGCCAATGAAACCTTGGTATAAGCCAGAATCCATAGGTTTGGGCTACTATGCAATGAAACTACAGGTGGCTCTCGGTATCTTTTCAGACATGCCAGGACCTCAGTAAGCTCGTTGATTTGTATTTGGTTCAAAGGTCTTACACGAATGTTTTCTTAGTCTTAAGAGTAATGGCTATCGTTTGGAAGAAATCGGCCCAGTTGAATTGGAAAGCAGTACGTCTCCCTCTGTAACATTGAGGATAACATGTCTTACACGTCTATTTTAGGTGGTTATGAAGAAGTGTTTAATCAAGCGGCGAAGATGCAAGGTTGTCCAATCAGTGGCCCGTGGTCTCTTGAAGCAAGGAGAAAAGAACAGGCCTGACTTACGTCTGGTCCAATATTATCATGCAGCCGTTTCATTTCTCAGGTTGACATTATCGTATCCCCATCTGTGAGCTTATAGTAGAACATTATATGCAATAATGATTATACGAAAGCTTTCTACGTCACAGCGCATGGTAAAAACTCATGTGTCACGCAGTCCTCCCCATTGGTTCAACATCCAACGAATTTTTTCGACTTTGGCTCCCAGGTTAGGGTTTTCTTGTTGCATTTGTAGAGCCTACAAGAGCAAGGTAAACAGGGCTGCTCCTGGTCAAACATTAAAGACATCACTTGCCTCACAAAACCCTGATATTGATTTACGACAAACAGTTGACAGTTCATCCGCGTCTTTGTCCAATCTTGTGACAACAAGAGGTTCGTCCGCAAGGTGGGCCAGCTTGTGAAAATACTCTTGGTCATACATCTCCGAATCAAAAGTATTTTTCGAGAATGCCGCGGTGAGGATATGCAGTACGACAGTCGAATAGTCGTACACAGACTGATTTGTGGTGACGACGTTCTGCAGTGCAGATAGTCGCGCTTCAGAAATACGATGATAAGTAACTTGAACATAAGCGCAATGCTTAGCCCTGAGCAGCGGAGAAGTCTACGCAGACACAGATTTGCGGTTAGTATTATCAAGTTACGAGTCGTGGGCAGAACGTACGAAGGGATTATCGTAAAGGCTGCCAAACGACGATTCTGGCCCCAGGATAGGCTGATGGGGCAACCATGGCAAGCGCTCGTGGAAGGCAAGCCTATCATCGAGCCAAGTATCGTTGATCCTTTCTTCTGTATACTAGAAGGGGTATATGAGCATAGGCAAAATTGAAAATCAATGAGGGAAAACACACCACACCGTATCGCGCGAGCGCGGTAAAAGCGAGTTCAACGGCGGCCACAGTATGTGTGAACAAGAACATGTTATTATTCTTGAAACACTTGTACAATGTAGCAGTGACGATATTCGCGATCGTAGGCCGTCTTTCCTCGCTGGTAGGAAGGACGGCACTGTGAAGTAAGATTCCTTTCAACGACAAGACGCTCATGTTATCTAGAAATTAGGTATAGCTAAAGAATTGAATTTCGCGGATAACTCAATAACTACTCACCACTGAATAAGTCTTGACTTCCGTAATAGTCCAATAAATTAGAGTGTGCCTCAACTAGATCAAGCACCATATATCCAGATCGGTGATGATCTAGGAGAAAGTCAAAAAGAGAAGCATGAAGAGATCTAATGGCCCCTTCGCGCTCTGAAGGTACACGGATCACAGACAACAGTGGTGTGAGCATGATCTTGACCATCCCAGGTAGTAATCTGAACAGGTTTTCCAATACCCTGGATGAGGGAGTCGGGGTTGTGAATTCCTCGCGGCTGGCTAGGTGAATGATTGCGAGGATTGCTCTAACCTGTGACCAATGTTTGGGGTTAACCCCGGAAAAGATGAAGCGATAGAGTTTATCAATATTTTCTAGTGGAGGATCATCTGGGTTGTTTGGTGGTGCGTCGGCTATAGAGACGATAGCGTTTAAGCGTAAGTCAGGCCTGTCGTTCGGAAAGCCTATGTAATTCATCACAGTCGATGCGAAAATGAACTGAGGAGACGACTTGGAGACGACTAGCTCAACGACGTCTTCTGATGGCCACCCAGAGTGAAGGTACTCGCGCAATGGATGTCTTTGCCGAAGGTCTTGAAATTTGGAGTGAACAAACCGGGAAATGGCTACTCGAGCTTCTTTGTCTTCATCCAGGTTGATTCGGTGCCTTGTTGCAGCTCTCAGCGAATGTTCCTGATCAAAAAGATGGGCTATGTGAGCTTCTGGTCGGCTGGCAATCAGGAACCGAAGCGGCACTGGCATAGAAGCGGCAGCGTTGGAGAGAATACGAAGGAGATCGCATTGAACCTCTGTTCCTTGACATTCGTCCCATCCATCAATAATGATGACTCGAACCTTCTTGCCCATCTTTTCTCGAATCAAGCGCCTGGCCGAGAATTGCTTCAGAGGTGAGCAGAACAACCGCTCCATCTGTACAGCGCGAGTGCTCGTCAGAATGGATCGGTCTTGCCGAATTGCTTTTTCGACATGACGCCGGGTTTCCGGAAACTTTTGCAACATTTGGTATATAAGGGTTGGTAGCAGGCGATCTCCATTTGACCGGCCAGAGGCTCCCGCAACTCTTGAGAAAAAGAAGTTGGCGAATAAAGTGCCATCGTTCTGGAGGGCCTCTGCAATTGTCTGACAGACTGCTGACTTTCCTGACCCCGCAGAGCCAGTAAGCCACATAAACTCTGTGGATGGAAGATCGCTATTTGCCCACTGAATAATTTTCTGTAGGATGACGGCGCGGGTTTCCGGTGCACACTTCGGTGGATCGAAGCGCTCTTTCGCATCAACGAGCGCGTCAAGGGCGCAATATTGAAGGAGAAGTTCGATAGGATCCCAGTCTAAATGCGTTTAGTAGTTTGTCCAAGATGGTGTACAGCGACATACTCAACGTTGGACCCGATATTACGACGGTTTGGTTTACATTATTGTCTCCAACAATATTGTTGTTTCCAACCGTGACAACAAAACTACTATCTTGGAAGTGTTGGTTGTCGGAATTGCCGAAAAGGGAGATCGAGTGCGAGTGTGAGCCATCCAGTTTGTGGCGAAACGACATCAAACTCTAGCCTTACTCCTGTTACTGATGCGACACCGTAAGGCCTCCATTGTTGAGAAAATTCCGACTCCGAAAGATGGCCGAGTAGTTGCCGATGAGAAAATTATTTTGAGCCCCGCGCCGCAGTACTGATAACAATTCTACAAAATCAAGAGCATCTAGGAGGTTCTTATGGAGGAGGAAAAGGGCAAAATATTGTCCTTGTCAACTTCTAGTACTCCGGTCAGTAACCCTCCTTCCCAACCTGGACCTCCACCTCAGTCGTACCCTTACTTCCCTACACCATACCCTCCTTTCCCTTCGACACCTGTCAGATCTATTCCTCTATCCTATCCAACAACACACTATGGTGCCTATGTTTACACTCCCATTCATCAATCTGCTCAAGGTGCCTGGTCTCAACCAGTTCCCCTTCCAACACAAGCTGCCCCTCTGCCACATCTGGGTGGCCCCAGAAATCTCCCTGACAATAACGAGACAGAATCAGACAAACGGGTATATAGAAGGCCCCAGGATAAAGTAGAGGAGATCCTTGAGAAGTTAAAAGAATACAAATGGACCGTTGGCGATTTACTCTACAATCTATTTGTCACTCCTGATCAGAATGGAAAACCATTTCAACCATCGCACACGCACACTCAGATGGTGTCCAAGTTCTTGATTGGAGAGTGCAAATATACAGTCAGCAACATTATCGATCTGTGGATGGAGAGCTCATATGGATTACCGGATACATATCTTGTGGAACGAGCATACCTCTACTCAACCGATCATCCTTACTGCGACCTCAAATATGCACGCCCTGCAATTACATCGTTTGCTACACAGCTAGTCAAGGAGAAGGCCCTACAGGAGATCAAAAAGGTTGTCAGAAAAGATGGAGGGTTGCATACCTTTACCACCAGGAAAAACGACGCTGTGGCCAGACATGATCCCGGACCTGATACATTCACCGAAGTGATGAAGATCTATCAAAAAGAAATGCCTGTGTCTTGGGATATCCTGCTATCAATGGGCACCACATCTGAAGATAAAGAGAGAGGAAGACGATCTCCAGAGCTAGTAAGCAACTCAATTGTCAGCCTTTTATCGATTGAGGACCGAAGATACTGATAAACTCACCAGGTCGTTACACATGCACTCAGTTCGTTGGCCTATTCTCGGCACCTTTATGCAAAGTTACTGCCGCTTGAGAAGGGTATCCTAAACTTCGCATGTTCAGCCAATCAGCACTTGGTCAAATATGATAGCCGTGTGGGCAATGCACCCAGCTACCATTCTATCTATGATGCACTCAAGAAATTGGCGGCACACGACGCAAGCCTTATTAAAAAAGTGACACAAGATCCCACAAAGTCGTGGATCATCCGCATTGATAATGTACAACACTATGTGCGGCCACGAAACTTTCGTATCGGGCGGGAAGCAACCATGAAGATTGGAACAGCAGGTACTGCCTTTGAGTTTGTAGGGTTCTCTCCAACAGTAGTCGATCTGGAAAGCAAGCGTCAAATATTGGCATTGAATAAACGAAAAGACTTCACTATGAAGGAGCTACGGAATCTGGTCGACACCGCATACATTAGCAAGGTCTGTGCGCTCCAATGGCTTCGAATTCTTATCAACTACGTGCCTGCACTATCCAAGTACAAATCAGCGTTCAAGAAATTGCACAGCACCATAGCCTTAAAACAAGTCTTACCGGTGAAAAAAACACGACTCTACCCTCTCCCAACAAACGGGCGCAACGAAACAGTCACAGCTGAGCTACGACACGCACTCGTTGACTTCATCACAGAAATGGGCTACAGCAAGGAAAACCTCAACCATTTACTGCACATCGGAGGAGATGGTTTAACCTTTGAACGGATGGTACTTTTAAAGCTGTACATGCAGTTTCACGACTCACCATTTGAATGTCTGGAGTGGTTGCAGCCGTTTCTTGAAATCTGGCATGCCTGTTGGACTGATCTCAGTCGTATTTATGAAGCACACTGGGGAAATCTACTCAGCAATGATCCCTCTTCGCTTGGGAATAACGCCAACCACCTAAAGCGAAAAGCGCCGTCCAATCTGAAGAAAGTTGACTACTACCCATACTCAGAACTTGCGTATCAGATTCTAGATGCTCGAGTTCTGGATTGTTGGCGGTAAGCATTTTAATCTTGAATTTAATTAAGGGCCAAACTTACACAGAGATATGGTATATCACAGGGTCCTTGTCGCCGGAAAAGATGGAGATCTTATCGGCCATTTTGAAGCTGCAAATGCAAATAAAAATCTACCGGCACTCGAAGAACTACACTCACTGGCAACCACACTGTTTGCCCGATATGGACATCCTCATGCATTCGAATTCGCAATTGACAACAGTTATCGTCAGGAGGAAACAAGAGTTCCTCTTGGCGATCCATGGACACCTCCTCCTGCCGACAATTCCTCAAATGCACTGTTAACAAAGCATAAGAAGAAACAAACAAAACAGCAAGCAAAGAAAACCTCACCTGGTGAAGTAGAGGACTCCGATGATGAAGAACCACAATCATTTCGAGGTGATCAGAGCCTTGCAGAGTCATGCCGGTTTCTCTATGATGCAACAGTATCCAGGGAGCTAGTTTACGCCACCTCTGATGGTGATATCGGCCGTGCTTATGAGATTCTAAAGGTAAAAACTGCTTCACGCCATTGATTAGATCGCTGAATTCTTCAAACAGTCCATGATATTCACCTTTGCCGGCTCCAGCCACACTAAATATATGAATTATCTTCTCGAGATGGTCTGCGATCTCGAGCTCGAATCCAGCCCTGAGCTGCGGAACGCATTTCTGGCAAATTGGTTTGTCAATCCATCAGGAAAGCCTAATGGTTGGATGGCGGGAGATAAATTTCAAGAGCAATTGCAAGATGAAATGTATGAGCATATCGGAAGAAAAGACCGCGGGTTTGATGAAGATTACCTTCGACAGGTCATCGCACCAAACGCGTATCGTTTTGTTCTCGTCAAGAAAGCCGTCACAGAGTCTTTGGGGCTGGCTCAACGACATGGCAAGCACATTGACCCGCAGACAAACGCAGAAACAGCCAAACTTATGGAGATCTACAAAGCGGAACAGCTCCATTTATTTCGAAGCGGACGAACATATGGCGGAGATGCTTACCGAGTGGATGATCTGGGTCGAGGCATGGAGAAATTGACACAAGGAAAGTTGGCTTCATGGATTCAAGATACGATACGGTGCCGTTTCCAGGCAGCACCCAGCATTAGAGTTCAAGAAGAACTTGAGTCTGAAATCGAGCAGTTAGACAATGAAGTGGAGTTTTCAACTCAAAACGACATACCTCAAACCCGAGGCCGGATTCTGCAGCTCTCAAATGGCGGTCTTGTATTTGAACATGAAGTCGATGATGATGAGGAATTGGAGCCACTCGAAATAGAAGAGAGTGAAGGAGTGACAAACATTAATGATGTAGCTATGGAGACAAACGACGAGAATTAGAGCTAGCTATTTTCTTTATTCTCCTTTCCCTGAAACAAGAGTTGAGCCGATAACCACATAAGGCAGTTTATATCACATACCTTGAGAGCCCGCTTGGATCTGCGAAGTTTGGGCGGATTTCTATCACCATCTAACGACTCAGTAGCCTTTCGTTTTGCCGGCGATAAGACTTCTATTAACCTATTTGATTGGTAAATACGGAGTAAAGTTTTGTCTGAAGTGGATACATACCGTGGTTGAGTGTTCTGATTTTGAGATAGAAATGGCATGGGCGTTGGAGTGGCCAGCTGGGTATTAGGATAAGTAGTCTGGGTGTTGAAAGGATCGGAAATATTAGAGTCGATACTTGATGGAAATACTTGAGAAGAAAGACCAGCCAATGGCCGCTGAAAATTTGCCCAAAAGTCTTCGTAAGATGGGCCAGCAGGGACTTTTTCCTGAGAAGTTCCTGCGACCTGAGGTGTTAGAGACGTCGTGTCGGGTTGACTGAGAGATGGTGCTTGGAAAGAGGGAGGCGGCTCGTATACTGGAATTTTGAAAGCTGTACGAAGCTCTTGAATTAATGTAAACAGGCGTTCTTCATGACCGTTGAGAAGATCGAGTCCGGAAATGTACGTTGAAAGGTTGTCCAAGGATTTTATACGTGCAAAATTGTCGAGAAGGAGTTTGATGTGGGTCTCGGGAAGAATAGCGCCTGGCGAAGCAAAGCCTATGTCAAGGGAAATGTCGTTCCATAGCTCCTTGCGAAAGTCTAGGAGCCTCTTCGTGCCCTTGGTAATCATCTTCTCGGTTAATCTGAGTCCTTTGGGAAGAGTTTCGTGTTGAGCGGTAGCTCGACGAAGTGGCAGAAGGGCGGGCTCTGGAATACACCCGCTGCATCTGCAAGGACCGCGATGCCCACCTTGTTGTCGTTCTTCTTCGCACATCTTTGATCCACAAAAACAGAAGGGGTCGGCTTTGGGATTTTCGTAGAGGTCGTCTTCGCAATCGGGGTAGCAGGATGCAAGAAGCAGTTGAGCCATGCCATAATGGAGACCTTGTTCAACCCACTTCCCACCACCGTCACAGATGTCAGATCTGGGCTTCTCGAGCATCTTTTTTGCCTTCTCCATCGTTGCTTTTGTCACATAAGTGATGCCTCGTGGGTCTTTCACGTTCTCGCCCCTTCCCGCCCTCCCTTTGCGTTGCTTCCCATGATTTGGATGAGTGCAATCCAGATCAATAACATCCTCCACGTTCGGAAAATCAATCCCAACAACAAGGGCATCTGTGGCAAGGATTATTTGCATGCTGGGATCTTCAACAAAGCGTCGTCGAGTTTCTGAATTATATGTCGGAAAGCAAAGTGAATTATAGAGACGAATTACTTTATTCGGGGATTTAGACTTGAAATATATGCACAGACGGAAACTTAAAGCGAATGTGCTGCAGTAGATAATGGTTTTTCGGCTTCCCTCAGTCACCCAATCAAGATTAGTGTTGCCGCAGCTCGGCTCGGCTCGGCTCGGGCTCAGCTTGTCTCAGCTTAGGCATTTCGGAGCCGTCAGCCGGCTGTGCCCCTACATTGCCAGCTTTTCCGGGCTGGCTCACGGAGCTAGCCAGCTCAGCCACAGCTCGATTGCCTAATTAAGCCATATCTCAGTGCTGAGGTCAAAAAGGGCTGTAGTCGCCAATTTATTCACATATTTCAGTTAGTAATCTACGAAGATAAGAGTGTACGTCCTCTGCGACATGAATAGACCCTGCTTCTCTTGCCAAAAGGTAGGCTTCAATATCAGCTTCGCTTGTACCTGCCGAAAAGTCGATTCCGCGCCCCTGCTTGAATGAAAACTTCAACATCTGCAACATTTCCATCAATACATGCTCAATTTTGCTTCGACGGTCAGTCATAGTCAGCTTTGCGGATGAGAAGACACGCTCGCATGGCACAGAGGAGCCTTGGATGGCAAGATAGTCAAGGGCGGCAAGAAAGAGTGTTGGGTAACGGAGCTGGTTTTCCTGGGGAGTGGAGTTGAGTATTAGAAGTAGATATGGCCATTGTACACATACCTGCCAGAATGCAAGAGCACTTGTACCCACATGTGTGTCCAGCAGATAAGCATTGATTTCGTCGTCGAGACTAGGAAGAATCCCACGCTGGGGTAATTGGACATGATCCTCATCCTCGTCGTCATCACTATCAAGTAATGCAAGACGAGATCGGACTGCTCCGTGACGGGCAGGGGTTTCTTCAATCTGGAGGCGAGCTACGTCTGCTGTTTGAACAGTGACAGTGGGTTGTTGGCCTAGCCTCCTTTCGTAGTATGGTTGAAGCTTAAAAGCAAGTTAGCTGCTGAAGGTGTTAACAATTAGAGACATACCGTTCTCTTAAAGAGATTGCGGGCTTGGAAGACATTATCGGGGTCGTGTTTTTGATAATGTTTTAGCTTCAAAGCGGGGTTGAGAACTGCAAAGATATATGTGATGAATAGCAACAAAATGATGGGGTGGCTTACTCATTGCAACTGTACATGCTGGAACATCGTCGGTCCTTGAGAAATACTCTTGGAGCTTATCAATACCAGCTTGAATAATCTCCGCCTCAGCGCCAAAGCTGTCAGGATTCTCCTCCTCAAGTTTCTTCTGCAGAGCTTTCCAGCTAGACATCAGGGTGTAAAAAGATCCAATCGTGTTGCAAAGTGTTGGTGTTTTCTCGGCAGAAAGAGCTTGCTGGAACTTGAAGGGAACCTTTGGACCATATTAGCAACTTGAGATAAAGATGAAGCTTGCACCAACCTTGAGAATGCGACCAGCTGTTGTTAATGCACTCCACTCAGCTGGCGAAAGTTCACATCGACGCCGAAGTTCTTCAAATGTGGCTGAATGTAGAAAATCTTTGATAACCTTGATAACGAGAAAATGGGAGTTGAGGTTAGCATAAAATTTGTGATTCGAATTGGATATCCTTACTGGCTCTAACTGGACGGCTCGGTATATCATCAGATATGTTGATGACCATCTGATATCTACATCACGTAAGAGCTCAAGCTCGAGCTCATGCTTCGAAGCAATATCTGCAAAACATTGACGTCGAAGAGAGGATGCACGGATCTGGGTGCAGGTTTTAGATTGATCAGATTCTATCTAATTAGAACTTACAGTGCGTATGAGATTACGAAGTGATGCTATGGGGTCATCATCAACGGAATCAAAAGATGTAGGAATCGGAGTGTCAGCGTCCTGAACAGCTGAATCAGCAGCATAGTCGAGGTTGGTGATAGCAGCCAGAACTGCCTTGCATGCGAGATTGACAACATGCGGAAAACATCTGTGATTCCATCAACGAGATGAAGCATTTATATACTAATGATGGCAACTTACCGCACTCGATTACGAACACGATGAAAGGAAATGTTACGGCTGCGAAGTTGATTTTCTAGCTCATTCATGCAAGTGTCATTGTTGCTGGCGTTGTCTAAAGTAACATATCCAATCTAAAATTGAATCAATAATGATAGAACGCGAAAGCTATTGATCTTCAAACCTTAGAAGCTATGCCGACTCTATCCAATACAAGGAGCAGGGCATGAGCAAGATGTTGTCCCGTGTGGTTGCCAGGTACAAAATTGAACCCGATCAGATCAGATCGAAGCTCAAGTTCATACTGTTGACCTTGCGGGGTGGAAATGACTTTGGTCTCAATCCAATGCGCAGTCACAGCCATAAACGGGGCAAGATTTGTGTCCGACCATAGATCCATAGTCATAGATATCTTTCCGAGTGCACCCTAAAAATGTTGAGTCTATAAAGAAGTTGTATTCATCACAAATACTAGCTGTACCTTCATGTCGTTCTGAAGAGAAGTTATATGCTCTTGCCAAACCTGGGTGATCCGACTTCGAACCTTAGTCCGATGTGGAATATCGGAGTCTTGAAGTTCTTCCCGAAGCATCAAAAAGAGCCGCCGAAGAAACGGACTCTCGATGAGATTGATTGACTAAGATGGTTGTTCAATGAAAGATATAGATAATCAGTGAGAGAACGTACCAAATCTTCAGCCACTATTAACTCGACAATGGCATCAAGAAAATTTTCGGGTGAGTATTCAGGGATTTCAACCTTGTTATCTGAATCTTTACTGGAAGTTGTGGCAGATCGGCGTCGAAATTCATTCAGAATGTGCTTAACTTTACCACCTTCAATGATCTTGATGGTGAACTTCTTACACGCTGCAACCCATGTTGACAGATGGGCCTCCGCAAGATGTTCGCGAAGTCCAGTGGGCCCAGTGTTCTTGCTCCAAGACCTGATGGGTTTTGACTCGTCGTGAGCATGATCAAGCCTGTTTTCAAAACCTTTTAATAGCAATCAGACCGTTGGAGATATGACTTACTGGCAGAATACACATTCTCGCCGCCCATGATGAACCTTGAAGAAGGTCCATACATCCTTGGCTCGGATCCGCTTTGTTGTGGCAACAGACAAGCGTAAAGGGGTGCTTCTTATTACACTGTGTTGGCCTGTACGTGGGGTTCCACGAGGGCGGCTAGGAGTAGAAGTTGGCTGCCGGCGCCGAATAACCGACTCTTCAGAATCAGAGCTGTGAGCACTTGGAGAGGGGAATGTTTCTGCACCAAGTGAAATCGGAGTTGAACGGGTGACAAAAGGGTTGCCAGGATCATCATCAAGAGCAGGAACAGCTGCTAATGGGGCATAGCAATCAGGCTAGGTGCAGGTCACTGATCAAACAAACTGACCTTGGAAAAGCGGTGTCAAAGGCCTATTCCCTTCTTCAGATATAATGGGAAGACCAGCTAGCGTATATAAGTGAGTGCTTGATAATAATAAAAAAGGACAAACTCACATGGTTGTGGCTCTGCGACTGCAGAAGGCGATATATTACCCATTCCCAAGGTCTGGTTAGACCCTTCACTAACTATACAAATGACTAAAGCTTGACGAAAACTAGATAAATGTAATAGATAAATGTACCATTAACCTGAAAGGTTATATGCTGCCTTCCGTTGCCGAAATCTTGAGCAACAGTGTGATTGATGGGTTCAACGATAGACGGCACTTGAACAGTTGCAGGTGCTTGAGTTCGACGACCTCGTGTGGCACGAGCTGGCTGGTTTGTTTGTTCTTGAGATGATGGAGCTAACTGAGGAGGTTGAGGCTGGGGTACTGCAGTGGCGTCTGGATGACCACGCGCGCTTCGACGAGGCACCATAATGGAGAAGATGCTGAAACCAAAAGTTAATCCAGACCTTTATAACAAAAGTGGTACTTACCAGCATAGTACCGCAAAAATCGCGACCAAACTGCCGGCACCCAATAAGCACAATTCACGGGCAAGGATCAAAATTCATAGACCAATCAAAGCCTGCTGACCATGACTTGAAGGCAACCCTGGCGCAGTTCCTGGAGAACGTATCTGCAAAATGTTTAGTCGGTGAGCAGGCTCCGACAAAGAAAATGGAAAGAACAAGGAAATACCTTCAGGAAAGGAAGGCAACGCAGCATGCAGAGGTTGTAACCCTGCAGCGGGAGTCCTGCCCAACAATATGGTGCCGCGATTATCCGCCACAGCTTGTCGGCATTGGGTAAGAGTAAGAGTCCGGTCAATTAGTGTGCGGATCTTTGCATTTCCGCCAGCGACTTAAAATGTTGCATGAGTAAGAGGTCTCCAAAAGATGGTTTCCGAGAACACTCACCATATGCCCATTGAACACCGAAAGATCGAACACTATCTCCCTCCCAAACTTCGCACCAATCTTGCTTTAGCATGGGAGCTCCCCCGGGACACACAATTCTCCATTGAAATGAAGGATCTTCAGCAAAAATTCAACGAAGCATCCCTGATGGAGAGTAAAGAATTTACCCTTAAGATCGAAGTCATTCGAAGGGAGCTTGTTGCCTGTATCAATGTTAGTTTATTGGTTCTCAGGTTTTCGTTAGCTTGCTTACCCAAAAACACAGAATCGCATGATGAGGCAGAGCCGACAGTAGTGCTTTAATGGCCGGAACATACGTAGCTACACAAATGCGGAGCTGAGAGGGAAAATGATTGTCGTCACCGGCAGGTAGAGGAGTCAGGACATCAAGACACTGTAAAATTGTTAAAACTCATTATGCTTGTTAAGAACGATAGAATTACAGAAGAAGAGTATAAAGAGACAGAGTTTTGAGCTCTGCTAAGGGGATCAAGTGAAGGTTGAGAGCAGGAAGTGTGATGATGTGGCACGAAGACGCCGCGAGCACAGGCTTTCCTTATTTGGAAGGAAGCTGTGGCTGAGCTGGCTTGAGCACGGTACAAGCGGGCTGTAAAGGCTCTGCAGCTGGTAGCAGCCGGCATTATTTAATCCAGCTCGGCTCAGCTAAATCTTGGCTGGCTCGTCTGGCTGACCGGCTTTAAGCCGAGCTGCGGCAACACTAATCAAGATCGGGAAAGGACCAGCCTGAGAGACCGTGTCGGAGGACCCGATAGATATCTTGAACATCATTTCGGCGGTTAGATCGACGTTGGAAAAAGAAGGTGCCGGGCGTGAGGTTAAGCGTTTTGAGAAGACTATCGGTCTCTCTCCCAGCCAAAAGAGTTGCAGTAACTGCAATGAGGGTGGTACCGCGTGGCATTCGAGCGTGGACTAGCCCGATATTTCGAAAGGCCTCGCGAAACGAGGGGTCGCCCCAATCGTGAACGAGATGGACCTCGTCGATTCCGAGGCCGCAAATTCGCGACCGAAAGCTTGGATTATGAATGAGAGTGTCGAACGAAGGTGACGAAAGTTGTTCAGGAGACAGGAGGAGAAGAGAAAGATCTTTGATGCACTCTTTCCAGAGGTTGCGCTTTGATCGACGCGCTTCGGCTAATGTGTCCTCGTTGATGGCAAGAGCGGATATTGAGAGCTTACGAAATTTGGCTTCCTAAAGTTCAATTTATAAGTATAAACACATGAGATAACAAGAAAGAAATACCATTTCTTCTTCCAACCCTTTAGTAGGGAAAATAATTACCATTGCAGGATTGGCCGGAAACTTTCGTTTCAAAAGTGTACATCGAGGAGAGAGCGTTTGAAGAGCTGTAATCAAGAGTATGTAGCCATAAAAGTAGCCGCTTTTGCCTCCACCAGTTTTGAGAACAGCCAGAACATTTGTGCCGTCGAGAGCTTTGCAGACACCCTCCAAGATGTAATCATGGATGGGGTGAGGTAGTTGAGGGCGTAGAAGCTGCCGTGCAAGTTGTAAACCCTCAGCAGAGCTTAATCCAGCCATGGGATTAAGCAGCTGGCCTACAACTTGCACGGAAAGGAATAATGTCAATGGGACGAGACGAAAACGCGGAAGAAAGAACGAGAATAGGGGCCGTTTGTTGATTTGCGGAACGCGTTCCCGCGTTTTCACGTGGAAGCCGAGTTCGGCCATCGCTCGGAGTCGGAATTTCGTCAACAATGGAGGCCTTACGGTGTCGCATCAGTAACAGGAACCAGGCGTTACATGAAGTGAACGTCAGCCGCGTCAGTTATTTGGCTACTTCACGCAATCACAACTGGCTCGCAAGGCTAATCAAACTCAAGGTCAGAGCACAAGTCTCGTCAGCTGCAAAGTAAACCCTGGCGGCGCTGGCGCACAGCCATACAAGGTTTGGGACTTTGAACCCTGCTTGACAGGTGTACCAGTGACCTGCCACCAGGCTGTCCTTGACACTGTAAGATTCAAGAGCGAGAAAACTTAGCCTTGCTAGCCAGTTGTGATTGCGTGAAGTAGCCAAAAGAATTGACACGGCTGACGTTCACTCCATGTAACGCCTGGTTCCTGTTACTGATGCAACACCGTAAGCCCTCCATTGTTGACAAAATTCCGACTCCGACGCATTGCCGAAGGGCGGCAAACACCAGAAACACTCAAAAAGACGAAGAGGTCGTTATTGGAGCTTTTATTGACTGTTTAAAGATTCAATAGACACAGAAATATACTTGAAAAATAAATTTGGAGAGTTAGAATGCTGATGTAGGTAAAGGTAAGGTGTCACTCGTATTAGAACTCTCTCAGTATGCCATCAAGGTAGGCCAAGGGTTAACCAGAGCCAGAAATGATAATGATTGTGCCGTAAAGTAGTTTTGCAAGGCTCTGGCATCAAATTTGAACAATGGAACTTGCTGGTGAGTTGGAAAAAAAAAAAGTAGTGTCTAGGAGTCGAACTCTCGATGGCAAAACAAAAACTTCTCACGATTGGTATGGCTCTTACCCAGTGGGCCATATGCCTTTCTGACCCCAATGCCCTTAATAATATATGAATAGCGGAACGGTGAGGTCACCATCGGGATCTCTTGTCAATACTTTCATGGATCTCGAGTTCATCCGAAATAACCGACATCTGCCCTGCCAAATTCTTTGAGCATAATAGATCTAATTTCTGGCTGCCAATCTATTGAACCTGTTGGGTAAATCCTTCAATCACACTGCACAACATATCTAAGCAATTTCAACTTGTTCTGAGACCACAAGATGGATAATTTTACAAGATTTATCATTCTATACACCTCAAAATTTAATGAAAATGAATCTATCCAGATGAGTAAATCTCGTAGAGGAGGTCCTACAGGGCATATGTTGTGTCGTGAAGTTTCTTGGCTGGAGCCGAGGTCGGCCATCTATCGGAGTCGGAATTTTCTCAACAATGGAGGCCTCACGGTGTCGCATCAGTAACAGGAGTAAGGCTAGAGAAAACTCGCGCTGCACGCCGTCACGTGTAACTCCTATCTTAGTATCCACGCGTCGCGTCGCAGGCACACCACAACTAAAGCTTGAAGTTCATCAACACAGAAATAGTTAGACAATTTATCCTTGTACAGTAGAAAACGTAAAGCAGGATGTGTAACTCACCCATCAATATCCTCCTCCCCTGACTCGATGATAAAAAGGGAAGTTGGCTGAAATTTGGATGTTAGACAGGGATGCCGGGATCTTTCCTTCTCCCCAGGCGCAGGTAGGCAAGGCTCACTATTGACAACAGTATTATATATGTATATATATATCTTGTTACTTATCCGTTTTTGAGTTCTTGCTGTGCCAAGATCCGGAAGTCCACTCGCAAGTATGTGGTCGCGAATTCGCGACTGCCTATGGTATTTCTATTATTTTAGATTAAAGTAAAATCAGGTTGCTCAGTCCACTAGCGCACTGTCCGCTTCAAGCTCTATATCACTCTGTTAATACTAATGTCTAGATTTTACGACCTGCACTTGGCTCCAACTTGAACTCTTCCACTCCGAGCATTAAAGTGGTCACTTGAGCATGGTTAGAGGATCCTAGAGTCACTGACTGAGATGCCAGTCGTATCTCGGACCTTGAGTTAAGGGTTGTCAACAGCGAGTTCGTGTATACTACAGATGAAGTAAATAAGCTTATTCGGGAGCATGCAGTAGAACACTCACGTCGCCCAAGACTGAAATATATCGCCGCATAAAACATCTTTTCTGGAGCAATAAAGACCTGAGGTTGAGGAAGAAGTCAACGAACATTGGCGAGATTTACGGAAGTAATCTTACGGCGATCAAGGAAGCAATGGCGACCAGGCTTAAATACAGTCAGCAAAACGACCGATGGTACAAGTGCACGGCGGAACCAACCTTGTTAGTCTATTAAATCATTATAATTAGTACTTTTTACTGCTCATCCAAATAGTCTCTTACATCCCGGTACTAATCACAAGTAATATCTAGGGAAGTAAAGATAAGGCATTGCAAAATTTCAAAGGATAAATTCACTAACCAATTTTTTTATCATTGTGTCTGATCTAGAAGGGCTGTGAGTAAATAAATAAATGCCAGGATTGCTTCATACCTTTTAAAACCTGTTCTCGATCGATGAAGTATAGAGACAAGGCTGGAGGCGATCACAACATCAGTTAAGCAAGCTAAAGCGGTGATGGAGATGGTAAAGGACTTGTATGCTCATTAACAAGCAGAAGTAAAAGTTCTCCAGCGATTTTGACGTACTTTAAGCCCGAGGAGTTGTCGCCATGTTTGCATTTTCATTCTGGGTCGATAGTCAGACTTTGAACTTGAAGTGGAGAGCAATTATGATCCAAAGGTGACTCACGACATCGTGACCCAAGCTTTCATTCAGAGTTATGTCAGTTACTTCTTGCATAAATACACTCCTTTGGAACTCACCCACGCCGCTACCTGATGGTAAATTTGACGTCAGTACATATACTAAAGTCCTGCAGAGTTCAATAGCTTACCCATTTCGGCCAATATCAGGACCATGATAAAGCAGCAGAGTAAAGTATTTCGGCTACTAACTAGAGCTGAGCTGAGCAAAAAAATGGATATCCATTGGAATGATGCTCACGTCGAAAGATTCGGTACGCGTAGAAGGTTTGCACCGTGGCTGTATTGATTCCCTAATACAAAAATGAGATTTCAGCAGCTGAGTTGGCATGGTGTTACTGATTAGCATACCACGAAAAGGCTTTCTATCTTTAGGCAGGTCGTCAAACATAAATAAGTGGTTCAATAAAATGAAACCCACAAGCTCGGTCCTCAACAAAAATAGAATCAGAATGAGTGACGGATCATGTCATGAAAAAGCTTACCATGTCAGGTATTCTAGCCGCTGTGGAGTGCTGATACATAATTAGGAGCAGACACGGAAAGTTCCATCCACTGGAGACGTACTGGAAGTTGCGAATCAAGTAATGGTACACTGAACATTGAATACATTTGGTCAAAAAGGTGGCTTTGGATGAAGACGTGACTCACAGCCAGTAGAGACTAGGATTAGATGGATAGCATCAAACATAACCGTCGTTACAACCTAGGTGAATCGGAAACTTGAAGTTAGTAAGCTGCAAGATCTTTTGGAAACTTGGCCAATTCACGATAGTTTTGATGATCCATTTATCGTGAGGATACTCTGAATATGAGCACCGTTAAGCCGAGACAAAAAGGAGAAAATTGTAATACATACCTCGAAAGTAATTGAAGGCTTGCACCACGCAGATACCGTGCAAGAGCGCGCTGACTATTGTACCAATCAAGACAATTCCGTATCTGGTAAGTCGTAAAAGACGTCAATATGTTAGCATTGCCAGAAAGGCAATCAAAGGCACTTACGAGTCGTCAAGGGGTTGTGTCCAATCTTGAGTAGCAGGAAGCATTTGCGAAAATGCAAAGAAAATGGGCGCCCTCAAGACAACCACAGCGGCGGTCCCTTATATAGCGCCGGACTTAGTCGCGAAAGCGCACACGGTGTGCAATTATATCAAGATAGTTTTGCCCTTGTCAGGCAGTCACCAGTGAACTTCATAGAATAAAGATCTGCCGGGCTGGGAGCTTTACAGGTCTCATAGGCCCTCGGTAACAGTGTGATCACGCTAGAGACAAAAGAGATTTACAGCATACCAGGGGACAATCGGAGACAGACGGAGACCCATCTGGACACATCAATAAGTTTGCAAGGCTTTACTTTGAACATTGATCTTGAATCAAACTTCCCAAAAAATGCTAAAGCAATAAAGTAGGTGATGGGCATTGGTCAAGCTTGAGATTGGTGGTTCAGGGGCAGGTGGGCATTGCCATGGTGTACCAAACAGTGACATCCGGCTGTTAAAATCAGTGCCGCCCGTTGACCAAACAAAGGCAGCCGGTCGTCCTCCCGCACGTGAAGTAGTAGTCTAGAAAAACTAGATATAAAAAGTGCGTCGGCCACACAGACCAGGTCTCCTAGATAGGTAGTTTATATTTGCTGTCGCCCATAGTTCGTGCAAGCTACGATGTTTAATTCAGGTAAATCATCGATTTCAGGAGT
>MU157902.1:0-102067 GCA_015657495.1 Crepidotus variabilis | reverse complement strand
GCTTTAATTGCCTCAGAGCCACTGTAGTACTCTCCCAAAATTAAAGAGGTGTAAATACAAGACCGTTGATATTTGAGATATGCCGGCAGTGATCTTCTCATTCAGGTTACCTGGCTCACCACACCGAATGTATTTGGACACATTGAAGCATATATATTGGCTGTTTGATACAATAAAATATGCTTCAGTACCAATCTCCTTGGCAGCAATGTATGAGTAAAGAAATGTCATGTTTTCCTTATTTCCCGGGGTATTTTAGATTCTTATTTTTGGCTGATAGCGAGCTAGCTGAAAGCAAGGACAGATGCCGAATATTTTATCAGGAAGCTATTAGAGATTAAAAAGATAACTTAGTACTCCACCTGTCGCAATAGTGCATCACAATTTCATTCGAGGTGAGTCTGATCAGAATGTGCCAAAACAGAGATTTATCCGCCAATCACTGGCTTTTATAGCCTCAAGACGCTCCAAGATTGAGAGAATAAAGGTTTAAAGATTAAATTTACAATTTACAGAAGCGTTCTTGGTGATTAGAAACTTGAGCAGATAAATGCGCTCCGTTGAACTCTAAGAAGTGCCAACATCACTATCTGGCGCGGTGGATTGATCTCGTGGGTGGTTAAACCATTATGAAGTTCTGAAGACCCAAAGTTGAATATCTTTCCACATTCACTAGCAATTGTTTTCAAGATTTTTCTCACTCATATATATGTATATTAGGTACCCCAATGTCACATTTTGGGAATCCCCCAAGCTTTTTGGTCATTGATTGCGGGATAATTCTTTGCTTCAGTGTGCTCCCACTAGAGACATCTCAGATGAATTTCCAATACAGTATTGCAGCCTATAAACTGTGCAAATTTCTTTATAAACACTGTTAGTACACTAATCAAACAGATGGTATCTGTACTTGTACATATACAGCTTTCCAACTGCCTCAGAACCAGACAGCAGGAGTCCCAGGAAGTCATCACTTTTCGTCTACCAATATGTTGCTACATGAGATTTGGGGTACTTAAAAATAATTTGAACACAATAAAGCGTCATTCTGTGTATCTTGACGCCGCAAAACGGGCTCACCATTCATGGGCAATTGGTTTACTGTAAATACATTACAAAGCCACTCAACCAGAATCACTGGCTCGTATCCTGCCTGTTGCATCTAGTAAGGCTTGAATTTTTAGGACAATTGATATACTCCCCAGAGAATAAGCTGTTTTAAACTGCTCAAGATTGACCTTAAAGTCACTGAACGATGGAACAGTTAAGAGCGCCCAAAATAAGCGCCCGCTTATTAAGGACAAAAATAGAAACCTGGTTGAGCCACAGTCACACCAAAACAGCGGCTCGACATGAATCTATCTGATAAATGTGGATTAGGACCCTTAAAAATAATTTTTGTGAGGCAAGAGCTCTGGTTCATCTAAACTAGCTCTCCAGGAGGCAGTAATTTACATGCATTAGACCCCATAATTCACATGAATTATCTCCTCGGGAGGTAGTTCATATAAATCAAGTAAGCTGATTTGTGTGAATTACCTCCTTGAGCAATAGCTCATACGAGTCAGGTCTTCTGATTTGTACAAATTACCTCCTCAAGATGTAGTTCAGAGGAATTAGGCAATCTGATTCGTACAGATCACCGTTTCGAGAGGTAGTGCATACGGATCAGGTCGTCTAATTCACACAAATCACCTTCTGGAGAAGTAGTTCACATGAATCAGAGTGCCTGATTCATGTGAACTATCTTCCAAGATCTAATTCATATGAATCACTGGCTCTGATTTGTATAAACCGTCGGTTCCAGGAGTAATTCACATGAATTAGGCTGTTTAGTTTATATGAACTACCTCTCAAAGAGGTAGTTCATGTAAATCACTATTTTCAGTTCGTACAAATTACCTCTTTAAGAGGTGGTTCAAATGTATTACTACCCTAGTTGATGTTAACCATCTCTTCGAAGAGGTATTTCATGAAAATTACACTTTAGCCTGTACAAACTACCTACATTAAATCTAGCTATCTTATACATATTACGGTGGCTAGTTTATTTGAACCATTGCATTTCACTTCTGATTTTCATGAACTACCTTTAGTCCACGTGCAAAAGGACGACCGGCTGCACTGTTTATCGCAGCGGGCGGACCTGTTATTTACAGCATGGTGTCACTGTTTGGTACACCATGCGAACAGCCACTTATCCGGTGGTTCAATGACAACGTAAAAGACCTAGACAAACAAGTCCAAAGCTCGACCTTGCGCTTCAGAAAATAAAATTTAAGCTGGTCACAACAGGCCCAGCGGAGGCAGGAATACAGAGAGTGTCTAAGTGCTGTATTCGAGAGCCCTCGGTTGACCAGCGCCTGAGTTACCTCCCCGAAGCTTGGACCCGGTATACCTATCCGCTGTCACAGAGAAGCAACAGAGCATGAGGGAAAAGCTTTCCGGCAAGGGGAATCGGCCGGTTGTTGTGGTGTGGTTTAGGCAGCAGACTGATGAGATCTTCAGTCATCCCCATTTACCATGCATAGTTTGTGTCTTGTTTTCTTCTTGGAGCTAGCGGGAATTCTGTAACAGAGTCGTCCGTTCCAGATGGAGGCCGTAGGCTGACATTCTGTGAGAAGCGTGGGTTGTAAATAATGCAGAACACCTAAATCTGAGATGTCCCAACATACCTGCTTCTCAAAATCATGTCCACCCTCTTGAGTGGTGATATGACTTGTTTCAACCAGGATGTTAAGATTCTTGGTGGTACCGCCTGTGGCCAAAGGATTTCCGCTGCCGAAGGTTAGGCTGCTTACTTGCAGCTCAGTTGCGTCCACAAGCTCGGTGATTTTTGATCTTGAGTTGAGAGTCGTCAGGAGAGAATTGGTGTAAACTGCAACAGTCAATCAAATGATGTGAATAACATGGCCCTCCCGGCGAAATACGAGTGGGTACTAACGTCGACCAAGACTGAAGTAGATCGCTGCGTAGATCATCTTTTCTGGAGCGATTATAACCTGCAGGTTTGATCATGGTAGGAGGGTAGTTAAGGAAGACAAAAGAACGTAACACACCGAGATGAGAGACGAAATAGCGACGACACTGTGAGTACAGGTAAGATTCAATCCAAGTAAGCAATAGGAACACTCGTACGCCGTTAGACTGCAGGAAATTTCTAATCAGCGAACAGGGGAGATTTATCTCTGATAGATCGTCTTACCTGCCGGTATTTATCACTAAAATTATCTGAGAACCATATGAGTTGAATTTCGTGGGTTCTTTTACACCTTGCGACAACGTACCAGCTTATTGATCATTGTGTCGGATCTGATGTAATCACTGATGAGCGAGCGATGAATGATTTAAGATGTTAGTCTTACCGCTTGAAACCAGTTTTCGAACGCTGGAGAATGGAGATAAGACTGGTGGAAATCACTACGTCGATGAAGCAAGCCAATGCGTCTATGGAGATAGTGATGGGCTAAATTGACGGCTCAGCATCATGACAAACGTTTTGAGTAATAAAAGTACTTTGATGCCCAAGAGTTCTTGCCATGTCTGCATTCGCATCCTGAGTTGGAGGTTGGATGAGTGTGTTTTACTAGCTTCTTGTACTAGGCCGACTCACGTCATAATAACCCAAGCTAAGGTTCGATCCAGAATGAGCTATTTTGACTCCAGGAAGCAGAAGCTTTGCAACTTACCCAATCCGGAAGCTGATAACGCAGAAGCGTCAGCATAAGAACCAAAGAAGAAGAGATGAGTTTGACGCACCAACTTCGCCAAGAATCATAAGAAGTACAAAGCCACACAGCACGTAGTTCTTGTTGCTGACTGTATGACGATAAAGAGTGTGAATGGAGAATGACTTCACTACCAGTCGTGCTTACGCTTGTAAATTCTGTATGTATAGTATGTTTGGACGATGGCGGCGTTTATCCCCTGCAAGCGGAATGAGTTAAACTCTGCGGTGGTTTATTATACTTACCACGCAAAGGGCCTCTATCTTTCTTGAAATATCAATAGTGACACTTTTCAACGAATCCGGAAGGCCTCACCAGCTCGGTCCTGAAGTCAACATTGATGAGTAAATGAGTAATGCTGACAAGTTATGAAGGCTGCCTACCATGTTAAATATTCCAACCGTTCAGGTGTGCTGACCATCGCTTCAAGATCGATCACGACAACAAAAAAGGCACAAGCTTACTGAAAGCTCCGGATCAAGTAATGATACACTAGAGGTTGATTAGCCAGTTGAGTCAAGTATATTATATAGAAAAAACCAACATCCGGTGGTCACAAGAATGAGATGGATGCCGTCAACTGCCACTGTCGTCACCACCTGGATCAGGTTTAGTATTGAAAAGCCATCCTCACTTCAATAGGAAGGAACTCACCATGCCCTTGATAACCCATCTGTCGTTCTTGTATTCTTGATTTGATTCAGATTGAGGAGCTCCCGAAAGCATAAAGATGTTCACATACGTCGAAAGTAGGAGAAAGCTTGGATAATGCAGGCCCCATGTAGGACGGCGCTCACAATCGTTCCAATCAAAACTAGTCCATATCTGTGATTTGCCGAAGGCGTGAGCAAAACCGATTCAACGACCCTTCTATGTAACACGCACGAGCTATCGAGGGGTTGTGTCCAGTCTTGAGTTGCAGGTACTGGCATCGTCAACGTTCCACAGGCGAGCAAGAAATCCGCACGCCACCAAGAAGTCAGAATCCAAAGTGTGAGGCGTGAGGAATGGTATATATGGACTCCATAGCTTTAAGTTTTCTCTTGCTACGTACTGCACGGAACGGATAATTATATCGGTCGAAGCATGATGACTGCTTGATAGTGTGACGAGGGAGTGGGTTCTATGAACACTTGACCCGATCCGAATTAAGTTTCATCCTATGGGCGGTGATGCGGGAGAAGTGGAAGGTTCAAAAGAGGAGGTGTCTTCAATAGGACCTCGGTATTGTGATGACTATGATAACAACATTGACTGCAACTACTTCGGTGCTTTGTTTCCTTGATAAGCAAGCTGCCCGCTCGATGTGCTGTTTCTGACTAGACAAAGCTGACACCGTCGACCGCCGATGTGCCAGCCGAGTGTCAACCAGACTATTCTCGTCACCTGTACAGTTTTTTCTTGAAGTCCGTCAGCACCGGGTAAGTCCTTCTTCTGGCTTGTTTTTCACCGAAGTCAAACAAAAGGAGGACGGTCGTGCGAGATATATTGACATAGCCGGTGGGGTGAGAGCATAACCGTGGACTGTGTTGTGAGGTGTTGATTTTCAGGACCTCACATCAGACTTTTGTAGGACTACCATCGGTCTTAAGATCTCGACACGTCAAAGCCTCAGCTCTCACTTGGTAGTCCCTCTAATGGGCGGATATATTTTCCGTGTCGGAGGCCTGGGCTCGCAGATTGTGTGTCACATAATGACCGCAATGCCCCGTAGCCTATAGCCTGATCAACATACCTATCTGAATAATGTGGATGAATCAATCAGTCTTTTAAAACGTCCAGGGACTGATTGACAACCAAGGCTTCAAATTCAGATTCTACTGCTGTCTTCTCCCTACCACAACCTTCTGTGTGCTATTACGAGTATGCCTGTGCTCTCCGTCTTGCCCCCAGATTTTTTGGAACAGTTGACCAGCTATGTTACGCCTACACGACTATTAGTTGGATGCCTGGTCCTTTGGGTCTCCGCCGTTCGTGCATTTCGCTGGAGAAGATATAATGCTATCCACCGCGAATACGAGGCAAAATGGAATAATGGACAAGGTACAATAACTCCGGAAGAAGCCCAGAAAATATGTCATGTATCAACGATGTATGATATGCCTGAGCTTCTAAACAACGCGCTGGCCTTCGCTCTGTTCAAGACATACGCAGTGGTGAGCCTTTCCTGATTATAGCTACCCAATCTCGGAATACCAACGTCTTCTCCGTTTAGCCAACAATATCAAAACTTCTAGTACAAATGAAACAGCTTAGCTCCAGCAACACTGTTTCTCGTCGTTATGCTGATGTTCGTGCACCATCTCCGTAGTTCCTTGATTTTTTTTTGTTGTTGACGACGTCTTCTTCCTTAGACCGAGATACTGATCTGTAAGCCATTTAAATCGAGCGCTGCATTTTTTCACCACAATAATTCGAATTTTTCTCATAGCCACATGGTTTACTTGCCCGATTTCTGGCTTCCATGATCCACAGTTCGCTCTCAAAAATAGAGAGATGGGTGACGATGCACAGCCTGCAGAAGACCCTCGAGCGATGATAGCACTCGCGCGGACCAACTGGCTGCACGGGCACTATAAAATTGTGAGTTCTGAACCAAAATTAGCCGTGACAGGAACTGGTGGCTAATCTTTTCAATACCAGTCAAACGATGATTACCTTTACACACTCTGCTTGTTTATTCTTGAACCTATTGTAAGCCAAGACTCCTAAGATTTGGCAAGTTTATTCACTCGTTGTTTCCAGACTTGGGCAAGAAAATATGGCTGGCGACCACTTTCACCCCTCGAGCAGCACAGCTTTTACACGCTATGGGCTGAGATTGGCCGAAGGATGAATCTTCAAGATATCCCAGAGTCAGTGGAGGCGTTCCAAATATGGGGCCGGGTAAGACTGGCATTTGCGTTTTCATCTCAACTCGCTTGATTGACACCTCAACGTCCCATTTTAATAGGAATACGAAGAACGAGTCATGGTTCCTACTCAAAGCAATCATGATACAGCAGTACATACTTTGAACGAACTGCTGGCAGCGGCGCCGAACGCCTTTGGAATCAAGAAGTTCGGCGAGAGGATCGCTATCTGTTTGTTAGACGATATCGTGAGAGAAGCTATGATGTAGGTCATGCCAGGCCCTCTGGTCGCTGCTTAACTGGCCTCTCACCATCACCCAACAGGTATCCCGCATCACCTTGGATATATCATGTTATTGCGAATAGCTTAATGTCATCCGTCTCATTCATCCAGAGGTGGTTCATGCTTCCTCGTCGGCACCCAAAGACACACTTTGATACAAGCCTTGGGTTACGCTTTGCGCCAGGTGTTTGTCCACGAATGCATCCTAAAAAGTGAGTAAAGATACCAGAAAAAAAGAAATTTCTAACCTCCTTGATAGATGGACCGCAAAACCTTGGTACAAACCAGAATCTACAGGACTCGGTTATTACCGCGATAAATTGCTTGTATCTATTGGCTTCTATAACGAGATGCCGGGAGCTCAGTATGTACCGATTCCTCTAACGGGCGGCCGTTCATAAACTAATATTATTGTCATCTCTTAGCTTGAAGAGCGATGGTTATCGCCTTGAAGAAGTTGTAAGTTTTAAGTGGGCATTTATACTACCCCAATGGCGTAGCTGACAGTTTTTACAAATAGGGCCCAGCTGCATTCGAGAATAGTAAGCCTTGATAATCTCATGTAAATGGTGAAGTTACTGATAGCCTATAGGCGCCCATGAAGAAGTCATGAAGAATGCTGCCGATCTCCTCGGATGTCCGATTGCTGGGCCGTGGTCTTTGGAAGCAAGGAAAGGAGCAGGAATCTGAGTACACACGACTTGGTATAAATTATTGAGGCTCCTTCAAGTGCTTTGGGACAATATTGCTGTGAACACTGGAAACTGGTACAACGTTCTTTATAATATTACATAGAGTCACTCCTTACTATCCACATTCTTTATCTAGAAGCTGTGGTCTGGGATGCATGTTAAGATCATTAAAGCAGGAGACAAATTCTCTCAAAAATCAGATCTTCAACTGTCTTCCTGGTTGTTTCTTTTGATTTATGCATGCGATGTTCTCACAAGGATGCTCCTCCCTTATGAATAAAAAAGGGCCGCCTGCTGTTGACACCCGGCGAAAAACATATCAAGGATATATCTATATATAAAGTCACATTGGCTTCAGTTGCGCATTCATGGACGTCAAGTCTCATCGGAGCGGATTATTCTGGACCCTCAATTGAGGACAAATCTTCATTCGCGCCTATGTATTCGACACAGTCACGAAAGGAATTCATTCCGTCTCCTTCGATAATGCGACAGATCACTGCTTTCGACTCATCCTTTAAAGAGCCGGATGAGGAACGACGAGGAGGTTTGCCAGCTACGTCAGCGCCAAAAGGAGGTCCTTAAAGAGAATCGGAGTACTGCTACTCTCAGCAGTACTCGCCAGGTCTTCATTTGCATTCTAAAGTCGCGGTCAGACAACAAGGCTAGTAGACGCACACAAGCCGGTTAGCATTTGCATAGTAGTCAACATATATGCCGAACTTACTTAATCCAGAGGTTGATTTTTCGCATGGAACCTATGTGACATGGTCGATAAACGAAGTACTCATCAACTTCTCCGAGAATCAGAAATAAAACCAAACCACACAGAAGATAATTCCGCTTATTAGTCACTAAAGGTGATTCAGTCCAGTGTTAACTTGATAAATGTCCAGCTCACGTTTGAAGATCCTATACGTGTAGTAGATCTGAACGATCGCGGCGTTTGTTCCCTGAAAGATGAACTAGTTCATGATTATGGCTTTTATTAAGTTGGGATTAGGTTTACGACGCAAAGTGCTTCTATCTGCAAGGAAGATGTTAGCGGTAGTAAGCGAGCACTGTGCAGCCGCCCGATCTTACAAGTCCAAATCTGCGAGTCAGTTAGCGAGAAGCTTAGACATGAAGTGCGAAATCCCTTGTGGTGATAGGTATGTTAACGGTTGTGGTTTGTTGATTTATCGTGTTGAACTTTGCTCGTCATTGGACAATGAGACTCACTGGAAGTTTCGAATCAAGTAACCGTTGACTAAAGGAGGATACATTAGTTTGACCCAAGGGTGGTATACAAGCAGAGAGGAAGCTCACGGACGGCTGAGATTAGAATGATATGAACACTATCCACCATAACTGTTGTTGCAACCTGTGAAAGCTGAGCTGAGCATTTCGAATCAGATGAAAGAAGTTTAGCTATTTATTATGGTTTTGATAATCCACTTATTTTTTTACATTCTAGGCCCAGTGATCAGTCAAATAAAAAGCAACCGAGCCAGCCATGCATACGTTGGAAGTAGGTGAGAGCTTGCAAGATACAGCCACCATGCAAAACCGCACTAACGAGGATACCGATGTATACCACGCCATTCCTGATGTCGGTTGAGAAGAAGCGGATCAATACAGGTAAAATGAGACATACGAATCATCAAGAGGCTGCGCCCAGTCAAGAGTGGCAAGCGCCATCGTCAGCTCTTCTCCAAGACGTAGGGTCCATAAGACAGAAGTGAAGGTACTGCGACAGTCCGAGTCTGAGGTATCAAGTATACATATTGAGAGAATTACTCCATTTGCATGATTTGACACTCAAGAACTTGATAATTCAAGATGTCATCACAGAAACTTCAATCCAAATTATCATTCCTTCAAACGCGAGTCGGTACAAACCTAGAGTTCAATTAAACGTCAGCCAAATCACCTTGCCGCTTGGAAGTAAAAATTCTGTATTCGCTCAGCGGACAAAGACAAAGTATTCATGTCTGATAATATGCATGGAAAATAATAGAACTTTTGACTTTTGAGATTTAATGAAGAGAGATGGTGGGTAAAATCAAGGAGTCCGAGCCGTGACGGTTGAGAGTGAAAGGCGAAATCAATGCCTGGACCGAATAGTGAGTTTCGGCTCCTACCGATTTGTTCCGATTCAGACGTGCCGCAAGATCCCATCAGCTTGATGTCGACTCTCACCGTCCTCACTCACGAGATTTGGCATTAGGGTATGTAAGACACCAGGCATGTTTTTGGTACCTCGCAAGAGTCGAATGACAGAAAGAACACAGAGTCGTATACGGTGACATAGTACCTACTCGGAATTACTTCTGTTGTTCGTCTCAGGAAGATCAGTCACTATTTATCCACATGATCTCTTTATCTTTTACCACCTCAAGTACTGCGACAATATTCCACCATGGCTTCGATGTCTACGAGATGAACACATTTTCAACAACTATGAAAGTGCCACTAATTGGCAGCATTATTCTCCGGGTCTTTGCCATCCGTCGAGCTCGACGCGACATAACATCTAGAAATACACCGTCATGATCAAGAAAAATGAAACAACGGCGGAGGGAATGACTGCAGAAAAAACTCAAAAAATGTGTCATTTATCGATTATGTATGTGCTCTTGAGCTACGCGTCGTGTTTATGTTACTCAATAATTATGCAGTGATAAGTGTATAAAACAACTAAACTCCAGTAAAACAGTGTCGCGTCGTTATGCTGGCGTTCATAATCAGCATCTACCTGACCTTATATTTGCTTCTCATCTTGTTCTTCGAGTGATAGACCCAGATATGGATTGGCCATTGTCATCGAAGTGATAAGCAATCAAGTTGCATTTGGTTTCACCTCTATTTAGCTGATGTTGGGGAATCGTAACAGAGCCCCTTTGCCTTCGTGAACTGTATGCCATCCCTTTTGATTTTGTTGTACGTGAGGCATGTTACAAACCAAAGGCGCCCATAAAGAAGTGATGGAGAACACTGCCGAGCTTCTCGGTTGTCCTATTGCAACTTGAAGACCGAGGTCGTTGGAAGGACGGAAGCAAGCAAATCCTTGAGGCCGACTCTTGTATTCAATACATTTCACACCTCTTGCTATTCGCTGTAGCAAACCATGCAGCTTGTTCCCCCGAGGGTGTGCGCGAACTGCGGACCTGCTGGGGAAAGGGCTGCAGTGATTTGGGCAGTGAAAGGCGCTTTGTTGTTTAGCTATCAATTCGGTACACTGGCAGTGTATTTATTCCACGACGCTCCAGTAACTTTCGTTTCGACTGAAGGGCTTGAGAAAATATTTGAATTGGTGACGCATAGCTTGCTTGGAGAAACTAGTTTAGGGGTGAGCGCAGATTTTTACATAATGCGTGGGTAAGTTTTCCCATCACTTCTTCAAGTCTTCACCGTCATCACGTTAAAGTCTACTAATAACTGTCAGTGTATCAGAAACTGTTGCTGAGAACGATGTCATCCCACATCCAGCGCGCAAGATTTTTTCTACTTAGTTTCTAGCCAGTACGCTGCGCATTCTTGCTTCAATCAAACAGCGCCCGGCAAACACTGCCACAGAAACCTTCCTGAACGGCCTTTACTCCACTTAAACTAAACATGTGTTGATAACATGCTCCCGCGGCTGCCTTCCGAACTCCACTATTATCGCCTCTTCCGTACGAGGAAATAATGGAAATTACCTTTATAAACGTTGTAGCCAGGGGAATACGTTTCACTATCACCCCAACTGCATCATGGCACTTCCTGGCAACAACACCAACACTGACCATGTGTACTACCCTCCAGACTCAACATTGGGAGTAAAGCATCCAGGATTGGACTCGAATTCATCAACATCTCTACGGGCTTACGGGGAGTCGGACAAACCAAAAGCAGAGCATGAACCGCTCACAAGAGAAATTTCGCGCACGCCAAGTCCTACGCCAAGTGAAGTAGAGGCTTTGAATCCCGATATAAAGGGGCGCCTACTACAGTTCTTCAATCCGAAGAACTGGAGGCGATATGGATGTAAGGATCGATGTCTCACTAAGACTTTAACTAATATTCGGTGCGCTCTTTAGGGTACTGGTTGGCCATTGTACTATCCATTGTGTTTACTGTCTTGATTTCGGTCTTCCACGAAAAAATCGTGCGTGGTTTGGAGCCTGCAGCAGTATGGCTGCGGGATGGGTATGTCGATAAGCTTCATCATCTACCGAAACAACACTCACTCTCGATCTTTAGATCCAAAGTTGGATGGCTTGTACCCATCGCCATCTTGATTATCATCTCCTTCCCTCCGGTACGATTCAATCGACGTTCACGATTGATGTATGCTAATGATCTAGTATAGCTATTTGGGCACGAAATTGTCGCTGCCCTCTGTGGCCTCGTGTGGGGCACATGGATCGGATTCGGAATAGTTGCAGCAGGCACGTTCTTTGGTGAAGTCGCAAACTTTTAGTAAGCCGTCAAGTCCTTTAAATTGGTCTCATTTGATTTACTGACTTATCTCAAATAGCGCTTTCCGATACATGTGCAGGTCTCGAGCAGAGAAGATTGAAAAGAAAAAGATATTCTACGCTTCTCTGGCACGGGTTGTCCGTGATGGTGGATTTTGGATTGCCCTGGTTGCACGCTACAGTGCGATCCCTGGTCATTGTAAGTTGGTCGAAGAAATGCCAGCAGAATATATACCTAATAACCTTTTTATCTAGTCACGACGGCTATGTTCGCTACCTGCGGAATGAACATTTTCGTTTTCTCTGCCGCGGCCATCTTGTCGCTACCGAAACAGTTTCTCAACGTATATCTCGGCGTGTTAATGGGTGAATCCGTGAAGAATGGTTCGTTTATTTCGTTTTTTCTATCAATATTTCCAAGACCGAGCTTTTGCTGTTCAGGCGGGACCACTAGCAAAAGCCGTGTTATAACTACTGTTGCATTCATTGCTACTTTCGTTGTAACTTCATTCGCCATGCATTATCTCCTGAAAAAGGTCGCCATGGTCAAACCTCAAGTCATCTACGAGAGGAGAAAGGCACGGTATGCCATTCTATCTACATCCTAATTCCGTAAACCTCATACAATCTTAGGCAATACAAGTCGGAGTCAGTGTACCCTAAGGATGCTCTATCTACCAAATATGAATCAGTTGGCCGCCTTGCAAACGTCTACAAAGTTGCGATCCCTCCGATGGGCAAAGGCTACCAACCAGTTAATCGACAAAATACATCGGTCGACGAAGGGTTCGATCACAACCTCATTGCCCCGAAACCGCTTCCTCGACAATACACGCCCGCTTTCTCTCTATCTTCAGGCCCTGAGCTCAGCACCACTTATTATGACCCCTACAAAGGGTATGCGCAAGAAGATGTCGAGATGGGATACACTAGTTCGTCAAGTGACGGGCCTAGCACAGGGCCTCACACAACACCCGGACCTAAGAACCCACCAGGTCTTTCGAAGCCTCAAGGATATGGGTCGGATTAGTTTCTGATTAATTTTCGAACGGATTTTTTTGTTATCTTACATGTATACCTCTATTATACCCAACCTGTATTACTTCTAAATCGACTGTAGTGTACTACTTAAATTTAAATGATAATAGTATTCAGAGGTACTTACCTCATGATTATCCAAACTTGTTCGAATATTGCTCTTTGGTATACTGTATAGTTGTCCAACGCGTCACATCAAAGACGGCGGCTGTGCTTCTGTGAAAGAAACGCACCATCCCTCGTGTTTCTGCTAAATCACCACCTCGTCTACGAACTAGGTTTCTACACTTTTCTAGCTTTCGCATACTGGAAAAAGTCGGCTTTTTGTATCTCTGCGCAGTGGCCCTCGGGGAAACAGTGATACTTACACGTTGGTCCAAGTTTTGTTCAACTTGGAAACTACTTGGAAGCCTCGTTCCAGCTATTGTTCTCTTTCTTGCACTCCAAATACCTGGTAATATGGACCCACTCCCAAACCCGAAGCCAACCAACACCGAACAGCGAAAAACAACATGCGCTTGTTGCTAAACTCGAAAGGAACTGTCCGCGAGGTTGTCTCAGGAGGGTTGGGGAGGTCGGTGCAGCACGACCCTCTGAAAGGGAACACCCAGCGCATCGCCCTCTCTCCGTGATTCAGTCTATCCTTTTCAACCATGGTTATTAGCGAAGCAATTAGTTCCATTTGTTGCACTGGGAACAATGCTCTGTCTTGAGGCGAATTAAATAACCACGACCATTCAGCTTGTTGAACCTGTTCCTCGATGACCGATGTACACATCAATAATGGAGTACATTTTTAAAAGAGAAATGAATAGACATCGCAGAGTTCTTTGATTGCCTTTACTCGACAAACCCGCCAAGAGTCTCGAGTTGTCGCTTGGAAGATTGAAATAAAACTGGCACCAGTAGGAAAGGCGCGCGATCTACTCCTTACTGGAAGCTCAAGGAGGTAATCAGTCTTCTACTGATTTGCCAGAGTTCAATATACCATTGGCATTTGAGCGGCACCACCTTCAAGGTTATCCCATGGCCCGCTACGATTGACTTGTTTCTGAAGTACGAAATTTCACAGAGTCACAGGAGGACGCTGCCACATATGGAAACCAGCTACCTTATCCAGCCTTAGGTTTTAGGCTGATTAGGGTCACCACCTTCGCGGACATCAATGTCATAATCATGAGGACGCAAGGTCGGCCTACTAACTCTACCAGGTCAAGACTCGATTATCTCCTGGACAAAAGCTGTTATGCTGTTCAACGCCGCTGTCATTTTCTACAAATCTTGTCGATCACAATCTCCCTTAGAGATTATGACATAGACGAAGAAACAATCAACTGGCTCTCTCATGAAACAAAAGCGGTCGTAGACACATCGGAGTCAATGTTTGATCCCTTGGCCGACACAACTTTGGCTCTGTCTCTTTCTCTTCCTTCCTCTCCAAGTCCATTACATGGAATCTACCACCCGGCTCCCCCTCGGCTCCCTCCTCACCTAATTTCTTTCACAACTTCTCTTTTGGATCTGGTCAAGGTCCTCCTGCCAACTCTATATGGCGGAGTTACAACCTCGGTCGAGTTCTGAGCGCTCAGTTTGATTCCGAGGATCTTGGCTTATGGTCAGTCGACGCTCATCAGTCGATCAGCCTTGGCATCGAGGATGGCCTGGTGTGCGTGGTGCAATCGGAGAGGCTGGGCCCCTCTTTTCATACCCGGTCCGTTCTGCATCTCTCTACTTAGTTGTAATATCAGAAAAGCGGCTAACCCCCGAGGGGACTACCTGTCCGACCTGGCCCTCTCTCTTGACCGTTTCGAGCGAGAGGTCGATCCAGCTTCATTAATCCAGGAAACACCTCCATTTGATCCACCGCTAGATCGCGACAGCGCGCACGTCGTTGACAAGGAAAGAACCCTGACCGATCAAATTACCTATACCACCAAAAATTCCATCGCTCAAGCTGTCCCATCCGTCTCTCAGCTTCGAGCTCGTCGAATGCCCAGCCTTGCCATCAATCAATCCCGAGATTATATTTAAAAAACGAATCGAAGCCCTCGACGCCGGCTATGCGGGTCTAGACGCGGAATTGGTCTTCGACCATCCGGAAGTTGGTCAGAGCTCAAGAAAAGGCACGGATTTGCCCAGAACATACCCCATCGACATGATACCCCATTGCACAGTCACTTTTCATCTCGATCAGTGTTTTAAACCCCACAGGGGCTCTACTCAGCGGTTGTCGGTCATGGCACCCTTCAATTAATCCACCATACGGTTGTTGAAGAACTAAACATGAATGCTAATGGTTGTGGCAAGTTTTCACGACCTTGTGGCGACGACTATCTTCTCTATTTCACATTTCGCTTTCCAGGAGGCTTTATGGATTCTAAATGATAAACCTTTAACTTTTTCTATATCATGATACCTTACAGTCCTTAAACAGCTACACTCTCCACCCGGCGACTAGATTTACTACTCTTTTCTTACTCTGAATTTTTATGATCACTATATAATTCACATTCATTACAAAGAATTACTTCCACTTGTACTACCACTAAATTATTTGCTGCCACACTCCTTTCACTCTTTCCAATCTAGTAACATGGGTTTACTGTACTCTAGGTATCATTAACTTGTGAGAGAGGCATTTATATTATCAAAAGCCAGGACTTGTTGTGGAATTCAACTCAACTGATTGTTTTATGAATACTACTACTGATCCAGCCCCCAACTAGAAGCCATGCGACAAGAATATCAGATGCGCCGCCAACCCAGCAACTGAGCATCTTCTGTGCTTCTGCCAGTGTAGTCGAACATAGCGTCCAAGTGGCCGCTGAGCTCAAAAGTTCTGACAAAAATTGGAGACTTTCTGTGCCATTTCGACAATCGGCCAGCATTTACTCGCCATGAAATTAGTACTACAACAAATTATCAAAGTTCTTGTGCTCAAATACGGTACTCAGCAGAGTAATCAGAGGCGGAGGCTTCGGTCCCAATTTAGCTATTCTGATTGTTATGGCACTGCCAAGCTCAGGCAAGATGCGACAGGTCCGAGAATCTTGAGTACACAGCCCAACCTCTCCTGCCTCCATCGCTCACGATAGTCCCTTCGACGTCGGCGACGCTGACGACCTTAATCGTTCAACAACGGGATTGCTCATCTTAAAGGTGTATATAACACTGCCAACCGTGCTCTGAGTTCTTGCTCTACCCCTTGAAAGTTCCTGTCATCCGTTCACGACCCTCATGACGGCACCCGGCAAGGACCTCTATCCGCCGACGCGGAACGTTGATTATCCTACTTACAACACGGCCTCTTCAACAACCACATTGCAGAGTCTAACTTCGACCAAAATCGACCATAATGAACGGGCAAGAGAAATCTCAAGGACCCCAAGTCCTACCCCAAGCGAGTTGAAGGAATTGAAGACCGGAGCCATCGACTGGAAAGCCTTTGCAAAACCTAGTTTTTGGATACGAAAAGATTGGATATGTGCGCCAATATACTTTTCTAAAGATGGCTTTCGGGCAGGCTGATATTCTCCAAAATTAGTGTATTATATTATCATTGTCGTGCTTGTGACTATCACAGCGCTCATCACGATTTACCATAAGCAAATCGTGGACTGGATGACGCCAATTGCCGTATGGCTTCGAGATGAGTACGTCTGAGAGTCATGAACATCTTCAATGGACCAAACTAACGCGAATGTCCGATCTTAGAATCAAATTTGGTTGGCTGGTCCCCATCGGCGTCCTCTTCGTCATTTCTTTCCCTCCAGTGAGTCTCTCCTCCCTTTCTTTAGTCAGTGAATCTGATCATTGAATAGCTATTTGGACACGAAATTGTGGCAATCCTATGTGGGCTTGTCTGGGGTTTATGGATTGGGTTTGCTATCGTGGCCGCTGGGACCTTCCTTGGTGAAGTCGGCAATTTCTAGTGCGCCTTTCCATTGTTGTTTCTATCACTGCTGATATGTCCTCCAAACAGTGCTTTCAAATATTGCTGTAGAGCACGAGGCGAAAAACTAGAACGGACTAAAATCTCTTACGCCTGTCTAGCGCAGGTTGTAAGAGACGGAGGATTCAAAATTGCATTAGTTGCTCGTTTGAGCGCCATTCCAGGCCACTGTGAGTCATACCACCGCTTTGCCCACAAAAAGACATTCTAATCTGTTTCAAGTCACAACCGCTGTTTTCTCAACTTGCGGAATGAACATCTTTGTATTCTCTATCGCCGCCATTTTATCCATGCCGAAGCAGCTCATTACCGTCTATCTGGGTGTGATATTGGAACAATCAGCGACAGGTATTATCAAGCCCCCCTTTCCTTTTGCTGTTGGCATTTTTTAATCTCTTTCAGGCGTCAAGGACGTCAAGAGTCGCATCATTAGCGATGTCGTCCTCGCTATCACGGTTGTTATCACCGTAGCGGCGATGTGGTACATCCTTCGCCAGATGAACGCAGTGAAGCCTTCGGTTATCTATGCCCGAAGAAAAACTCGGTAATCGGGATTACACATAGGTCCATTGTCATACTGAAATTTTCATAGGCAAGCGAAGCTCGCTCGTGCTGGGTTCAGCCCATATGGAAATGGACTGTCGTCCTCGTCTAGCGATGTGTTCAACCCTAACATCTCCGATTCGGACATCCCTCTCACAAAAACTCACCACCAGCAATGGGACAATAGTGGCAAAGCCGTTGGCTACGTTCCGGGCCCCAGCTTCATTTTTACCCCCAAGCCACGTATTCAGCAAGCCCCTCGAGACTTAGAGGCCGGTTTAACGCGCCCATTTGCCCGCCGCGAGAGAGGGGACAGCTCGGATTTAGTGGGATGGGACACTTCAAACAAAGGCCCCCTCGTTCGGACGACACCTCCTTCGCCACCCCCTGGTCCACCCAACACCTCGAGTAGAAGTCCAGGTCAGCAAGATTCACGGAACGTTCCTCAAACACAACCATCCCCTTTCGCCCATTCAGAGCCACATTTAAACGGCCCGTTCTTTGGCCATGGTGAAGAGAGCAGGTTTGTTTCACAACAAACACCGACACAAACTACCTTCCCTACCCGGCATGATTCGGACGAAGGGCAAGGGTATCCCATGGCGAGGTATAACGCTATTGACCGGCATGGGAGTGATAGCTCTGAAGAAGCTTATACGAGATATGAGCATGGGCAGGGTCATGTAATAGAACCGACAGACGCCACTTTTAGGACTGCATATACAAGCTCGCCGCCTCAAGATGATGATCTGACATCTTCGGGCCATCAGCACTACGCGCAAAGGAGTCATAGCCCTGGTTCCTACGATCTTCGATGAACGCTGCTCTTGCAGGGCCCCTTTGGACTTTCATTTTTGATAACTCCCAATCCCGCCTCTCTTTCATACCCACTTTGGTACTTACTCTTACCCACATTAACCTTGGTTGCTCTTTGAGCAGTTATATGATGTACTTGACATTGATATTTTCACCTCACGACATTCGAAGAACTAGGGACTTTCATATTTAAACTTTTGTATGCCCTTTGTGTAATCGTATTCAGATTTAGCTTATTTTCTTACTTGTACTTTTGGGTCACCATTCAAAAGCTGCTCTTGAATTGACTTTCTCCCAAAATTAGTTTTTGATTCTTCAGGGTGGTTGTCGAACTTCTCGATTATCTCTTGGTCTGAGATAACGGTTACTCACCTGAACACCGCATCGGGAAAAGTTTTCTCGGCTCGTCTTTCCACCCCCGCAGAGTGGACGAGTGGCACCGAGGTCCTTCAATATATATATTTGAGGGACTTGCTGTGTACTCTTGTTTCTGGACCAACTCATCATGGACGTTGACGAAGCACACGACCCAAACGCATTTATCATCAGTCGGAAACAACATCCAGCGATATCCGACTTCAAGGACGTTGCACGCGTCGAGAATGCAGTGACTATGGCATCCCTCCTCTTGGAAACTGCTTCGGCCTCTGCGTCGCCTTCAATAACTGCTTTGGCACTGCTCAACACTGATGTCGACGTGGAAGCTACGCCACCTCCCACCGCCGGGACGGACATCGATCAGTGGCCACTCATCATCGAGGAAGACCTTCCACGACCATTCGACTCAATCTCGAGCGACCTTGTTGAATTGGGTGCACTCTCGATTGATGATTTTCTTTCGAATGTGACGAATTCAAACGCGGTTTTTGATGTCAACTTTTATGTTCAGTTGCCGGAACAGCCACAGTCGCCCAAGGATGGAGAGGGCGGCGATGTTAAGGCTGATGGCGGTGGAGACGATAATGAACAGGCCAAAACTGAGGAACAGAAGGCGATGAAGGGAATGGTGTCAATGTTGCATGAGGCTAGTCATAGGGTGTTTGGATCGTCGGACTGCTTGAAGTTCGAGTACATGGAGGAGGATCCCAAGGGTAAGCTCTGTCTGCCAGGCATTTTTAAATCTTAACTTATCTTCTCAAAATGTAGACAAACAGTGCATTCTAACTATTACTCGTCCAAACGGTTCCATCAGATCGTACAAATCCGATCCTGGTGCAGGTTTCACTCGGCGTCAAGAGGCCCGAATGCAAGCCGCGAAGATTGCAGTTGAGATGGGCGCGGTCGATTTTATTTTATCTGGAGATGCGGACGCTCTCAAAGCCAAGAAAGGTCTACTGCTCAACCCATTCGATGTTGAAGTTGACGCCAACACAACCGAGGGTGTTCCTGGAATGCCTAACTACAACGAAGAAGAGAAGCCTTTAAAGTTCATTGAGGAGACTTGTCAGGAGTGGCGAGCTGGTAAGGTAAAACCACATTGGGTGATATACAACGATGCAAAGAACAAAAAGAGTACGTTTTATCGAATGCCCAAGCGTCTATCTCATGCTAATCGATCTTCCAACAGAACACGGCGCTGCAGTGCGAATATCGCTCAACGCCCATGTCTTTCGCTCTTATTCCGTTGATCCAATCTATAGCTATCAAAGACAAGCCAAACTTGCTTGTGCCCAGGCTGCTGTGGAAGAAGGTGTTATCGATTTTATTCAATTCGGAAACGGGCAGACGCAGCCCGCGAAAGTAGTCGAGCAAGAGGAAGGGGCTGGAATCAGGGAACCGACACCCCCTCCCCCACCCAAGGGAGTAACGCTACAAGAGTTCTTCGACACTCTACCTAGACCCTTCCCAGAGGACGTCGGCGAGACACCAGCCAACGAGATCAATGCTCCTGCTTGGATCAACCTTCGCCTCCAGTCCGCAAGAGGCGGTCGGCTTGTTTCTAGCTTTACACCGATTGTTGATGGAATTCGCCACCGTACGTCATTTTCTCCGCTGTTACAGCTTGGCTAATGTTCATGAAGTTCATGGGTGTATTCTACGTATACAAAGACCAGGAGAGACGCGTACCTACCTTGTCGACCCGCAATTTCCCCGACGATCGGACGCCAAGTCGGCTGTTTGCTTGCTTGCCATGTCCCAAGGCGTTGGAAACTACATTCGTGGCTTGAAAGAGGAAGCAGAGAACAAACTATCGGCTGAACGGCGGAAACTGGCCAACGAGAAAATCATTCAGGCACTATTTTCCGAATGTGCTAAAGTGAAACCAGGCAATCGACTTTTCTTCATCTTCCAGACTGAACGAGACGGTAAGTCTTTTTTTCTCTTCATTCTTGGCAGCCTCCTCTTTACTCATTGATTGATCTTCAGCCTTCGGTTGTACGCTTAAGGTGGATATCTCCCCAGACCAGCCAGATGTACGAGAATACACCGTGAATACAGAATATCGCAACAAGGCTGATGCTAAAGCTGCTGTTGCATGTCATGCAGCTGAGCAAGGCTTGGTCGATCTTCTGCGATTCAAAGGTGGTCCTCCACCCTCGGATTATACACCATTCTGGCAAGCTCAGGTACACGGTGACGGAGACCATTATGTTGTAAAGCGCAAAGACCGCGACCGGGATCCCGATGGCGAAGGTCAGGACCGCAAACGAAGAAAAAGTAACTTCAATCAGGAGACAATGGGAGCTGGCGATTTCATGTCGCAGATGCGTGCAAAGATCAAGGAAGAGGGTCCTCCGAATGGCAAGTTTTTCCCTAACAGAAAACCGTCATTCGGATTTGGACCGAATGTCCCGACTGGCCCTTCTTTGAAGAATTCGTGGCAAAAGCCTCGTCCACCGGTTCCTGGCGGCCTTGCACCCACCAATGTATACGCTTCGTCGTCGCATTCGGCGGGTCAAGACCGTGCTGGACCTCGTGACGTGCAGCAGCCTCAGGCTTATAGTTCGCGTCCGCCTGTTGGGCCTCGAGCTTATTCAGAACTTAATGCTCCCTTCGTGGGTCCTTCTCATCAACCTCGACCACCTCAGAATGTGCGGAGAAGTTACAGTCAGAGTACTTCTTATCCTCTGCCTCCTCTGCAAACTCAGGCTCCGCATCCTAGTTATCATCCTCCGGCTTTGTATCCTGCACCTACGCCTCCGGCATATCCAACTGACTTATATGCTAGACCTGATCAGTATCCGCACCCTTCCTACCCTCAGCAACAGCCACCTGCCGCTTATCATCCAGCACCTCCTCAGCCGGTTCATTATCCATCAGTTTCAGACCCATACGCTGGTGGATATCCGGGCTATCTTCCTCCGCCTGCTGTTCACTACCCAGGATACCCTCCGGCGCCACCTCACTTCCCTGGATATTATCCAACACCACCACTCCCTGCGCCATCTCCTGCTTCCTACGGACATTATGTTCATCCACATCCATATCCTCCATATCCTGCAGGACATTTTCATCCAGGTTATCTACCTCCGCAACCGATGGCGCATCCTGGACACTATGCATCGCCGCCTCCACCTGCCCCGATGTCGATGTCGTCCGGGTATCCCAACTCTGCGATGGCAAGCCCCCAACCTCCGCCACATCAACATCCTCCGCGTTTCCGATCGCCTTACTCTCCGTCGTTCTCACCTCCCCATCAAACTTATTCGTTGTCTCCGAGCTCTCCGCCTAATCCCCCACCACATAGCCAATACTCTCCTCAACATTATAATAAACCACCTCATCGAAACAATTTGAGGTATCCGCCTTCAGAAGCATCTCACGGCGAGCATAGTGGACGATCTGAGCAGAATAGGCAAGGAGATGCACAATCTAGACCAAAGGAGGCTTCAGTTGGTAAGCGTTGCATTTGTATCAAAAGCTTCAGTGACTCAACGACCTTTAAAGCATCTTCGAAATCTGGACAAGACGCTTCTGTCAAAGAAGAACCTGAGGAACAGCTCCTGGTTCATGAACCTCCTGCACCGCCTGAACCCCCCATTGAAGCGCCACCCCTTCCCGATACAAATCTCGCTTCTCTTTATGGTCAGTTACTTGTCTTCTTCCCCCTTTCGTTCTAACATCGAACGTCTACAGAGTATTGCCATAAAGAAAACATCCCCCGGCCTAAGTTTCTATTTGAGATCGTGAACAATCCAGCCGGGCAGAAAAGGTACAAGATTTGGGCAGAGCATTACTCCCAGCGCCTCGAACTTCCGACTCTTTTCGACAATTACGAGCTTGGTCGTGAAAAACTTGCCAAGAGGGTTTTGGGCTGGGTGCAAGCCAAGTTGGCGGCAAAGCAGGGTTAAGAATTTCTCGATAAAGATCTACAAGGAATGACACTTTCACTTATGTATGTACTAACAATTTTTTAACTTGAAAATTTGGCACAAACACTCCTTTTCTTCGATCTCTGATATCATGTGTCCATATGTACCCAGATGTAAAAACTGCACCATCAAATTACTTTTGATTTGCTACCGTCATGACTTTATCAGTCAAACAACAATACGATGAGCAAGGCTATGTGATCATACCACAACTTATAGCACTTGAGGATTGGAAAAACTTAGAGGCAGCTTGTAAACAGGCAGTCGATCGCACAAGAAAAGGAGACTGGCCGTACCGTCGGACAGTGGGAAAGCAGTTTCCGCCATACGGCCAGGATGATCCCGATTCATGGGGCGTTCAGCATGTTATGCACCCGGAACTTGGAGAGCCAGCTTTTGCCAAATGGTACACATCGGAGAAAGTGCTTGGGGTGGTCGAACAGCTGCTAGAGTGTGAAATACAGGATCTCCAAATGGGTGTGTTTGGCAACACTACTACCATTCATCGCATACTCATTTAGATTCGTTTTTCCTTCAGAGCTTTTTAATTTACTGATTAATCCTGAGGCTCATGATTTTGCTCTTCGATGGCATCGAGACGATGTTCCAGAGAATGCATCTACCGAAGAAGAGATAAAGGCGTTGGACGTCTGGCATTTTGGAGTATGCTAATATCTCTTTCTACTGATTTATCAATGAGTAAATGTTTTCGTCTCATAGGTTCAGTGGAATACGTAAGTTTTTGTGGGCTTCGCGTGACATTAAACCCTGACGGTCCCAAAAGAGCCATATATCGCGATGCCTGCCTGTATATAGTCCCCGGGTCGCACCTTGTTCCACGAACTCAAGAGCAAAGAATCCATTCTTCAGGACAGATTCCAAAAGATCCATTGGCTATGCCAGGCGCAGTCCAGGTGGTGCTTGAGCGTAAGTACTCGCTCTTCGTTTCCTTGTGTTCGTTCTTCATTTTATTAAATTTACAGCTGGCGAGACGGTGTTCTACAACTCCAACATACTACATTGTGCAGCGTACAGCTCTCAGAACAAGAGAGCAACATTGCATGCATGTATGGGAAACTCACAAGGAGGATCATCACGGGCGAGAAACATACTTCAGCATGGCTTAGAATGGATGAAGACCCCTGCATTCAAAGCGAGTTTGCCTGACAACGTAGGAGTTGGGATGCTAGATAAATTGATTGAGATGTATGATAGTTCAGCAAGCGAGGATGTAGCTTATTCGCTAAAAAATTAAATGCTGAACGAGCATATGAATCTAAGCCATGAAATTTTGAAGCGAGATATAAAGCCCCTATTTTTCGCTCTCCACTTGTAAAACGCGTCCATTAGCAGTCACGAGCAGTCACGCTGTCAATGGTTTGGTCACTGTGCCTGTTGGTCTCACTCTTTCACTGCCGCCTTCGACGTTCGGCAGCCTCATTTTCCGCCTTGCGCCTGAAAAGCAAAAACAATGTCTCAAGAGCCAGAGGATGTAAAGCCTAAACTTAACCTTGTCATTGCTTACGAAGGTCAACGTGAGTTCTATGACCGATCTCGCGACGCGACGCGTGTTTTTGACATTTTCGACCATTTTAGAAATCACAGTGAAGGTGAAGACAAATATGAAGTTTGGAAAGATATTTGAGGCTGCCACGGTGTGTGATAAAGCTACTCTGTGGCATGAAAAGATTTTCACTAAGCCTCTTTGACTAGCAACGGTTTGGCAAAGATTCGGGTACGTGAACGCCGCTGCCAGTATCAAATAACGTCCTGCTAACCTTTTTGCTTCATCTTCTGCGACTCTCTATCATCACATTCCGAAATCTACTTATTGTAGGAACTTTCAGATTTACTTACGATGGGAATCGAATCAACGCAGACGATACGCCAGCGGATGTGAGTCTCTTGCTAGTGGTTATCCATTCTTCGTTGACACTGACAGTTTATTGTATAGCTGAGTATGGAGGACGGTGATCAAGTTGATGCACATCTACAACAAGTATGTTTTCCGTTGACGCCATCTCCCTCTCCAAGAGCTAATTATTGGTACATAGGTTGGCGGTGGTCATATTCCATGGCGTTCAGCATCAAGATATTAGATATTTTTTGTCCTTCTGCTTTATATTTTCGTTAATTCAATGACATCTGCAACGCAGCAGTTCATAACATTATTGATCACATGACATGCATGTTCTGCTCTGACTGTTTGCAGCTGCTCCGACTCGTTTGGTCTCAGTCTATCATTACCTTCTCTTCGACTCAACGACGGTATGACTGTAGCAGAGGAACCAGTCAAGAAACTACACATCAGAGTAGTTTTCAACCATCAGAGTGCGCGTTTAAGATGAATCTCATGAATCGAAAACTGATGAGTCTGCCGCAAGCCGTCGATTTTATGATCAAGCCCAACAAACCTCTGGCGAAGGTCTTTGATACGTTTGCAGTGAGGACCTTCGAAGACATTCTGCTTTTAAGTGGCTGAGAAAAAATGAAGACGAAACTAAATCTTGACATTGGTAAGCAAAGCTTCCAGGAGCCCAAGTAAACTAATACTGAAGGGAGAGAATAGGTTCTTTACGGTTTCATGCTGAGGAGCAGAGACTATACGCTGAGATGACACCAGAACAAGTACTGCCGTTTCATATCCTAACTTCGAGGATGGAATGATAGATCTAGCTAACTTGGATAACCTTCCTTGTTCAAGGCTGGACTTTCAGATGGTGACCAAATAGATGTTGTACTCTTCCAAGAAGGAGGATCGTTCAAATTAACTCTGTAAAAGTAGGTAGCTAACTTATTACTCGCAGGACTTGACGTTTCTAACATGTTTCTGACGGACGTTGGTTTGCTATCACCAATTTGAAGCAGTTCAAGGCTGTAATTCTTACTGGTTCACAAATACCAGTTCTTATGGGTCATTTATGCTAAAAATGGCCCTTCGTAGTATAGAATCACGAACATTCACTTTTCCATTTGAATTTCATTTGGTTTCACTGTTCAGAACACCCCTAAAATTAGAGCGTGATGCTTGTCCACGACTCTTACCCCCCGACAAGAGTTGTTCTTTGACTTCCGCCATTTCTCAGCTCCTCATGACAGGAGAGTACTAGCGCAGGTAAAAGTACTATGTCACAACTTCAAAAGGAGTATAAGAACAAGCTGTACGGATGGCTGAGTTACGCTTTTGCAAGGTGAACATGGCTACAGAGTATCCTTAAGCCGTTCGAACTAACATCAGATCCTGAAACCTTTGCTTAGTGAAGTCTTTGTTATTGTGTCTTTGACTCTCTTTCTACCAATATGCCTCGAACAATTCGCAAGAGACAACGGGTATCTTCTTCCTGACAAGACGGCACGATGTTCGACTTTGAAGCCACCCGAATCAACCGGAAGAGCTGCTGCGGCCGATGAAGTCGAGGCTGCCCGGTGTGTGGTGAAGATTGGATGGTTGTGGATTGATACTGCAAGTTTCAGGTTCGTTATACAGACTTTTGTGCCTCAGTGGAAGGCTTACTACTATTTTGTAGCTTGTACACATATTCAATATCTGTGGCTCTTCAGGCGCTAACTGTCATCTCCATGGGTGGCATCGCAGACCACCGTATGTGTCTTGTGACTATCATGATTATACTTGAACACCTGAGCATACGTTGTAGCCACACTCAGGAAAAAGCTACTTCTGGTATTCGCAGCCCTCGGCTCAATAGCTGCGTCCGGTTTCTTGGCTCTTCCATCATCCTCTACCGTCTGGTTTCTCTCATGCATACTTGCAATCTTTGCAAACGTAGGGTTCGGCGCTTCAACCGTAGCCATGAATGCATACCTTCCCTCTCTTGCCTACGAGTCAGAGAGCGTGGCGATGTTGCGCCAACAGCTACAAGATTTCGATGCCGCCAATCCTCGAACAAGCGCTGAATCGGACGACGACCATTGCGCGGTCTATGAGCAAGAGGCGCCATTACTCAACTCTTCGTCCTTTCTATCTGACGCTGGCGAGCGCAAAGTGCTAGAAACTCTATACCACTCCGAACTGGCTCGCAAGACCTCTCACATATCCTCACTCGGTATCGCATTGGGATACGGCTCTGGAATACTCCTCCTCATCGTTGCATTGGTTCCTGTAACGAAGCTTCATGGGTCCGCCTTTGCTCTCCGACTAGCAATTGGTCTAAGTGGGATCTGGTGGGCTGTATTCTCGGTCCCTGCTGCAGTATGGCTTCCCAGTGCATCTGTGTCTGCGAGACAAGAGAACGCATTAGATGAGAAGGAGTGGACAATTGGTGGAGAGATTGTGGCGGCGTGGATCAGGCTCGGAAATATGTTGCGCTGGTCAGAGATCAAGAAACTGAGGAATACATTCAAATATTTGGCTGCATGGTTCCTCTTGTCAGATGGTACACTTCTTTATTTGAGTGCTACCTAATATGCAATTGACGCCTTTCTTTTCTAGGGTTTACAACAATTACATCGACTGCTCTCCTTTTTGGCAAAACAACTCTACGGATGTCAGCATCAGCGCTCATCCTTGTCGGCGTTCTCACGCCTCTATCCGGAATCTTGGGCTCCCTGCTGTGGCCAGCGCTTCAGCGAAAGTTCAAGTGGTCTTCCCAAACAATCCTCGTCATTCTCGTGGTCATGGCGAGTATGATTCCGGCCTATGGCTGCTTAGGATTTGTTCTTCAAGGAAGGGTTAAGTTTGGAGGATTGACGACACAAGAAGAGATGTTTGCCCTTGCTGTTTATTTCGGTCAGTCGTCACCTAAGATTTATCGCGAATGTTCAATAGATCAAATGTTCGACTAATCGATTAGGTTCTGTCTACGGCGCCTTCCAAGGCTACGCAAGAGCTTTCTACGCAAAACTTTTACCGCCTGGCGAAGAAGCTCGCTGGTATGGCCTTTACTCCATCACGGACAAAGTTAGCCCACTTTCCTTATTTCGGTCAACGGTATTGAACTGAACAACTTTTTAAGTCAAGTTCCTTCATTGGTCCCCTAGTAGTTGGTGTCATCTCAGATATGACGGGAAACATCCGTTACTCGTTCTTCTTCCTCATCTTCATGGTCTGGGCGGCTGTTCCGCTACTGCTAAGCGTCGATGCGGATCGCGGATGGCAAGATGCCCAACAGTACAAATACCAAGCTTCGTCTAGTCAATAAGACCAACCGAAGCTTTTTAATAGATTTAAGCTGTTAAATTTCCAAAATAGGTTTCTACCTCCCAGAGTCTTTGATTTAACCCGACTTTACGAGGCACTGACTGACCCCACAAATAGAAGAACTGATTCGCCCAAAAGTCTTGTACAAATGTAGCTTACATGAACTGTGCTGAGATAACCGGTGGAATACAAGTCATAATATAACCTGTGTTTCTAGCTGTGATGCTAACTTTGTTTGCAGTTCAAATGTAACTATGGTCCATCTGCTGACTGACCTAAACTATTTGTACGAAGTGACCCCTTCTTTTAACAGTTTAAGTAAGTACTGAACTAGCCTTGCTTTTGAGATATCCTACTACTGACTTAGCATCATTAATACCATAAGATCTACTGATTCAACCCTTCTTTTGCAGCTTGCCCTGTCAAACTAGTAGTTCTGAGAGGGGCAAAGTTGCTGGCTCGGACATCTATCTGAGCATAATGCTTGTTGAATTGCAAGCCAGATTTGTAAAGTTTTCAATGGGCAGTACTAAGACCTCATGCTCAGTGCTGGTATTTCGGCCAGTCGGAATACATCAGTGGGGGTATGTTATTAATTCGAATTGGCTTGTATGTGAGACTTGAAGTTCTTACAGCTTCAAGCCTATTGCCACAAGCTACAATAGAAGCAGAAGAAATAGAATAAGCAAGCTGTGGCCCTTGGTCACGGTCGTGATTACAAAATGGATAGTCAACTGTGAAAGTAGGATGTCTCGCAGAAGTTAGGTTCATTCAGTACCTCACTTGAATAAAGATAGGGCTCAATCAGTACATGAGGACAATATCTTTTCCAGGGTCAATCAGTACAATAATTATTGGGATTTTGGCCTGTAAGTTTGTAGTTATATAAAGGTTAGATCAGGACACAAATTCAAGCTAACTTTGGACTTTTTATAAGTGCGAAAAGAAGGTTAAATCAGTAGAGAGTAAAACCTAGGTTGAATAAGTAGATTATAACTAGGTAACTCAATACTGTCACAAAAGGTAACTGATATACATAAAATGCTAGGTAAGTAGATAAATTGGTTAAAACCGATGGTGGGTCAGCACATTTCGGATGTGCTAGGTTTGGACTATAAATAGTCGGGTTAGAGCAAAGACTGCAGATGGTGGAAATTGGTCTTGCGTTAAATTTCACATAGTTCCTGAATGCATCTGAAGCACAAGAGCGAGGATATCTGCTTCAAGAGCCAATAAATAGGTTTACATGAGCAAAGATATCTACATGCCACTAAAGATCGACGTAGAATATATACTGCAAGCAAATGACTTCTACTAAATACAGTGTACCACTCAAGTCAATTTCTTGTTCCTTGCAGCTTGGAAACCTTCAAGAGCTTTCAGACGCTCTGTCAAAGTAGGATGCGAGTGGTGATACGCGGAGTACAACCAATCCACCCACACAGTCGATAAATTCTTGACATGCAGTGTAATCAACGCCCTTCCGAGACGATCACCCATATCGGCCATCTTTTCATCTTCGAGTTGATCCTGAAGCTCAACGGCGAATCTGTCAGCCTGCCATTCAAAGTTCCGGCTAATGGCGTTCATGCAGATGCTAACCACAGCCTCAAGAGGAGTGAGGATCATTTGGAAGAGGAGGAAAGCAACGATCGTGGGCGGTTGGGCAGCAATGGGTTTTGGAAAGTCGAACGCGCGAAGAAGGGGAGGAGCATGGAGGAAAGCCGGGAAAAGGGCAAGGATGGTGAAGATGTGGAACTGAGAGATGGCCATCAGTTTAGTAGGGTGGAGATAATACCAGTGTCCGAGTTCGTGAGCTAAGAAAGTTTCCATATTAATGATTGAGGTTGATGCGAATGAAACGGAGTCCTCACCAAGAACAGCCTCGACCTCTTCGGGTTTGCTCTGTTGAATGAGAGTATCAAAGATAACGATGTGTTTCGCCTGATGATACCGAGCGAAAGTCAGGACTGGGCATTGTCGACGAAAGATGCTAACATACCCATGGAAGACCGAAGAAATAAGCATTGCTATGAGAGCTGCGTTTCGAGCCATCAATTTCGTAGAGATGTTTCAAGGGGAATTTGAGCTTTCCAGCTAGGGCTTCGATCCTAACACGGAGTTCTCCTTGTCGGAGGGGTGATAATTTATTGAACAACGGCTGAATGATGGTCGGGTATATGATGACCATCAGTAATTGGAAAGAAATCCTGTTAAGTCGTCAATCAAGCACTCTGTCATGTCTCATGACTTGCCACGTACATGAGCGCCATTAGCCACGGCACGAAGCGATCTCCGGCCCACTGGAAAATTGACAGGAATGCTGCAAGGAAAGGGGCGCCTACGACAAACGCGATACCCCATCCTTTGAGTAGGTCAGCAACAAAGAGTCCAGGTGTAGTTTTGTTGAATCCGTGTTTTTCTTCCAAGACAAAGGTACTGTAGATTTGTAGAGGCAGGGTTGGAATGGCAGACAGAGTGAACAAGATAAACACGAAAGCAATAGACTGGATGATCTAGAAGAAAACACTTGTTAGAATGCCATTCATGGTGGGTGTGTCAATGTCTCACTTCGTGATCAGGTCCGTAGCCAAATTGCGCCAGTAGCTTACCGCCGGTAGTCCATGACCAAGCATAGAAGCCATATTGCAGCATTATCGAATCGAGTATCTGCTTGTAGATACCCGAAACCAAGGCAAATTTGGCTTTATCTTTGCCATAACTTTGAGATTTTTCGAAAACACCAGGACCAAAGTGTTCTTTCAGAGACGCAGGTGGCTCTTTCTTCGAGTACAGAGGGTACTGACGAATCCTAAAGTTTTTAAAATCAAAATTATAGACAAAAGTCAGTCAGATAATCAAGAGATGTTACTGGGTGTCAGCCACTTACAGAAGATATGACTCAAAGAGAGTCACAGCCCAAGAAAAGCTCTGAACATAGAGCTTCCAGTCAATGGGGTCCACAGCAACAAATGCCAGCTGTCGCTGTATTTTACTGAGCTGGGTGTGTAGGAGATCCATGGTGGGATGCGTGTTAGAGTCAAACGCGACGTGGCGCTGACTCCATGCAGAGTGTAGCACAGCCACTTTGCTCATCAATTTGAGATCCCGTGGGAAATAGCTAACTTTACTGCCGTTTGACGGCTTCAGTCTTGGAACCGTTCAGCATTCACTGCAGATGAAGTACGAAGCAATACATAGAGCAAGGAAGAGTTTGTATATATTACTTTAATCGCGTTCTGAGAGCTCCTTGATTCTGTACAAAATAAGTATTGTCTGCCGATCGGCTTCAAATGACATGATGCGATCAACTGATTACAGTCACATGACGCGAACATTTGCGATGTCCGAGAATATTCCCCGCATTCTCCACCGTGCCACAGTCACTGTGTTTCGTTAACCCACCGTATGCCTTGCGACACAAATGGAGGTACAAATAATTTCCCTAAGAATTAATATCTTACTAACTTGAAAGCATTTCAGAACCAAGCCGTAGCCCAACTGGAATGTGGCTCTGATGTGGAGAAAGGCAAGGTCACAGATGCAGCCCCCTGGTCCAGAGAGCCTCATAACGATGCACAGTCCGGCCCGCAAACTGTGAAAGAGGGTCCGGTATCTAGCCTTCCTGAGGAGGTGCTTACCTTGATCCTCAACACTCTTCATTTGGCCGAGGATCATACTGATCCGAAGGCCCGACTTAGCGTACCTCGACTGGCTTCTCAGGTCTGCTCCTACTGGCGCTTCATAGCACTCCAGAACTCTTTATGGTGGTCGTGTATCTACGTCACGCCACCATGGAGATTCGAACAACTCAAGATGCATCTTGAACGTTCAAAGGAGTGTACACTTGATATGACTATCTCCGTCAGGCGTCCTTACCTATCGGAGGACGAGGGCAAAGATACCAGCAACCCCACCTCGCCACCAGAGCTTACCATCGAGAAATTCGAAAGTTTGGGGCCTATCCTCTTTCCACATTTCTCTCGCTGTCGATCTCTGACGCTTGATGGCGTTTTTCGAGTCGCCCCTAACTTTATGTCATTCTTTATGGAATCACTAACGAAACTTGCTATGCCACACCTCGAATCATTCACCTCAGATTGCGAATTCCTCTTTATACCGAAAGAGTACACCTCGCGAACACCACTCTTCACCTCTGCTCCCAGGCTTCACGACCTTCGCCTTGGTGGCATGAGCGCGGCATCTTACGCTCCTCCTCTCACCAATATTACATCACTACACCTCTCCCGCGTTACAGACAATCACCCTGTTTCTTTCAGCGAACTTGCGCAGCTTTTAACCTCATGTCAATCCCTGACTTTGCTCGCTATATACGACGACCTCCTCAATAATTGGGACGCTGCTGGGACAATAACAACATGCACTGTCCCAAAACTAGAATCCCTATTCATCTTGGGCAACATGCTCTCCGTGTCAGAGCTACTACTCTTCCTCGACGCTCCCAACCTTTGGGAGCTTGTCATTGCTCCAGTCATCGGCGGCGACCTCACCCTCCTACTTTCCCAGCTTCAAGAAGACCGCGAGAAATGCATTAAAACCAGCCGGTTCCCAAAACTCACGAAACTCACCTTAGCACCCGCTTACTGCGACGCATTCAACGACGCACTGCCCAGTGCATCCACATGTTTCCCAAAGGTTGAGACCGTCATCTTCGCCAACGTTTATTACCGAGAGTTTATCGAATCATTTACCGACAAGTCGCTCATCCTCTTCCCTCATCTTCTCGATCTGGGATTGTCAGATGTAGGCGAGTCGGATGTCTGTGCCGCAATTCGCCAAGTCGTAGAATTTCGTAAGAAATATCATGCGTCTATCCGTCGGGTGCTTATCGATACGGAATCGGCCAGGGCACTTGGCTGTGGATTGGATGATATTAGTATTTGGGGAAGTCATGCGAAAGTAGAAGTAGCGGATCTATGGGAGGACCAGAGGAAGAAGGCGATGTATACACATACTAAGGATCTATTCGTAGGAAGACCTTCAGACGAGTTCTAACCTATTTGACGAAGTACCTATAGAGTGCAATGAAACATCAATATTGCAATGCAAGACAGATGAGAAGTTGATTTGCGGTCGTGAGATTCCATCACGGGCTCAGATCAGCGCGGCAGCCTTTTGATTTGGCCACCTTCTATGTTATGGAGAATCGTCCTTGGGCAGTAACTCCCTGGGCTTCCAATGGCCGAAGTACTCAGATATTATTGAACGACGATAATATATATTTCTTGACAAAATCTGACGTCTTTGGGATCTTCAGGACTTACGCACCCTTCTGGGTGATTACCGACCTCAAACTCGACTTCTCCACATCGGGGTGGCGCAGAACGCTTGTTCGATCTTCGATGCAGCCAAACTCAGCTTGATGCGTCGTCAAGTAGAATACTTAAACCCGACCGTCGCCTTCCATGGTACTTCAGCCGGCCTCATTCTTACCACTACGTCTAAACGCTTGCAGTGCAAGTCGCCTCCAAACCACACCATATCTAATCACATATTACTCACAATGGTTCGGCTATCTACGTACCTTTCTTTGGCCTCTATTGTTGTTTCTTGCGCACTGGCTGCACCTCTCAGAGGACCTAAGCAGCCTAGAATCTTCTTGACACCAGAGGGTCCTGCTGGTCAGCCCGCTGTTGTTGTCACGTACGTCTCAGATATTGGAGTAAATTGATCTAGAAACTGAGCTCACTGAAATAGATATGAGGGCGAGGAAAGCGCACCCAAAGGAAATTTCATGGCAGGTTTCGGGCAGCCCTCCAGTTTGGCACCATCATACATCCCCTTTGGACAAGGACTCCCGATGGAGCGTGTCGTGTATTCCGATGAACGAGCTGTTACCAGTGGTGGCCTCCCTTTCGTTTTTGGAAGCTCTCGTCTCGGTGGACAGAGTCTTACCGAAAAACTGCTCAAATTTATGGGTCTTATGAAGCCCATTGAATCGAGGTTAGCAATATTCCAAATAAATAAAAGATTACAACTAAGTTTTATCTGCAGCTTCGCCATTTCAGGTCCAACTCGAGTTCTATACGAGCGAGAAGACCACAAAGATGATAAGCCAAAACAAGAAAAACCAAAAACAGGTATTGCTGCAATTGGCGACTGGTTCAACAAAATCGGCCAAAAGATCAAGAATGGCTTTGAGACTCTTATCCACCCGCATAAAAACAACAAAAATCCTAAGCCCCAACACAAACCAACCGCAACATCTTCGCATTCATCTCTAACTTCTGTCAATTCAACGTCCACTCAGAAATTATCTACAGCACCGACTCCTTCGCCTGCCGCCGAAGCCCAAGCGCGTACCCCTGATAAACCTGAAGAACCTGCGGCGCCACAAACAGCTAAAGCAGCCACGCCTACCATTACTGCATCTCCTCCCGAGCCCACGGCTTAGGTTTCCAGATGCCAAGATTTCGTCTTACAGGATTAAATCTGATCGCTGGAAAGTATCTACAACCGCCGTCCGGTAGATGAGATTAGTTTGAGGAAGCCCACCTATGTAGTCCTTCTTCCTCAATGTTAATGTGATTAACATTATCAAAGATCGTGCACAATGATTATTAGCTCTAATTCGGCTGTCTCTTTTCTCTCCATTCCTTGAGCCTTTTTCGTCGCGCCTCTTTGAGTGCTTCTTCGTCGACCTGTGGACTTTTTGACTTTCCAGAGCGAATGGTTTGATTTGGAAGCGAAACATCTTCTCTCTGCGGTAAAGAAAGAGTTTTTGCCTTCGCTTCGTCATCTTCGCTCTCGGATCCGCTTCCATAACCTGTAAGCAGCCCAATCACAGCTTTTTTATTTGGCTTTTCTTTCTCCATTTCCATCCGAGCTTTGGCTTTTGCAAGATTCCACGCACGACTCCAACGCCCTCTCAGAAAGGCGAAGCGTTTGTCATTGCCATGATTTGCGAGAATCCGCATCTCCAATTGCGCAGGATTGGGAGAGCTGACCAGATGCGTGGCTGTTCGGTGAAGTAAGGCCTTGCACGCCTCGTCTGGCTAGACATGGATCAATTTATGGCCAGCTTCTTCCTTGTCAGGACTTACTTCCTCGTCGGATCCACCCCATACATCTGCTTTTCCACCAAAGCGGATAACGTACTCATCGTCTTCCTCAACGCGAGCTCTCAGCCGTGCTTCACGAGCACGCTCGTTTTCAAGCCGCCGTTGCTCACGTCTAACGTCTTCGATTTCTTCGTTGTCTAGAAAGAAAGTATCTTCGGCATCGGAAGGTAAATCAGACCATCCTGTTGGGGAGTCTGGTGGTTTGATACTTGTGAGAGGTGGGAGATGGCTATTAGAACTTGACACCGCAACGGCTCCTGCGTCTAACAGTAAACGCGCGTCATACCTAATGACAGATGTTAACGTTGGTCAAAAAGCAGCAGAGAAAAATGGAGTTGACTTTAAGATAAAATACCAATAAAAGAGGTTAGTATAGCCGGGTACTACATTGTCGTCGTTCATGCATGCATGCCCACTCATTTCCCAGTCGTAACACAATGACAGAACATAGATCGTACCTATCAACCCAGATGTCAAGCTTGGTGATTTCCTCCTTGGGAGTGGAACTTGATGGTGGAGTGATTTCTTCATTAAGCACAGTACCTAGCTCTATAGGTATGCTGAATCCATCTTCTCCAAGTTTAATGAGCGCCGAACCGATTGTTGGTGTTGTTTTCCATCCCTTCCCCGTGTCTTCGGGGACGTATTGGACTACTTCTAGGGCAGCAGACGCAGATTCAGAGGAAGGTCCTCTCACTAGATCTGCTTCGTATACTTGGATATATAGACCTTGAAGCGAAAGAAAGTCTGTTGATTCAGAAAACGAGTTTGACGAGTCCTCTGCGTTAAAAGTGTCCAACGTCGATGAGGTGCCAGCAGGTGCGTATCGTTTGTGATGCCCTAGAAACTCCAGTTCATTTTCATCCCCGACAAGTCCTAAATGGGCGTAATTAGAGTACCCCTGGCCTTGAGGCCGATACTTTCGTTTTCTGCTGCGTGAGGTCATGGTAGACAGAGAACAAAACACTGTGGTTCGGTCAGGTCTAAAAATAGGCCGCGTCCTAATGATCCACGCATCTCCTGTTCTGCTTCGTGTCTGGGTTCACAACCGACCACCACCACCACCACCCCTATGAAGAAGTTGAATTTGGCCAATCAGGTCTGTGCACGTTCATGGGCTTCAGGCTTTCAAAATTTTCTTCTAACACATTCAAATTATCAGGATTATTTTCCAATATTCTCCTCCTTGCCAGAGGATCATAAGCTTGATGAACGGTACTTTTCTGCACCTGATGCAGACGGCGGTTCAGGACCTTTGAAACATTGGTGTCTACTTGGCGAAATTACTGAGATAATCAAATACTCCCGACCGCTGTACAAGGTGAAAGACAAAGCAGGGAAGGTATTCACGGTGGCATGCTACTTTGACAATGACCAAGCCCGACCGCAATGGATGAAATACACAAAGCCCGGGAACACGATTAGTGTTATGTATGCGGACAAACATTTCTTTATGGATGGCCAGCTTGGTATTAGGCTGGAAGACGTTGAACGAGTGAACGTGAGTTGTATCCCAGTATCGACAACCAAGGTTGACATGAGTGCCTTAACTGACATTCAATGGCTGATTAGGTATACCTCTGCACTTTGAACACCTTTCTGGAGCTGCCAAATAAAGTAACCTCACTCAGGTCCTCGAAAAATTGCCAGTCATGCAAAGAGTACGCGCGACGGCAATGCGAGTCCTGTAGGCTAAGGTATTGTGATAAGGCGAGTCAGCTTTGTTATGAACCCCTGTTTCAACCTAAATCCATACTTCAGGAATGTCAAAAACTCCATTGGGCTCAAAGCCACAAGCGGGAGTGTAGAGCCATCGCTCAAATTGCCGAATGGAAAAGAAAGGAATGGAGTGTATTTCACGATGCATACTGGTGTTGAGCGCCCCCCAACCCCTCTTTAATACTTTGATTATGAATCATAATGATGTTAGTCATTGAGCAGATGTTGCCTTTGTTGACCACTACTTAGATCGCAGTTCTGGAAGGATACGTTCGTATAGCTCAGCATGTAGATATCGCATACTTGCGCGTAAACGAGATTCATAATCAGAGCGGTAATTGTGCGATGGACGTCTCTGCTCGGCATGAACGGGAACCGCGCTTGGTAAGTACCTGCTTTATGCGAACACAGAAACAAAATTCGGAAATTATTCTATTGAACCGCAGCGGTTGGCTTCAAGACCACTGAGTACAACTCTGAAACTTGTTCAACAACCCATATTGTACATGATGAGGTCCTCTCGATTATTCTGCCAGAGGGAATCTATTTTGACTTTGAGCTTATTAGTTGATGGCACTATGAGCAGCGGAAGTAAAAAAACACACCGTGCTTTTCTCCTCTCGTAGACCACCTGAGGTTTGATCTGGTTAATACGGTTCAAAAGAAACCGCATCGCGAAGACGGTCACCACGACAGTGATAGTGATAATAATTGCAGTAGCTGCACGGTTACTTTTATGTGATCCACCTGGTAAGTGTTAACTCACATCTCTTCGGGATTCCGGAAATGAAGAACAAACAACCTACTTTGGATAGAATCACCCATAAGCACTCCAAGATATACATTAGCAAACTGCTTGGGCAAAGACAAAAATGCTGCTGCTGCGAAGACCAGAACCCCCATCCCGCATGTGGCGAAGACGGCAGTTGTAACTTTATGTATAGAAAAAAAGGATGAGAGGTGAATGAATGTCAAACTTGTCACTGGACCCACAGTGAGGAGGTATAGCACTATAGCGAGCCACGAGTGCTATCCAAAAACCCCCATCGCGAATAACGCGGGACAAGCAAGCGTAGAAGATTTTCTGCTTCTCTATCTTTTCGCTGCGAGCCTTACAGAAGTACCTAAACACACTGCGAGAATGTCAGCTCTTGATGAGAAGATAAGCTGTCATATCAATTATAAGATACTGACAAGTAGTTTGCCAGTTCACCCAAGAAAGTCCCTGCCGCCACGATACCAAATCCAATCCATAATCCCCAAACAAGACCACATAATGCTGCAATAATCTCGTGGCCGAAGAGCTGACCGAAGGAATAAATAAATTTTGGAGTATATATACGAATATTCGAAGCTTACTGGTGGAAATGACAGCACAATCAGAACGGCAATAGGGACAAGCCAGCCCACTTTGGATCTACCAAAAGGAACTCAGGATTAAAAGGAATACGAGGAAAGAGGTACACACCCATCCCGTAGCCAAACCGCCGCTGGTTGCAGCCACTTGACAATTTGCTCATGAAAAGCCGTGATCAGGACGGTGATGGTGATGGCGACCACAATGCCCATCCAATACCCTTCAATAATCGAATGCTTCAATCCAACAAAATAAAAATAAGATGACCAAGACTCACAACCGTATCGTCTCCAGTTCTTGGGATTGAAGAACTCCTTCAAACGAGCACGACGATCTGGGTTCAAAACCAAAATTTCGCTCGGTGTAGGACTCGGTGTGCGTGTGCGCAAGTTTTCTATCGTCAAACTTTCGAGTTCAGCCTGAGGCTTGCCGCCAAAGGTTTGAATTGAGGTGAATGAATCTGGGCCAAGTTGCGGATAACCCACACCCAAAGTTGGAGGGTAGACTGTGGTGTCGTTCAACCTGCTGTTGTAAGAGTGAGCCATTTGAGTAAATGTCGACGAAGAAGAAGTGCAGATGATCATGACCATTGAAAATTGCCCTTATGTAGGATGGGCCCAAGTACAGTTAATAGAAGAGGGTACACAGGGCTCGGAACTCTGCCGAAAGCTACATGTTGGAGAACCCAATGTGTCGGAAGCAGAGCGTTAAGCCAATGTCCAGACTTTATTAGACTGCAGAACAAAATGCTGCGCATTCATAGGCCGAATTCAAGCCGCTCGTCAAGTCAATCATAATAGTCTCTAAAGAAGCTTCGAGCCAGACGAGCTTGAGAAGAAAACGAGTTCACGATTCCCACTGGAGTATGTTAAGCGCGATTACTTCCCCAGTAAACGATTCCAGCAAAGCGGGTTGGAGCCGACTCAAAATCGAGAAACAGCGCCAGTATCGCTTTGACAATTTCCCGCAGCACTGTTGTCATAGAGAACAAAGGTGTGGTTGATGGTTCGCTGTGTGAACGACTGAAAAGTAAGTCCTTGGCATGCTTTAGCCCAAAATGAAGGCTCGGGATAAAACAGGAAGTCTCTTGAGGTTGGGATCGTACATTGGCTGATGGGATTCGACAAAGGACTAAACATTATGCAGCATGCACGATGAAGTTGGCAGGCTAAAAATAGCAAGATGCGCAGCCCGCGATCGAAGTTTGCGAACACAGGCACATCTCGAAGGTTGTATTATTCTGGTCATATAAAGTCGGCTGTACAGATTCTATTTAAGTAGGTAAGATATGTGAAAATGAGTGGCTGCTGCTAGTTGTTGGATTGGTTTTGACCACCTAGCTCCTGGCTGGGTGACTACCGTTCTCATAGTCATATAATCTAGTGTTCGTCATGCGCCAAGGTAAGAGTCAAAGAAAAGAAAGAATAGAAGTGAGATCGTTAATTGTTTCATTCCCAGAACCAATAGAGGTATTCCAATTTCCACAGTGTCGCTGAGCCATCCAGCCGTGCAAATTCCATCATGCTCAAGCGAACGTCGCTGCACCAACCCTGATCAGAGAACGTCAATCCATCCAGGTATCCATCATCTCCCCTGATCATTCGAAGCAGGAACACCAGGTTGATCGACCTTTACCTCTGACTCACAGTAGGTTTAAAACTCAAGGTCGTCATCCTCATCACATTGTTCGCCGCCGTCAGGAATTTCAGCTTCATCACCACCACTAGTAGCTTGGTGCTTGTTTTTTCGTCTCCTAGTCCTCTTCCTTTTCTTCTTCTTCGGTTTTTCCGAAACGGCGACTCCCGAAGGAGACTGCGATATTGGAGGAGCCCAGAATGAAGGCGGTCCTTGCTTCCTCAGCTGTTCGGCCAATCCATCGACATGTAAACGTGTGAAGTCAGTCCAGTACTCGCCTTGAAGAGGAGCTAGCTGAGAGCTTGGCACGAAAGCAGGAGGAAGGTTTCGTGGTCGAAGAGCTGGTTGCTCTTTTTTGGAAGCAGAAGCAAGCGATGAAGAGGCCACAGCTTGGGACGAGGATGGTAAGCTGGCCGTAAAGAGGCGGGATTGAAGATGCAATCGGGGTGCCGGAGAGAGAGGATTAGGTGAAGAGTATCGGGGAACAAAAGTGGGAGCGCTATTGGGATTAAATAAGAAAGCATGTTTTGCTGGGATTTTTTCTTTAGCTTGCGAGGCCCGAGGAACGAAGGCGGGTGCAGAAGGAGTAAGTATGGAGGGGGTCATCGTACTTTCAGCTGATGCATTACATATCTGAAAAGTCTTCAGTACATATGCGGGAGTCCTGAGTACAAGATGCTTACCTCGATCGTTGGTACCTCAGTCTTGAAGTCCGTGCATTGTTCGATGGCAACGCAAGTCTTCAGTTCGAGATCGCCTGAAACGACAAGATCCGGAAGTTCGGCAACGGTATCCTGCACATCGTCCAAAACCAACCCATCATGCTTGTCAAGTTCCTGGATAGCGCTTTAAAAAGAGTAAGAACGGCTGGAATAAAGACGACTTACGTCTTTCGAGTCGTAGCCAATTAACCCCCTGTCTGCGAGTATGGCTGGAGAACTCTTTGATTCTCTTATACAGCCTGTCTCAGCGACGAAAGAGTCACACTCGTTGACAAACGACGCGAGGTCCAACTGGAGAGTAAGATTAGCCACAACACGGAGTGAAGTTCGGGCGAAACCAACCTTAACATCGGACATTAGAGCCTCAAGCCTTCGCTCTCCATTTTTACCCATCTCGTATTCGTATCCGCTGCTCGAATCCAAATCCTCTTCGGACTCAACACCGTCATCCGTCACTTGGGCTTCAGTATCGTCCGAAGACATATCACCCTGGAGCTCACCAACGCCCCTCTCTCCGCTGTCGCTCCTATACAAGAAGGATATTGCATCATCAAGCATCGTATCTTCATACTGTTGGTCAACGGCCTTGGCAGTATCAGGTGCGAAGGAGACCTCGGAAGCCGAGTCAGCAATCTCAGCATCACGTCCACTGTCAGCGCATTCATTCCAGTTGGCAAGGATGCTTCCAATGGTAGGACCGTCGAAGAAGTCGAGGTCCACGGTGATGTGAGTTAGTTCTTCAGATACCGGTGCAGCCATCTCAGAAGGTGAGGCGACAGGCTGAATAGGTTCGAAGACGGCAGCGATGTCTCCGTCGCTGAGGGACTCGTAAGATGGCGAGGAAGATCTTGAATCAGACAAAAGTTCGGGGCCGGACAGGATGAATTCTTCAACGCCGGCGCTATGGTAATCCTCTGCGAGTTCTTTAATATTAGAGGGCTTTGGGATAATGGGCTGAGCGTCGGAGCACCTTGCTTCGTTGACCTCGTTGTCGTCAGCTTCGGTAGATTCGTAGATCTTGATAGTGCCTTCGTCACCTAGAGTGAAGACCGAAAAGAAGTTGACCACTCCGTAAAGGCTACAAAGGCTCCCAATCATCAATGAGACAACAACACCCCACTCCCAGCTAATTGCTTTGCGTAACGCCCAGGTAAAAGTCCCAGCAGCAGCTTTAGAAATGAGATCAGTCACCGCAGCAGAAACACCAACGGCGAGGTTAACTCCCTCTTTGAGAGGTATAAACGGCAAGTCGGGCAGTAGCTCAACCGTGTTCCTGACTACGTCGAAGTGCTTCATGATCTTGAACTTTAAGGCGTCTTCGACTTGATGGGCCATATCAATGACCCCGCTCTTGAACAAGATATACTTGCAAGCTTGTTGCTCGGCGACGACCATTCGCCAAGCGGTAGGGAGTTTGCCATGTCGCGAGGTCAAGATAGAGAGGGGCACAGGCGAGGGATTGTACGGCTCCCAAGAGACTGTACGAGGGGGCGGCCGACGATCAAAGCTGGGCGGGGAGAATGATGAAGGCTTGACAGCGTTAGGCGAGGCGTTATTAGGTGTCGAGGTAGAGACCGATAAAGGTGGGGTAGAAATGAATCGCCTTGAGGCGTGCATCTTAGAAGCAAGATACGAGATGGCAGCCACTTCGGCCAGCCGAGTGGAGTTATACATGTTGTAGTTATAGGTGAAAGTGTGGTTGTTGTTGTTTATACCAACACCGATATATTGAGAGAGAAGGCTTCGCGCCATCTTGACGAGAGTGTATATTTTGCTATCATGCACGGGATAAGAGTTCAAGTTTGTTAGAGAGACATATCCCAAGATAAAAACTTTATAGATGCCCAGAAGTTGGCTGACAACCATGGCTGGCAAACGGTCATCACGCGCAGAATGCAGTCAGCCATTAGCCAAGGTAATCCATTATAATTTACAAAACTCTGAAAATAAGTGAGCGCGAGACATAGATGTTTGAAGATATCGAAATGACCTAGTATATGCTAGTTTGATCTGTCTTTGCGACAAACTCAAGGTCAAAACTTCAGTCGTCTTTATCGTAGAGTCCAGCTTCGCTTGGTGTAGGTTCTGAGATGGGGATTGAAGTGGTCCAAAATCCGAGTAAGTTTGCACCTCTGACAAGAATGTTTGAGGCAAACGTAGCCGCCAGCAAACATATGCGGACGAACGGTCTGCTTATTGGTAAGAGTAGCGCAGCGAACTCCTAAAATACCACGAATGAATACAGGGAAATCAGCATTAGGGCAGAAAAACCAACATCAGTATGATAGAAATCTTGTTGTTCCGCGATGTAGTACAACCCGGCTTGCTTCCTCAGCTGCAAACGAGTTAAAAGTCTTCAAAGAAGTTGATTAGTCTTTCGACACGCGCCGAACTGCAGTAGTCGGTTCGCTTACCGTGCTGGTGCAGGTTTCAAGGGAAGAAGGCCAAGCTTAAACCACTGTATGATCTCAAGGTACAGCACTTCCTTGGAAGGGTCAAAAACTGACCAAAGGTAAAAGGTATTTAGTTTATATATATTGTATCCATTTCAAACAGTGTAACTTACCTACGCTTTCCACTTCAATGTCGACCTGAGGCGACAGCACACGATACCATCTGTAGTTTCCGACTTCGTGACCAGATGCTCCGGATACAAGCAAGAGCCTACTGGAATATTCCAAGAAGCGCATCCCTAGAATTAGGGCCTGGCTTGACTTCGCAGACGGGGTGCCTGAATCCAACATCCGAAGTCATGTACTTCTCCAAAGTCGCTTTCTGGACATCTGGTGAGTCTGTTGCGCACAGCTGGCGCACAATTAAGGATATTTCTTTCTCTGGGTCATTCATTGAAGGGGCGAACTTGCTAGGGATTGCGAACAAAGTTGACTGACGAGCGCTCAGGCTTCATGGTCCTTGAGTCGGCCACGCGGAATCGCGTTTGGCCACCTGATGACGTAAACAATTTGGCGCAACACTGAAAGCCAAACTTCACGTTTCCCCTCAAGCTTGAACTTTTTAACCACGCCGCCAAGCTGTGGACTACGAAACTACATATTACACAATCTCTGCAGACCTAAAACTTGATCTCGTATTTTAGTGCTGCTTAGCTTGTCCGTTTGCCTGGCTCTCCTTTGTACGGCGCCAAAATCCAAAAGTCTGAGCCATCTTTGTCATCATGATCGAGACAAAGGTGTTCGTCCTCATCCCAGCACTGACTACGGGGATGAGGAACGGCAACAAGAATCCTATCATGTCCTTGAATATCGCTCGTTAAAATCTATTGCCGGAAAGAGGGTTTATCTGCTCACATCTGTGTGGAAGAAGTCCTCATGAGCACAAATATAAACCTGATTTCCTTGCCTGCGAAGTCTTAAACGACGCGTAATTCTGGGAATGAGGTGAGTCAAATGAACCGCTTTTATGCTGATAGTGATAACAGACTTTGACACCTTCGGGGAGATAGGAAGGAAAAAAGGCTTGAAAGTCTGCGAGATATCGAGGTAAATCGCGTGCTGATCCTGTTGTTCATTGTAGGCTTTAACGACTCCTGTGAGCAAACTTGCCGTAAGAAATTCGATGGGAAAACTTTCATACCTTGACCATCGATTTTAATATCAACCTGAGGTGACAAGATTCGATACCATCTAAATATATCGTCCTTAGCATTTTGAAACAGACATGTATTCGGGACATATAACTTACTGGAGGACACTAACCAAGGCGTCCCTGGACTTCTCTCCTGATTGTATCTCACATACTGGATTCTTGAAGTACACGTCGCTTGTGTAGTATCTCTCTATCGCCATCTTCTGGGCCTCAGGAGATTTGGCCCCACATATTTCTTGTACGACGCGAGAAACGTCATCCCAGGCGTTATTCATGTTGGGCGGGCAATAAAAACAACTTCTGAGGAGGTTCGACGAAACGTTCAGAGTGAAGAGGGACTGAGCGTTTCCGTGCGCGTTTTGTTCAGGCAGCGATGACATAAGGCGTGCTTGATCGAATATTCCAGATTGGTAATTTACATTCCTCTTATAGCCAGCTCACAAATCCGCGAATTTTGACGCATTTTTGGCTTTTCGATATACCCTCATCACAAGTCTGTCTTTCGGTGTCACACAAGACCAGTGGTCCTGTCTCGGTTCATGACAATCCAAGTCCTCGTAATTGTCGAGCTGTCAGAAGCGGTCAACAAGTACGCTCATGTATACAAGTAGATAGCTCTGTGGGTCTATTATTTATCAATGGCTCTCGTTGGTATTCCTTTTCCTGGTGCAAGTAAATCCGCTCGTCCTTCGGGGCGGGCGCGCTCTTATGATTGCCGTAGATCTTTATCATCTCGGCTTGATCTCGGCTGTTGCGCATCATGCCGAAGGGGTGCGTCAACCTGGCAAAGGTGAACATTCATTGAGTTTAGTGTCCTTCGACTGTATTTAAGCTTAGCCTTGACGAGCATTGATAGAAAAATGCCCCCATTCTCTCGGACGATCTTTCAGCCAATATGAGCGCTACAATCCAAGTTCTCAAAGAGTTTTATCCTTGCAAAAGCAAATTCAACGTCGATGATATTCCTGATCTCACAGGAAAAGTCGTTATTGTCACTGGTGCCAACACTGGTGCGACAGTACTGCTTTTCAGCTACTTCATATCTGATATCTCTTTTTGCAATCGTGCAGGTATCGGAAAGGAGACGGCGAAGGTAAGTCATCGTCAATTTGAAGAGCCCGCAATCTGAGCCTTTAACTTCATTTCGGCAGGCGCTTCTGGTCCATAACGCTATTGTCTATATTGCCTGTAGAAGTCAAGCGAAAGCAAATCAAGCTATTGAAGACCTAAAAGCACAAACAGGAAAAGAAGGCATCTTCCTAAAACTCGACCTGAGCGACCTCCCGTCAATTAAAGCTACAGCTGAAGACTTTTTGAGGTACATAAGCGACATTTAATTTACACCCTTAGCTATTAATATCTAATTTGCTCGTAGTAAAGAGAACCGCCTTGATATTCTGTTCAACAATGCGTAAGTACTGCCCGATCCAAGCTTCTGAAGGTACTGAAAACATACTCGAGTACAGGGGCGTCTTCAGACCGCCTGTCGAAGAAGTAACTGCCCAGGGTTATGACCTTCAGTTTGGAACTAACACGTTGGGTGAGTCAGTCATATACGATAAGATCTTCTGGAAACTCTCTGATTTACTCATTTGCGACCAGGGCCATTCTTCTTGACTAAATGCCTACTTCCGGCCCTAGTCAATGCAGCCAAGTCAAACGAGGATGGGAGAGCGCGCATCGTCAACACAGCTTCCTCTGTTGCATACTGGCATACAAATATTGACTTTGATATCCTAAATGACACTGAGAAGAGGCGAAGGCAAACTGATATGTTCCTCTATGGACATAGTAAACTTGTGAGCTTGTTTCTCGATACCTTGAGTTCAATTTTAGCTCAGTAAGCGACGTAACTTTCCTTCAGGGAAACATTCTCTTCTCTAATGAGCTTGCTCGTCGATACGGAGATCAGGGGATTGTTTCAACCTCTCTCAATCCTGGAAACATTCAGACGGATTTACAAAGAACGGTGCCCAAAAGAGAGAGAGCAGTAATGGTATTTTTTTAAAGTAAAAACATTCTGGATTTCTCGCCGACTTTGTTTGTGTATAGAACAAGGTCATTCTCCATCCAGCGGATAAGGGCGCATTGACACAGCTTTATGCCGGAACAATGCCCGAATGCGCCGAGTACAACGGGCAGGTAAGCAATTTTTTGTCTTCGCATTTCCCAATGCTCGTGCTAATAATCCCAATAGTTTTTCGCCCCTTGGGCTCGACTCAGCAAGCTGCCCAAAGGCACTGATAATCTTGAATTAGCAAGCAGACTGTGGGAGTGGTTTGAAGATCAAGTAAAAGTTTACGAATAGATAGCTTCCTCTTTGTTTTGGGCATTAGTATTTTCTTGTATACAGTGGCCCAATAACCGTTGAAACTTAAAGTCGGGCGGCAAAAGCCGAACACGCTCACCAGGGACGAACCGGAGTTCTTGTCAAAGCGGGCGCTCTCGCCAGGCTCACTCAGCGTTTAGCAACTTTTGAATTCTAATCATTGGCCGTCACCACTCATTTCAATATTTTCTGGAAATTCCTCAAGCAAAATGGGAGATTCAGTGGCAGAAAAAGCTGGCTTTCTGAAAATGTACATGTCCAACCATCCGGATACACTCGTGGCGTACGCGAAATGGTTCGGGAAAGTCAAGGAGACTATTAAGACTGCGGAAATGACTGCAATTGACTCCAAAGTATGTGAAGTTTGTCTTTGGACATGCGAGCTAATAACAATGATCCACGAATAGTCAATGACATTGACATGCCAACTTCAAAGCGGGCAGACGAAGGTTGCTGTCGTGCCAATTGAACCACCATTAAGAGGCTACGAAGACGTGAAACCAAGGCTGCTGGAAATGAAAGCACACGCACAAGAGGGCCTTGGCATGGTAAGCTCGTTGCGAAAAGCTGGCTGACATATATCACGAATTTTCCATAGATCAAGGCTCCAAAAATTTCGACCTTCACCCTCCCTCGCCAGGCGGTCTTATCTACCGCTTCTGTTTGGATTATATCGTACTGCTATCTCATGTCCGGCAGCACACTACCTTTTGCTGGACCTGCCAACTGGGTCACCTCGTCCGAGATTGGAAGGCTGTTCATCGCCTTGAGTTTCTGGGCAGCGCAAACTGCACATATTCTAGAGTCTCTATACACACTGAGCTTGTGCAGGAGACACTCAACTGGTTTCTTCCTTGGAGTGAGCGCTCTCCATTCTTGCATCCTGAAACTCGCATTAACTTAGGAATTTAGGCCAAATATGTCTTTGCGACGATCATCGCCGGGTTTCCAATCTGGGTAGACCTAAGAAAAAAGATTCAACAAGCACGAATCGATTCTGTCATGAAAATTCAGTAATTCGGCTGTGAATACATTTTATTCTATGTACATTCTGGCTCAAGAATGTCGGATCAGTTTTCACGACCAAGGTTTAGGATATGTTCGGGGACTTTCTAATTCCAATCATTCATAGGACAGCCAAGTCGAAGTCAAAGGATAGCATATGCCAAGACCCAGATTATGCGCTAGGTTCGGCGCCTTCCCTGACGATTCGCCCGTGATGGCCTCGTGCAAATGTCTTTCCACTACCTACCGGAGTGAAAAAATCCAGTCCCTGGATTCATCACTCTGAAATCGACCCCGCCGCATCTGGTTCAGTCCCGAGGCTTTGTACCCTGCGACAAGCTATCCGAACCAGTTTGGTCTGGGCTGAGTTCACGACTCGTCCATTTTCGTCTACAATATTCTTCGTGGGTCTTAATAAATTATCAATTAGGCGACGATACTGGCTGTGGTGCATTCTGAGTGGCCAAATGAACTTGTGCATACTACTTCTAGTCTTCGGCGAAGGGTCCAAGGATTGACTCAGAAGGAGGTACCAAAGCCATCTATAAGAGGTAGTGTTCAACAATAAAAACTACTTATGCAACGAGTAAGTCCAATGCCTCATATGGCATGGGTGTGGCATGATTTGATTCATGACAACGATTATTTCCGACGTTATTACCTTGCTGATCCGGAGATTATGTACTGGCTTCTAAAAGGCCAAGAGAGATGTTAGAACATGTAGAGTATCGCTGTGCAGCAGCTTGGCTCGAATCACGAGGTGCTGTACTTTGTACGATTAATCCACTCTTATCATCTTGGGAAGCCACGCAACCCGGTCTATTGTTATTTTACGTAGCCTATATAGTCTACCAATACAACGATATTGAATCCAATCTCCGAGTTTCCATCATCGCTGCGCCCGCCCATCGCCTGATTGAATAGCGCAAAAGCCCCGCAGACGCCAGAGGACCAAACTGTTTCACCACCTGATCCAATGTCTCCCATTCCTTGTCCATTATATCTCTACAGTCAATCGTGATGTCAATATCTCGCAGCGCAGGCCAAGCCGACTTGTCAACTAGGAGGGCTACCAAGGATGCCCAATCGGAACTATCCAGGTTTTCATAAAAGCTGAATTCCAAGTGAATACCGATCATCTCTACAATATTTTCTCGCTGATCGGAGTGTGACATTGCGCTAAGCTCTGGCAAGAGCTCATACAGGTATGAGACAGCGCTGGTGAAATAAATTCGCTTAAGCGAATGTGCCAGTGGCTTGAGACCATGGCTGAGGCCTTCTGGCGTTGCGTAGTCTAAAATGTAGAATGAATATAAGCAAAGCGATATCTTCCTCTTAATGAGGCAAGACTTACAGGTAACCCGGAACTCCTCTACGTTATTGGCCCCAATGTCTACGAGATATTGAATGGCGTCAATGGCGATCTGACATTTGGTTACCGTGAGGGCTTTCAAACCATTGACATCGAGTACGGGCTGTGAGTTGGCAAGCTTGGCTTTAAACAGGGGCTTGATATCGAGGTAAAACTCGACAGGTAGGCACAAAGTCAGATCCTGGAGTACGATTGGAGTTTTTCTATCCGGACAGACAGTTGGTGTTGTGAGATCTTCATCAAGCATAGTAACTCCCCCACGAAACGTAAGGAGTCGTACTGTTGGACAGAGACTGAAGGCCGACAAAGGCAAGTCGCGAATTCCTTTAATTGTCAAGCTTGCGAGACTTGGTAAGCCTAAAAGATGTGTGATAGAAGAGCCCGCAATGGGATTCTTGAAGATTTTTGGATATGGAAGGGTCTTCGAATTAAGGACGAGAGTTTCCAGTCGATTGATGTTGTTCAGGCCTTCCCAGAAAAGCTCATTGCTACTATTGCAGACCCATGAGCCCAGTCTAATTTCAAGTGTGCGAACGTAGCTTGCAATTTGAGGTGTATTGGAAATCAGCCGCGCAAATGCATGGGCTGGGGGATCAACTGCATCGTCAGCGCTCCAGTGCACAGTACCCCACAGGTAAATGTTTGAAAAGATATGTTGTCTGCAGAAAGGAAGTAGGGCTTTGCATGTGAGCGCCAACGCTCGAAGTTTGGCTATTTGGAGTGGATCATCCGCACCAGCCACGATCGTGATTATTGAGCAGAAGATCTCAAGAGGAAGTTCCACCATCTCAAGAATGTTTCAAGGTTTCCTATTCTTAGTTTCAGCAAGAGTAGAACTGTTTCATAATAGGTTTACCTAGTTTGCAGCCAGTACTGACTTCCCAACAACTCTTGCCTGTTGGATGAGGGAAAGAGCAGCCAAGCTCACTCTGGCCTACCTGATCCGTCCCATCGGGGGCTGTGAGCCAATTTCGACGCACGCTTCCTCCCACGCCGCTAGGACCACAACCAGAGACTACTCGAGTATCCTACTAGTACTTGTATTTAAATGTCCCTTCGCAGCACGAGTTCCATTGAGATCAAAAGTTCAAGACGAAGGACATATGGCGAAATCTTTGACCTTTCAAGAACACAATCCATCGACCTTCAGGACCTCCAGACGAGCGCAACATACCTACGAGAGCTTGGACAGCGATTCTCCCCCAAAGAATCGTACCGAACGAATAGGGAAGTCCGTTGGCTGCTTTATTAAATCATGATGTGGGATGCGAGAAACCATCGGGCGCGGATGAATGACCGTGAAGAGGAGAAAGGCCGAGGGGAGTAGTTGGATGAAAGATTCAGGATACAGCACAATAAGAAGAGAGGTTTGAAGAGGAATGTACACTAATGAAAACTGTATTAAGGAGAGAAATTGAAACAAACTAGTATCTGATTGATTATACTGGGAATAAGAGATCAGAGGATGGAAGATGATGCTTTCACTTAGTCTCGAACGCTTATAAACCATGGTGGATGTACGGCACCCAAGTTAGCAGAGCATGTTCGCTATCTCCCAAATTTGCTCGAATTGTCCTCGTCGCATCATCCAACGCGTATGCCGCTTGACTGCTATCAAGCCGGTGAACTCCCCTGTCTTTCATTTCCTGCAACAAGCAGCCGTAGAAGTTTTCTGCAATCTTTGGCGCGTATTGGTCGTTGATCGACCACATCGTCGCCACGACGCCTTGATATCCAGCCGCGAGCATACCAGCTGCCAAATGAATGACTTCGTCCGTTAATTTATCGTTGCCAACACTCGTTTGGCATGCGGAGAGATAGGCAAATTCGGCTCTGGGTATTTGTTGTCGAATGATTTCCAGTAGCTCAAGTTGTCCATCGTGAAGGTAGAACCCGCTTTTCAGAGGCTCGGTTGGATGTTGAGACGCGTGGCTGGCGATGTGTACCCAGCCGTGTGACCCCATCTCCTCCGTTACTCGATTCTTTGTACCCTCTCCATCCTCCAGTAGGATCACCTCTATATCCGCTTCCTGCATTCTTCCTCGGACCACCCGTGTTTCGATAACGGTTCCGGGGATTGGGGCATATGGCAGCGCATTCGGCTGGCTGAGTAAGAGGAGTCTAGTTTTCCGATGTGTCAGGTTGGCCGTATTATTGACTTTTTCGAGGAGAGTCGTTACTGTTGGGATGTATGACGAGACCGCAAAGTCAGAGAGGCACGAGCCTAAAACTTGACCATCTGGATTGTAAATCCCTGCAGCATGAATGGGAAGGAAGGCGAGGGGACCTGTTGGACACCACCAAATCCGATTTCGATGCACAGGTGGCGACTAAGCAACATGAGAAGTGAAAAGATAAAGAAAAGTAAGGTTCACCCACGGAATATCCAAGGGCTTCAAGAATGGGCCACACTACGCCATTCCAGAGCTCTCGCAAAATATGGTGAAGTCCCGCACGATCTGGATGAACCGCTGGCCGCCCAGCACGTTCAGCGGAATCACTCAAGCGAACTTTCTCACATGTGAGGTGGTACCCAAGCTGTTTCCGAAGTAGCTCGGCTTTCTGGTAAGAAAAGTTGTTCAGGCAAATGCGAAGTGGGTCGTCTGCCCCATGTATAAGAGCGAGAGCATTACAGGTGGCTTTCTGGAGATTGATGATGACAATAGGACCACCTGCGGGAAGTCTAGAAAGGATGCTTGCCGTTTTCGGCGGACGGAGGAAGTCACTGAAACCTGGATGAGAACGAACGTTGGCAAGGAGTTGCTCAAACTCCTCGGCAAGTTTAAGATGTAACCGGACCTGGCTTTCGACTGCAATATGCTGTGTTATCGTGGAGTCTGCTTGCCACGGCGTCTCCGAACGTGATCCTGAGGTCTCCAATGCTTTGGAGACCGCCAAGAAGCGTTCAGCAAGTCCTGCATCGTGGTGACGAAGAAGGTCAACGGGAGTGCGAAGCTGATTGAGTTGCGTCCAAATAAGACACCGGCCTTGCTCGAACCACTCCAGAGCGAGATCATTGCGTTGTAAAAGCAAAGCCATGGCCACAGCTTCACTAGTCAAGTCAGATATGTCAAAGAGTTGCTTATGTCGATTGTGTATGGTCTGGTGAAGACTCGCTACCAAGGGAAGAAGCTCAATTGCAATACTATATGCATGTAGAGCCTCTTCGTTATTCAGAACAAGGAGACAGCGTGCCCAACGTCTGGCAGCGTGAAGGCGAGCAGTTGGTCTCCCTGTATTCTGGGTTGCAGCGAGGCGATAATTAAGGGCGGCTGCTTGGCAATCTCCCTCTTTCTTAGTTTGATTGAAGCAACTCATCAATGAATCCCCGAGATTGTGTTGCCATAAAGCCATGTCAGCATGGTGCTCTGGAGTAAGTTCAATGGCTCTCTGTTGATTTTCTATGGCGGCGGAAATGTCTGCAAGATCTCCGGTGCATTTGAAGCGCGCTGAAAGTAAGCTTCCATAGCTGTTCAGCAATGAAGGCATGTTGACATGCCCCTCAGGAATGAGCATCAGCGCCTTCTGTTGAATATCAATGGCGGTAGAAATATCAACAAGGTCTTCTGTTAGCTTGAAGCGCGTCAATAACGAGTTTCCAAGGTTGCCTAACCATGAAGGCATGTCAGCGTGTCCCTCTGGAGCAAGGTTCACCGCCTTCTGGGTGTAATCAATAGCAGCAGAGAGGTCTACCAGGTCTCCGGTTTGCTCAAAGCGCTTCAAAAATGAGTTCCCGAGGTTAGTCGACATCATCGGCAGGTCGACGTGGTCCTCTGGGATGGAACTCGTGGATTTCAGGTGATATTCAATGGAAGCAGAGATGTCGTCGAGATCGCCTGTTTGCAAGAAGCGTTTCAAAAAAGAGTTTCCGAGGTTGTTGCAGTCTATATACTTGCTGGCATGCCCGTCCGGAGTGAGTTCGATTGCCTTTTGATGATATTCAATGGTGGCAGATATGTCAGCAAGGCCTCCCGTTTGTTCAAAGCGTATCAACAATGAGCTTCCTAGGTTGGCCAACATCTTCGGCGTGTCAGCATGCCCGTTTGGAGTGAGCTGCACCGCCTTCTTGTAGTGTTCAATAGCGGTAGTGACATTTGGAAGGTCTCCTGTTCGCTTGAAGCGCGATAGAAATGAGCTTGCAAGTTGGCACAAGGTTTTAGGCATTCCAGCATGCCTCTCCGGGGTAATCTCGACCGCCTTCTGGTGATGTCGAATGGCTGCAGAGATGTCAGCAAGGTCTCCTGTTCGCTTAAAGCGAATCGAGAATGATGTTCCAAGGTTGCATAACCATAAAGGCATATTGACATTGTCCTTTGGAGAAAGTTCGATCGCTTTCTGGTGGTATTCGATGGCAGCAGAGATATCAGCGAGGTCTCCGGTTCGCTCAAAGCGGCGTGAAAGTGCGTTTCCGAGGTTGCTCAAGTATGCGGGCATATTCTGATGGTTCCCTGGAATGAGTAACGTAGCCACCTTGAAACAATAGATGGCCGACGAAATATCTGCGATGCTTCCAGTCTCCTGAAACTGGAGGAGCATCGTTGTACCGGCCGTATACGAAGTGAACCCTGCGGCGACTTCCTCGCGGCTGTGGTTACGTGTGGCGTTTAGCTTTAAAAGCTCGTTGAACCTGCAATCAAGGTCCCGTTGGGCCCGCTCTCGGTCTGAAGCGGCTGGTTTGCCACGGTAAGAAATTTAAACGCCGCAGATGTTGTAAGGCAAGAGAAAATACTCACACACCGCATGTACTACAAATGCTATCCAGAGTGATGGAACTCCTTCTTCAGTGCTCATAATGTCTTTACGTACCTTGACTAGGTATAACCCATCAGTACCACTCGCCAGCGCTGTGGAAGTAAATGTACCTTGAAGAGGTGATCTACTTTCTAGGTAGTGTGTTACCTCCTCTGTCAAGTCGAGGAACCCAAATTCACCGAGCGCTTCCGACTGGATGATAATGACAAGTTGGGCCGTGTCGCGGTACCTTCAGGGATTGAGTTGAGACATATGCTCAAGTTTTCAAGCAACTTACAACTTAATAGATTCTTCATACTTCCACAGTGTTGGAGATGTTCTTCTCAGGAGGTGTTTGTGGGCCAGTTCTTCTCGCGCGTCGAGAACAGTCATTTGCAGAGCCTCCAAGATCGGATTAGCGGCGGCCTCTGGAGAGCACTCGATGGTAATATCTGCATGATGATATGAGTGTGGCCGCGATGTGAGCGAAGATTGAGGTAGAACTCACTGAGTAGCATTCCATCAAGTTGAATTGGCGTAGCCAAACCATGATCTGCGGCAATGAGTCGTGAGGATGATGATTGGGCCATAGTTCAAAGATTGCGAGTCTCAAAGTCAAACCTTTATATATTAAGAGCTGTGCCCGGGACAGAGATCGCTAGACATGCAGGATATATATCAACAAAATATTGGGAAATACCTATCGGGCCCAAAGGGTCTTACCATTGCCGTGAGCGATGTAGGCTGTGGTCGTCAAGATAGTGGCTCTGTGACAGATGTCAGACACAGCTAGCTACGCCGCGCGTAGAAAAGTGCACCGCATTTCAAGAATCTAATGCCACTCATGCCATTTTTTTTTGTGATTGACGAGACACGGAGAACATTTCATGGCTCAGTCCATTAGGGACTTCTTTTGAGTGGGCCGTATGTTCCTCTATTCGCTTAGTACATGCCGGCTATTGAATAGCATTAAAGCTATGACGAGCAGAGAACCTAAAATAATCTGAATGAGCTCTCAGACCCAAGGCGAAATTTGAATGTCGACTTACCAGGTCATAGGACTATATCGCCTCTGTTTACGTACATTTTTTTTCATGTAGCGCTGGGACGCGAAGCGTCCGGGTAACGTTGGCCAACGACGTGATTGAGGTATCGCGAAGACATGGCGAGAGTGTTTAGAATTTGCTTAGCAAAGGTACAGCGTCGAACTCTCCCTGCTAATTAAACTCTTCGCCGACTCTGCTTTGCCAACTTGAATGGCCACGACCAACCCAAAACTAGCCAAACGCTGTCATTGGTTTGGAGGTTTCAGAGGGTTTCCTTCGATTAGGGTCCAAGACACATAATTAGTCTCAAGAACTGTCTATAGAGAAGTGTTAGTATGAGTCTACAGCCCAAAATAGCTTATGGTCACTGACCGAAGCTTTCAGCTGACGCCTCCTCGCCAGCACTTCGTTACTCATAACTCTTCGAAGTCCTGACTTTACTTTTGCTTTCTTGACCTGTAAATTTGTAAGAGGGGTTCAGACGCGTTCATCTGGTTGTAGAAACGACAAAACCGAAGGCAATATCGCCTAGGCAAAGTGGAGAGCCAAGGTCCAACGACGGCTGATTCTGAAGGAAACAGACCCGAGCAGGTCAACGACAAGAGCTCTAGTGACACAACGCAAGTTAAGATAGGATGTTAAGAGAGTTTGAGTAGTGCACTTGCCGTACTTTTAGTTGAGTAGAATGATTGGAATGACAGTGGGTTATCTTTGGGAAGAGGAGAGCCGTCAACTGGGCAATTCAGAATTTTTTCCTTGTATTCATCTCAGAGTCAGGGACTTGGGTGTTCAAAACGTCGCATTGAACGACGAGGTAAATCGACTTCTTAGTCTTCGTTCAATAGGCGAGAAAAAGACTTGACAAATAATTACTTTATTCGCCAAGTGTAAGTATCCTATATGTCATCTGAAACAAATCAGCTGCGAGTAGTTCCATAGCCAAATGCAACGAACCTAAGTTACATAACCATTGAGGATGAGTGCAGGCCACAGTGCCAAACGTGGTTCGAGACCAAGCCGCGAACGTGCGATTTGCCCTTGTCTGCTCCCATTCGAGTTCCTCGGCACCCTAGACTCATCCTGTAGAACAATGAAAACTTGTCTTTTGCCTTGAATCATTTTCGAAAGCCGTCTTCAATGTCTTTGCTGAGGTAAATAAAATAAATTGAAGCATACACCGTTCTTCTCACAAATTCAACGTAGGCATGGTTACAGTGTCTTCGCCGACTTGGTCACTGCGACAGACCCATGAACTATGGCCATAATAGCCCAAGAACTTGACTAAAGTCCGGCCTCTTTTTCTCCCCAGAGATTGTGTGCTCTGGTGGCGTCGACACAGCTGATTTTGAACCGCTGCCAACCGTGGGCGAACTTTTGCGCCTCTTCACCGATGCCAATGGAGTCCTTCCAACGAGCTCAATACAATCCAAAAGATTGTCAACCTTCTCTCGCCGCTAAATCTCGACATGGTCTCAGTAATACTCTATTGGGCTCGCCCTGAGATGTCACACAGACGTGCATATATACGCACATCCTCATCGTGGTGAATGCTGCCATGAAACATGCTTATTCGCCATATCAACCCTCGTCTTTACATTACCCACTATACCCGGACCAAAACGAGATTTCAAGCCATACACACCAGCTCACACGTCTAGGCGCTTCGATAATCATTCACCACTCCATTCCGCTGCCCCCTCTACATGCCATCAAACCCAGATCCTGTGCGCTGCACTTTGGAGTGGCAAGCTTCCACGTCCACTTCCCTTCGGAGTGGCGGTCAACGCCTCTCGATACACTCGAGATCGATCACTGTTGGCGTTTGTCGATGTCCTCAAGCTACACTCATAAACGTCATTACCTATCCAACATATTCCTCAACTCACCCTACTTGGACGTAAAAGCCTCTTCCGTAGTCGTTCAAGACCCGAGAACCTCTTCGAAAGTTTTTTCTTGTTATCACCTGCGTCGTATTTGGGACTCTGAGCATTGACGTAGAGTGGATCAATTCTATTTCGCCGGAGAAGTGGTGGGAGGAGAGCATCGAGGATGAACAAAAGCCAACTCCTACTCTCGTTGTGTTCGAAAGGCTTCATGGACGAGGTGCTCAGAATGCATGCTAAACAGTCGCGCAAGACTAGATCGTCGCATTCGCAGCGTCGTCTAAACTGCAGGTATGTGATATTATCATTTATAGCCGTTTACCCAAACAATGACACTCACAGACCCCAGATTCTCGTTTCGCTACATCTCCGATATCAAAATATCCTATTACATCCTCCTCTACACGACGAGTTTGGGTCATCCACCTTGACGACCACCTCTTCTCGCTCAGACTTTCCACGCTCTCAGGTCTTCAAAGATTGCCTCAATTTCCAAAGTCGTGTTGCTCGTGCCACGATAGCCCTCAACTCCTTAAAGTCGCCGTGTTGGAATGTTACGGCCCTGTTCAAACGAATCCAAGGAGAACAACATGGGGTGGGACCGCTGCAGGCTTCAGCTTCTGAAGATTTTGGGGTGATTATCCATGACGGATGTTGGAAGGGAGATACGCCGTCCAAAGAAATCTCGATATTCTACGGGTACGCAAGATTCAAGTTCTTGTTACGGAATCTTTACATGTCTCTAACACTCCACGTAGATCTTGGCTGAAATTCGTATACCTTTTACATGTGCTGGCCCACCACAATCAAATCGTCTGCCTCGCACCTGTCACGTACAGGCTATGACGGAGGAAAAACTTGTGGGCCAATTTGAAAGTTCTCGCTCTCTAGGTTACAGTCAGGCGCCAGTCTTTCTCGACATTAGATCTTTCCAGCGCACAGATACCGATAAGAGTGGATAAACTGGAAATGTTATTTAGCGTCTGCGATATTGGACCACTTGTAAGCTATCTCTCTGATATTGCGTCATGTCGCTTTTTAGCATAGGATTCTCAGGCTTCGACGGGTTCTATGAAGGTCTATTCGTTGATCAGCCACCACGTATCTGCGCATCTATTAGCTCCTCGTCAGTTGGCACGCAAATTGCCTCAATATTTTCATTGCAATCCATTACCAAACTTCACCATCAAAATAGCAAGCACTCGCTAGACTTAATGTCTTCACATTCATGCATGCTTCGAGTCAGCTATCCAACGACATAAATATCACAGCACAGAACCCTCGAGAACTTCTTGAATCATGGATAATCACTCGCTCAAAATGTGATTGTGGTGAAGTGTAAGCTCAGCCAGCACGCGGCATAATTCGCCTTCAGATAAACGGACGCATGGGAGTTGCATATTTTCCCAGGTCCTTTCACTTCTGTGCCCCTTGCAACGAGTGGCGAGAACTGAATCTACTCATTTTAGTGTCCACTGTTAACAAGAAGGCAGGTACTCATACTACTGATTGAAAATCACTTGATCACCATCCACAAGATGGACTCTTCTGTTGCGAAGATACATTCAAGTCCTAGCGATGCCAAACTTCAAACCGAACGTGCCTCAACCTTTCAGGAAAACGACTCGTCCTTGCATAAGCCAGCTGCTCACCATGACCATGCCAAAAGTCCAGGTGTCGAGGTCTCAAATACCAAGTTGGGCTCCGTTGCTGTCCCCATCGAGGGTGGCGAACTTCAAGGAGGCGCTGAGGTTTCGAACTCCGAGTCTGGAACCAGTCCTACTTCAGCTGTCGCCATCAATAATACAGATGCTCAGAGAGCTGTTGAGGACGCAATATCTGAGTCGGGCACGATGTCTGCCACTGTGGAAAAGCCTCAACTTCAAGGAGGCGTGGAGGTCTCGAGCACCATTCCTGTTCCGGTTGGCCCTGTCAAGGAAACAGAAGATCAGAAATCCGCTGAAGACGTCAAATCTGAGTCGAGCACCGCTCCTACCACCATCGACACTATTTCACCTCGAAAAGGCGCGGAAGTCTCGAACTCCGAGTCGAGCCCCATTCCTTTCCCCATAGAAAATACCCAAGCTCAAGGAGGTCACTCGTACCTCCAAGAACTTGCAGAGTTTGATCGCAAGACGAAATCGAAGACCCGGCCCGATCATGCATCGATATTCACCAACGATTCCAACTTCAGCAAACGGTCAAAATTAAAGAATAAATTCACAAAGGTTGTCAAAAAGGTTATGGGTCGCGATGGCAAGGAGAAAAACTGAAAAAGAACTTTGTACTTCTCTATCGAATCCCATTGCTACGCTATGACCGCTTCTTATGCCTCGTTGATACTATAAAGCATGCAAATCAAGTGATCTACGATAAGCGCCCAGATATGATCTAATTCTGTTCCTACGTCTAGAACTCAGACCTTGTCACTGAACCTCTTCGTTGACATGGAATCCAACCTTAACTCTTCAAAACTTGAGAAGTATTTTTCAGGACTGATTCTACGGTCTCGACAATCTTGTAGTACCTGGTTGAATGTAGTTGAAATCAGCGAACACAAGAATGAAAACAAATAAGACATCTGATTATAAAAACAACTACAGGCCGAGGTGGATGTACGGCACCCAAGTCAGCAGGGAATGTTCGCTATCTCCCAGCTTTGCCCGAATTTTTCTCGTCGCATCGTCTAACGCATAAGCCGCTCGACGACTATCAAGCCTGTGAATCCCCCTATCCTTCATGTCCTGCAACAAGTACCCATAGAAATTCTCCGCAACTTCGGGCGCATATTGGTCCTTGATTGACCACATCGTGGCCACGACACCTTGGTACCCAGCGGCGAGCATGCCAGCCGCTAGGTGAACAACTTCGTCCGATAAATTCTCGTCTCCAACGCTTGTTTGACATGCGGAGAGATAAGCGAATTCAGCAGAGGGTAGTCGCTGTCGAATAATTTCTAGTAGCTCAAGTTGTCCATTATGAAAATAGAACCCGCTCTTAAGCGGGTCTGTCGGGTGCTGAGACGCGTGGCTGGCAATGTGAACCCACCCGTGTGATCTCAATGCCTCCGTCACTCGATTCTTCGTACCCTCCTCGTCCTCCAGCAACACCGCCTGTATATCAGCTTCTTTCATTCTGCGCAAAACTGCCTGTGTTTCTGTAATGGTTCCAGGGATTGGAGCATGTGGCAGCGCATTTGGTTGGCTGAGTAAGAGAATCTTGGTTTCTGGTCGCTCGAATTCATTGTCAATGAGCTTTTCGAGGAGAGTCGTTACATTCGGGATGTAGGATGACACTGCAAAGTCAGAGGCGCACGGGCCTGAAACATGGGCATTTGGATCGTAGACTCCTGCTGCATGAATGGGTAGGAATGCTAGAGGTCCCGTTACGCACCACCAAATGCGCTTTCGATGTGCTGGCGTAGACTAAGAGGGTTGAGAAAATAAGTGGCAGAGGAACAGAAACAACTTACCGAATATCCAAGCCCCTGAAAAATGGGCCAGACGATACCATTCCAGAGCTCTCTCAAAATATGGCGAAGGCCCGTATCTGGACGAGATGCTATCCCGTCGCTTCGATCATCTGAATCACGTATGCAAAATTTCTCATGTGTGAGATGATACCAAAGTTGATTCCGAAGTAGTTCGGCGTCCTCATAGGTGAAGTTGTTGAGGCGGATGTGAATGGGATCATCTAGACCGTGAATAAGAGCGAGTGCATCGCAACTGGTTCTGGAGAGGTTGATCAGCACAATGGGACCGTCATTGGGAAGCTCGGAGAGAATATTAGAGGCTTGGGGCGGACGAAGAAAGTCTTTGAAATTAGCAAGGCCACGAATTTCGGTAAGGAGTTGTTCCCATTCTTGAGCACGTTTCAATTGTGATAGGACATGATCCTCGGCCGCAAATTGCTGAGTTGTTCCTGAGCTCTCCAACGCTGTGGACAACGCCAAAAAGCGTTGAGCAAGTCGTGGATTTCGTTGTTGGAGAAGGTCAATGGGAGTGCGAAGCTGATTGATTTGGGTCCAGATAAGGCAGCGGCTTCGTTCGAACCACTCCAAAGCGTTATTATTACTTCCTGTAATCAAAGCCACGGCCACGGCTTGTCTGGTTAGGTCGGATGGGCCAAGAAGTCTGGCATGCCGAGTGTGTATCCTTTGGCCCAGATTCGACATCAAGGGAAGAAGCTCGATTGCAACTCCGTATGCACGAAGGGCTTCTGCGTAATTTTCCAGGGAGAAGGCACAATAAGCCCAGCGTTGAGCAGCTTCATGACGTACCGCTGGGCTTCCCGTATTCTGGGTTGCGGCAAAGCAGTAATAAAGGGAAGCGGCCTGGCAGTCTCCTACTCTCTTGGTTTCCATGAAGCGCATCAAGAACAACCTTCCAAGGTTACTCAACCATGAAGACAATCCAGCGTGCCCGTCTGGAGCGAGCTCAACTGATCTCTGGCAATGTTCGATGGCAGCGAATTAGTCAAGGTCCCCTATTTGCACGAAGCGCCTCAAAAACATATTTCCAAGGTCGTTCAACCTCGACGGCATGTCAGCATCCCCTTCTGGAGTGAGTTCCACCGCATTTTGAAAGTGTTCAATGGCGGCAGAGATGTCAGCCAGGTCTCCTATTCGCTCAAAGCGCCTCAAGAATGAATTGCCAAGATTGGTCAATCTTGACGGCATGTCAGCATGCCCATCTGCACCAAGTTCTACTGACTTCTGGAAATGCTGGATAGCAGCGGTAATGTCAGTAAGGTCTCCTGCCCTCTCAAAGCGCCTTGCGAGCGCCATTCCCAGATTGGCCAAAGATGAAGGCATCAACGGGTGATCTTCGGGGAGGAGGGCAACCGCTGACTGTAGACTCTCAATGGCGTTAGAGATATCGACCATACTTCCGGTCTCTTCAAAGCGTTCGGCCAATGTCGTTCCAGTGTGAAATAAATCGATCGCAGATAATCTCTGCACTTCAGTTTTATCGGGAAGCTCATCTAACCTTGAAAATGGAGCTGAACGTCGCTGTTGGACCTCCTCGAAGTCAACAGCTAGTTAGCGAAGAGATATTAAGCACTGATCATCTGTTGATGCAAGTAGAAATACTCACATATTGTATACGCTATCGAAAGCGATGGTACACCCACTTCTGTGCCAATCTTGTGTTGACGTTTGTTGGCTATGTATAACCCATTAGCAACCCTTGTCAGTTCTGAGAGAAGGAACATACAATGGACCACAGCCGTTATGTCCAGGTGTTCTGAGATCTCTTTTGTCAACTCGAGGAAACCGACTTCACTAGCCTCTTCTGATTGAATAGTAATGGCAAGGTGGCCCATGTTGCGGTACCTTCAGATGTTGAGCCGGGACACAAGATAGAATCGCGTATCTTACAATCCAATGACTCCATGATACTTCCATAGTGTCGGAGATGTTCGTTCCAAAGTATTAACCGTTTGTTCTCTCGCATCTGCAACGCTCATTTGGAGCCCTTCCAAAAGTGAATGAGCTGCATCCTCTGAAGAGCACTCAATCGTGATATCTAGATGATAGATGGGAGTCGTGTAAGAGAAGATTGAGGCAAAACTCACCGAAGAGTATTCCATCCAGGCGAATTGTCGCACCGGTCAAGTTCTGATCAGCCTTGATGAGCTCTGATGACAAAGTAGCCATAGTTTCAAAAAAAAAAGAAAAAAAAAAGGAAGTCTGGTGTTGAGAGCGTTGACAGGAGATGTCAAGTTTCGGCCATTTTATATCTTCACCGATTGAAAAGCAGTGTAGTGCGCAGAGAGCTTCGGCGTCGGTGGCTTTTCAACTAAGATACACACCTTTTTCACAGCAAACAGGATCAGCTGGCATTAATTTCAGAAGACGTAACTTGCTATCACAGGTATGAAGCGGTCATAGTCGCAGAGAATAAAGAAAAACAAAGCCACGGAGGCCGAAGTCGTACACTTAGAATGTTCTGCAGACTGTGTTCTTCACATTCGCAGCTTGTATTACAGCGTCTGCACAAGGTCGCTTGCTTCCTGGCCCGATTTTCTTCAATCTGCTTTCCTGAATGCTACAGTTGAAGCTCTCCTTCTGAGTCACTCGGCTCTCTTCATAGGGGTAGATGTTGGCCAGCGGTGATCAAAGGAAATCAACTGCGAAGGTGAATTAGATTATTTAACAACACGAACGTGCCAATGCAAACATATTTGACGAACCTGAGATGAAATTACATGCAGGCTCTTATGGATATTCGTCCGAAACTCTACAACGAAATCCGACCTTAGGTTTGGCTCGCTTAGTGTCAATATTGACACGCACAGCAGACTACACTGCATTTCGTAACTTTCGTTGCTTTCGGGATCTACGCTCCTTGGGTAATATTAGAACGGCCAGTCGACCGACCAGCAAGCATGTCTCTGTGATTGTAAAAAGTTTGTATGCACTTCCTGGGCGTTGCTGGTCAGACTTTTTATCAAGTTTGTACCACGAATGGCTAGAAAGCGGAGGGCAGAGACAATAGATAATTTGCTTTGCGATGCTGTGACGGTGTGTAGGTGGCTCGCAGGCGAGAGCGCAACCAAAAGGCTGTCCGAAACAAATAGATCAGCCGGAAACTTCGAACACGAACCAATAAAGCGCACCGGTAGGAAAAAAAATTTCATACAATTCCAGGAAATATTAAGTCTGTGGTCCAAGGTGACATTGCATGACTTCTCTGGTGAGCTGATGGTTTAGGCGGTATGTACGACGTTATGAAGGAAGCTGGCACAAGTACTGTGTAGCTTGTCGTGACTCTGATCCTGGCCACCAAAATGAAACTTCGCGGGCATGTCCAACTCTGAGCATGAAGGGAAATACGAGAAAGTAGATCGTCGCTACAGCCCAGAATCAGAATTGAAAATGGAATGTGAATTTTGCAAAGTAAACTTACTCTTGGTTGGGAAGAAATATTCTTGGACCACACAATTATGAGTCCCAGCGACTCCAAGATACAGGGAAGAGCAACTTTAAATTTACAGCCTGCTTCAAGTCTATTCGAGTATTCACGTGCGCTCTTCTCGTCACACAAGCCGGTGAGCCGGGTATGCCGATTGTGTTGTACATCAATCAGCATAAGCCACTGAATGACAATATAGATATTTATTTCAACATTATGTAGTCTATAATGACCTGAAAAGTAAGACTACGCCTTGAGTCTTCCCCTTGATTGGTTGTGATAGCTTCTATACGCGTTGTTCAACGCACAGTCCTGACACTATGGCGCCAAGTCGGCTCCGTAGATTAGTGATGCGTTAACTTTCAAATCAATTGATAAACTGACGCGAGTCGCGCGACCGCGATGGAATTGGGCGGAGTTTAAGCATCTTAACACGAATCAACGCGACGTGCTTTCTTTGCATACCCGTTCCTCCTCTGCGCCCTCAGATATGCCCAAAGCACAAAAGACGAGGGTATCTGCAGCAATATCTGTGGACAAAATTAAATTATGCCTCCACAGCTGCCATAAACCCTACACGCCTGGTGCAAGGTCTTCCTTGAATCATAGGCATCTCCATATTTACCACACCTAAGGTACTTTCAAAAGCTGTTCATTCACCATAACTCATATAACGTTTCTGCTTAGAGATGGTGGCACCTTTAAAACCCATTGTCGATCATACCACAATTGCGCCGAGAACCCTTGCACCGAGTTCGATACGCGACCTTTGATTGACTAGGAATGGGTCAAGTTCGCAGGTCTTTATGCTCTTGATCGGGAGACGACCGTCCAAAGGGCGGTGACCTCCAAGTTTGAAGATGCCTGGAAAAGACTCTTCCCAAACGAAGCACCTCCTATTGTCACAGATCCACATGACAGTGAAATCTCAATTCCCCGCAATCTTATACTCAGCTCTCGCCATGAAACGCCTAAACTTCCTTGGATGGATAATTTGCTCCGTTACAACCGTGCGCGTCTACCTGCCAGTGATGAGGAAGAGGAAGGGGTTGCTCCTGTGCTTCAGTCCCCTCCAACTATTTTGGCTCCTTCGGACTCACTACCAGTTCGTTTCGAGGAAGCTTGAGAGGAGGGTTTGAGCTGTTCTAAGTTCTTAATCACCCATCTTCAAATTCGGGAAAGGATTAATCGTTCTTCGATCTGTAGGTATATTGGTATCATTGTTTGCATATCTCCCCAAGATCTTTAACCTTCTACCTTCTTTCGATTGCTCGTTGTTATCCTTCTTCGAATTTGCTCAAACACGGTAACACCGTGTTATTTTTGCGCTCTTCCGACGCTTTGCTGAAATTTGGACATCCAAGGCTTCCTCACGGCTGAGCTTGCCAATAGGCGGTCAGCATTCGATGTCATCAAATGAAATACCACGACGTGACCAATGCCGCCTTGCCGGTCTTGCCGGCAGTGTACAATATCTTGCGGCACTACAGGCCCTGTCGTTGTGTCTCAAGCAAGAAGATGCGGTAGAGATCAAGTCCCTCCTATTTTTTGTCGCCCATAACCTGGTGCACGATTGAAATAGTAAAAGCTCGCAGCCCGGGGAAAACCATCGCATAGGCCTACTTGCCCGGCGAGAGCAAGCCCGGTCATATCGTTTCAGAAACCCTAATTAGAATGAAAGCCAACAATCGCGTAGCAAAAGCCTCACCCCTCGAAGGCCCGACTTTGCGTATCTCAGCTAACTGATCAGGTCTGCTCCTACTGGGGCTTCGTTGTGCTACAGAACCCGTTATGGCGGCCTGGTCGTATATCTATGCCATCATGGAGATTCGAGTACCTCAAGATACAACTTAACAATGAACACTCAAAGGAGTGTGCGCTTGATATGACTTATGTTTCAGCAGAATTCCTGAGACAGTTGGAAGACAAGGCTGCCGAGGCACAGACTTGGTCACTTGGAGGTTTTATTCGATACTTGCCAATCAAGCCCGACGAGCCATAAGATCATTACTACTGGTTGAAAACGCTTGGATATAGAAGAAACGGACTATAGCATATTTAAAATGTTTTCACCACCCCATTCCTTATAGGTTGGTAGACATATACACAAATATCTGGGTGAGAATGACGCACGAATAACTTTGCGGTAACGAAATAGAAATCAGAACAAAGTTAAGCTAGCAGCCATGCTTATAGCAACGTAATATTCAGAAATTTCTTGGCTCGCTAGCTGAAGAGTTACTGGAGTAAAAAGAAGAGGATAACAACGAGTAAGGTCCATGAGGCACATGTCCATTGTGGTTTGAAACGAACAGGTGCCGTCACTGTTGCGGCATCGCAGGGCTGTCAAGAAACTATAAACGGCTGCGGCCATCAATTTCTTTGTCCAATTTCCTTTGTCTTTTCCTGACCACCACCTTCGCCACCATCTTCACCTCGAAACTTGCTAGCGACAACGACAATGACTGATCTTACAGTTTTAGTTTCTCCACTTCCTCTGTATCCAAATACCGGTGACTTCACGTTTGGGCGGAAGACTAAACATAAGCCGATCATGGTCACTCTCGAAACAGAGGTCGACGAAGATTTGAAAAGGGCTGACATGGAGGCTGACAACTCAGAAAAGCCGAGAACTTCCGACCCAGACTTCATTCGTCCACCGCCAGTTTTTCCAACACCAAAGAGGGGTAGGTCGCCAAGACCTGTAGACCACAGCTTGCTTTCACCACCACCGAATACCTGGAAATCACGTCCCCGTCACAGACCGACCAGGTCGCAAAGCGCTCCACCAGAGAGGACATTAGCTATTGGCACGAACGTTTCTCCTGAAGGGGGCCAGTACTCGACTTTGCAATCTCCTGTATCGGCCGTTGAATTGCCTTCGACGAACATACTTCTGGGGCTAGGAGCTCCTCTACAACGAACAGCTGCCCGAAGTTTCTCCTCGCAAGCTTCTACCAAGAAAACAGGAGAACTCGTTCGTCCGCCTCCCCCACTTCGTGAGTTGGCTGTCTTTAAAACCGACTGCATTTATTGACTAAGGGTTTCTTCCAGTTCGACCAACAACTTTCTGGCGTAAGACACGTCGGTCAGGTGTTACCGGAGCATCGTATTCGCCTTCATCGCACCTTATTCGGCGCTCGACGTACATTGCTGCCGGCCTCGCGTTTGACAGTCCAGTTCACGACCTCAGTGCACTCTGTGTCGAGAGTCGAGTCGGATTCATTGTTGTTCCTCCAGAGGACAACTTTTAGCCTCCCAATACTTGGAGGTCGAAGACCGGGTCTACTGCGGTGTTCGAATTGTACAATAGCCCACATAGATCGAAACCCCAGTGGCGATCAAGGTCTCCTGCCTATCGATGGAGTTCGAAGACGCGAACCTGCGTTCTATTCGTGCCATCACTCAATTTACGTCCCAAACGCCAAGATCTGCCATCAGGCGACATTATGATTTAAAATCGACGACTACTTTACGATCTCCTCACACTCTTCCTTCCCCAAATCGTGACCATCGGTTCAATGATCTTCAACTGCGACAAGTTCAAGATCCAAGTCAGATTCCCTTAACGGGGCTCTCCCTTACTGCACCCTCAGCAGCCGCAAGCACAACCGGATTTCGCGTTCCGGTCTTCCTTTCCCCAATTGGCCTCACACAAGCGTCATCTTCACCCTCTCAATCTTCCACAAGCTCGCTCGCTTTTCCTCCGACGCCCTCCCAGTCACTCGTTGCCACTTCTTCCGCATCTCAGTCAAGTACAAATGTTATGACCCCCGAAGTTCCCAAGCTCAGACTGGTCACTTTCATACCGGCATTCATCGCCGCTGGCGTTTTCTCGCTTGCTCTATTCCTGTGGGCCATCTACAGATGCTGTAAACGTCAATCGAATAAACGCCGACATACGATCGTTAGTACCCGTCGTTCCAACCGTAAAAGTGATCGAAGTCAAGGTGGTTTCTGGAAGAATCGGAGAAACAAAGGAGACGGGGAGTTGGTTTGTGGTCCGAAGTATGTTGATCTGGATGCTGGTCAAGCGTCGTATGATGATCCTTCGATGGACGAAGAAGAAGGCCGTCGGCTTGAGTCCACACATACCTATCAGATGATACAATCTACTCTTGCGCAACCCAGCTCGCATTCAATCTCGACGAAGTATGATCCTCATGTTACTCGTGGCTCAATTTCGGAAGGGGCAGGTGCGCTTAACTATGGACAACCTCGGCGTCCACGAGATCAACGTAACGACGAACAGCACCAATATCGTTGGCCTTCGTTGAATCAACAACCCACTTTTGACTCTCGCCGTGGCTTTCATGTCCCACCCAGCACTAGCGACAACTTGGATCCTTCAATGACGACGGCAGAACTGATTGCTCCTAGCGATGTTCGCCCAGTTCCACAGAGAATGCGTACTCTTCGATCAGTACCTTCTAGCTCAGGCACTCGAGTCATCTCTCCCCTATTGTCGGATGCTACCTCCGTCGCTCTCCAGGAGTTATACGACACTCTTTCTGAACCGGACAGTGATGCCAGTGGTCGTCCTAATGGAGTGCGGCCGGAGAGTACCAACCCAAATCTGTTAGATCCACGGATGACGACGCCTTGGGAGAGCTTGAGACATAAAAGTATTAAGCGAGGTATCCTGCAGAAGGTGGAACAAGATGAAAGAGACAGAGCTTTATGGTCGGATGGTGTTCGAAGAGCCAGCGGGACGGTTGATCTGGTCGATGGAAGGAAACGGAAGGCACATATCAGACAAACTTCGGACGTCGTCCTTGGTGAAGGTGGAAGGAGTGCCGGAGGTTCGTCAACGGAAACTACGGATACTCAGGTTGAGGAAGATCTGGATATGACACCAAGAGTCGCACCTACTCCGAAGCTAGAAATACGTAACCCGAGTGTTGGTGCTGGAAGGCTGGGTGCGATTTCTAGGGCCTCAGAAGCTGTAATGGACATTGAGGATGAGGACAGAGAAGAACACTTTACCCCGACACAGCGACGACCCCAGTGTAGTGCAGTCTCGGAGCCCAGGAGGACCTCCGCTGGTCAAATCCGGTCAACGTCGCCTCTCCGTCTACCGCATAAGAGGAGCCAGGAAGTTGTTTCCAGAGATATTCTTCCGGCTCATCCGACACAAATTATGAGCCCTCCGTTACAAAACCACATTCTCTTCCTCCCACCACCTTCGGTCTTTGATCGTATCGAACATTCGATAGCCAGCTCGCCAATCAAAGCTGGGAAAACAAAAAGTCGCGTTCGGCCCAAGGCTGAGTACCAAACGGTGGTAACTGGACCCTTGGCCACTTCGCGTTCAGGCCAAGTCAGGTCTCGTCCTTGAGGCTTAGGATTAGTGAACTCCCTCCGAAGCTTTTACGAGAACGTGGGTATGGACTCGTTACTACAATTTCTCTTTTACCATTCTTTTGAATTTTACCTTTTTTAAAATCTTGATATCCTCTTCTATCTACCTCATTGCCGTTCCAACTCTCAATTTCTCGGTTTATCATTTTTATTGCATCTCATTGGAAATTTGGACGAGCACTTAGATTAAACATGCTTTTGGGACAACATTTTCTCTCTTTAGTTCGCCATCGTTGGGCATTTTGAAACTCTCATTTGCATCGGAGTCTTCTACAGTAAAATCCTTAACAATACATTGTACTCATAATACAACCGCCTATCACTATCCCGCGCAAAAAGAAACGTGGTAGTTACGCCAGTCACGGGGAGACTGCATGGCGATTGCTCAGATTAGATTTATCCTACCGGATTCACCGGAGTAGATGCAGAGCTGCATAAATAGTATGTTGCTTTCCTCTTTCCAACACATTCTCTAGAAAATGGCTAAAACTCTGGGATCACCAGAAAACCTTCAAGTTGTCGCGATGCTCAAGAAGGCAGTGCTTTGAAACGTTTACGGCGATTTGGAGCCTGTATATCACCAGAACACAAACTCTGACTTCAACTACCATCTCCTCGAAATGCAAGCGTTTTCGCAGAGCTTAGATGTATGTCTTTATATATATATATACTTATATGGCGTTCTTGAGCTCACTGAGCCCAACTAGTCAGCTTCTATTGCTGCAGAGCTCGCGAAGACTCATGATATTAGTGTCCCTTCGGCACACGTGAACAGGAATTCGCCCACAGCGGCCTATCACATCGCCTCGACAGAGAAAGCTCGAATTTTGTACAAAGTTTATCAAAGCGCTACAACCTCAGCCGAAAAGGTATCGACCTCTTCCCTTAAGAAGGAAGCTTCTGCGTCGTTTGCTGTATCCAGCAAAATTGCTCAGACCAGCATAGCATCCCGACTGGTGAAGAAGGAAGAAGATGTCGACGACAATACTACTCTGTTGAACTCCATGAAAAAGGAAGAAACTGAGTCGGTGACGGATCTACCTGAGGAGTACGCTATCAATACTGCTAAATGGAACATGTTGTCTTGGACTGGTGAGCCGTGGGCCTATCCTATCGCGAGAGCCGAGTCGATCTGCAATAAACCTCCAACTCTGGAATGGAACGGGGTTAAAAGGACGGGTAGATGCGTTATTGTCTGTGACGGGTACGTTCGCCCATAAGAGTCAATCTCCTCGATCTCATCAATTACTGACTGAATATCAAGTACTTTGCAAATTCAGTCAAAGTTCGAAATAAAGAACGCGTAGAATCGACGTGCTTTGTCCGCCATTCAGATAGTCGTTTAATGATGCTTGCGGGATTGTTCCAATTCAACCCAAGTGCGTCTTTAGGCCTTCATGAAAATTGCTTCACTCATCCAGAAATTTATAGACGACCCGATTCCTCTCCGGTTCTGCACAATTAGCACTGAGAAGCCAGTTTACACTCTCAGGGAAATCGAGTCGAAAAAAAAGGAAGATGCGGAACCGGAAGGTAGTCCACGCAAGAAGACGAAAGGAAAGGGAAAGAAAGCTGCGGCGAACATGCCCCCGGGATATCTCAGCAAAAAGCTCAAATTGCCTGGTGATCGAATTCCCGTCATTCTTTTTACCCCTGAGGATGTCAAGACCTGGCTCGATACTTCGAGCCATGTTTTGAGTACAAACACAAGCAACTCTTGAGTCCTCGAATTGACCAAGACGCGCCGCTTGTCTGGTGAGTCAATATTTTAACACTTTAGATATGTTCATTAAACATTCATTTCTTAGGTATGAAATAGAGTCAGGCAAGCGCTCCTCCCACCCTACTTGGATCAAGCCTGTGTATGATCCAGACCAAAGCGTTGAGTCTGAAAGCTCTGATGGCGACGAGGAGGATTCGGAGGATTCGGAGTGATACTCATTTGACCGGCTGGTTATCCGTACCTATATTTGGCCTTCTCGATTTTTACAACGATGTTTTAATCTCGAGGTAGCGATTTATAGATTTTACAAGGAAAATATAGATCGTGAATTGGAGTCGACGACACGTAAATGATTGTAGATTGCTGTCCCATTTGCGATGATGTCTACTCTCTTAGAGTTTGAGGACGATGATGGTTGAGATTAGAGAAAAGGTTATTTATACAAACGCGGAGTGACTACTTTAAATACAGCCCATACTGTAACAGTCACAAAGAAAGAAACGGATCGAGTTGAACGTCAATATCTAACATACTCGGAGTACATCAAGAAGTAATATTATGTTCATGGAACCTGCATGTGTGTTCGGTAAGACGACCATGGGCGTTCACAGTGGTGGTCGCGCCGTTTCGAACCCAGAGGTTGTGAGATAGTGCCAAGCTGGCAGCTGTAGTGCTTCCCATCGCCCTTCACGTATCCCCTTTCGAACACCACTCCAATAATCCTTGGTACGTGGTTTTGTTTCAACACTTTTACTCGGTTCCCAGCCAGCGTACAAGAGAATGTTATCCAAGACGCAAAATCTCTCTTTTAGTGACCTGGGAACTTCGGAATGAGGTCGCGTCTAGATATCAATCGTTTGAGCATGTGCAATATGAAGTTTTTGAAAGAGACTTCACCAAAAGCCAGGAGGTAAAATCAGAGATCGCTGAAGAGCTCGTATATTCTAGATCTGTCTCCAATATGTTCTCGAGATCGGTCAAATTTCGAATCTTACGAAGTGAATCCTCTCTGGCAGCTGGGCTAGACTAACATGTTAGATGACCATGGCGTAACAAAGGATCAAGATGCATACGATGTATATAGACGCAGGAGCGAAGGAACACGTTTCAAGATCTTTTTAGCCCAACGATTATCATCAGCATTAATTTGTGAGGGGAGGACGAAATGAGATAGGTCAAAGGCCGTCAGTGTACTTCGAAGTGTCGGTGAAAGTTCTTCGCATGCAGCTACATGATAACTCCAATAATCATGACAATAGGCTCGTAAAATATGCGCTGAAGAATTGGCGTCAGTTAATAAATACAATAGAAAAGTTTGGATCCACTGATGGAGATACCTCTTGAAATATTTTCCAATCCTGTCATCTCGAGCGCACAGTCTGATAGTAGATTCATTGCAGATATCCCCATGCTCTCGTGAGCGACACGAAGGCTGATCCAATAGCCTTCTGACCTCTTGGGATCGACAAGAAACTCGGGAAATGTTTGATGGTGGAATTTGATTAGGCGGCCCAGGTCTGGATTAGCCGTGACGGAGGGATCGCTGGGAGCATTTCTTGAGGTTTCTGCGTACTCTGGCACTCGGACCAAGGCGTGAAGGCGCCGTAAAGCTATGTAGCTTGCACCAGGAGCGATAGGGAGTAAATCTTCCACGATATCCAACAATTCTCCACCATTGAATGAAGAGGCCGGAAGTTTGGCTAAAAGGGACACTCCTCCACTTTTGCCAGACGTAACATTTAGGACAGCAATAAGTGCACCTAAAACGTCAAGAGTGCGCTGCTTATCCGGAACGGAAGCCATAATCTGGAGATACAAAGCGTCCAACTCTGCCAAGGGATTGCGTGGCGAGGAAGCGTGCTGGGGAGTGGAAAGAATGAGGCGAAGTTGTTCTGGAGGGGAGAAGTCTGGATCCCCGCAAAACTTGAGCACAGTTGCCGCGTAGATGAATTGGCCTGATGCACGGTATACAAGAAGGTTGATTTGATTCTTGGAAGGCCATCCGGTATCTTGCCCGTGCGTAGACGGGGTCCTTTGACGTATTTCTTCAAACCCGTTGAGAAAGTATGCCCGAATATCGTCATTGGCTTCGTCGGTATGCTCCAGAGTAATGGCGTATATGAGGGGGCCCCCTTTTTTGAAATTTTCACGTATCCATGGATCAGGCCGACTGGTGATGATGAGTCGAATAGGAAAGTCGATGTTTTGGTACGCTGAAATAAACTCTTGGATGAGTCTACGCTGCGTGGCTTCGTTTTCGCATTCGTCCAGCCCGTCAATGATGATGACACAGTTTCGGGGGCGTGCCTCAATTGCAATACTAAGTAAAGGCTCGATAATGAGCTTTTGAAGCTGAATATCCGAGGTTTTAGTGACCAAGGTAGGATTATCTTTCAAGATCACTTCAATGCACTGGCGTAACAGTGGAATGGCAATTGCGAGTTGGTAACAAAGGGTGATGAAAAGAAATGCCGCGTTATTGCGGCCAGTGGACGTTCGGGAAAAAAAGAAGTCAACTTCGACGAAACGGTTATCCTGCTTGAGGCCTTCGCAGATCGTTTGGGCCACTGCGCTTTTGCCAGCGCCTGCGGCTCCTGACAACCATAGGATCTTTGAAGGGGCCGACAGATCATCCAGCCAACGGTGAATTACATCCAAAGTTGATTTTCGAGTTCCTGGCATACACCTCGCGGGGGGTCCGCTGAACGAACGCTCTGCAGAATCATGAATAGATCCAGCGCTAATGTGCTGTCCAAGCCATTGTAGGCCTAATGGAGCAGCGTTTCTTCAGTGGTTAGCTTAGAAGTTAGAGCAAAAACAAAAGCAAACTGGTCGACCCACCTGTGAATCCGTGGTTCACAACAGCACGAAAGCTACCCCCTGATATCTGGACATCTCGAGCGCCATTGAAAAAGGACATTACAGTGTGAAAGTAGGAAGTAACAGAAGGGCGGAGCAAGCTAGCCTTCTCACGCCATGGGCTTTCTTTCTGGCCCTTGGGTTAAGTTGTTGAGGGTGAAAAGTCCAAGATTATTTTATGTGGATACATCGAGTTCGACAATAGCAGCGGTCAATAGGCTCAAAGAATTATCTAACTTCTATATTTCTTCCATTCCAGTCTTCCATCAATGATGCCTCCACGAAACTGTGCATTTCTTTTGCTTTAGTTACAGAGACATCCACAAGTCGCAAAATATCATCAGCTCCAAGCGGCACGCCTCCAAGCTTTTGAAGCACACATATTTCCTTTTGCGCATTGAGCGAAATTGAAACAACACCGGCACTAAGGCGTTGCTCCAGATGACTGGGGTCGAGAACAGGTGGCGTTGAAGCGTCAGGAAAGAACGCAAACGTGAAACAAAACGGGGTATGATGAATCGCCAGGGGCATGGGAGCGCGTTCAGAAGGAAGATGCTGAAACAAACGATATGAATAAAGGTGCAAAACAACTAACCGAGCGTAAAATCTTACAACGATGACATCGTCGCCGATAACTTCGACTTCCGGCCGCCTGAAGTGTTTGAGAGCCACAATACCGGCCAAGCATGCGCAGTCTAACAGGTTACCGGCATCTGTTAAAAAGTGAAGAGTGAGACGGATATGCCAGACCTAGGTCGATAAAATTAGTTCGGGGGTGTACAACTGTAAGTGGAGGAAGGTGCACCCTCTGGCCGGCCAATATGCAAAGGCTCTCTTTGTCAACGGCGTCGCTTCTGCGTATGACTTTATCCAGCATGCGGGTGATGGTCACTTCATCTTCCGAAGGCCTAGAGCAAGGTAAGATGTTTTGCATGAGTAAACGAACCAGTAATCACTTACCTACCTGCCAGGTTCATAATCACTTGACGCCATTGGAGAGATCTCAGAATGGATAGAGATGGTACCCTCGAACGGACGCTCAGGCTGCGGTTTTACCATCTTGGCCTCAACTTGAGCCAAAACTCTGATAAATCCATTGGTTGAACTTCATTCGATGAGGTGAGTAGAATTTACTTTGTCTTTCCCAGAGCACATTCAACCCAGCCAAGATCGGAACCAAAGGTCAGAGACGGCGTCCTCATCTCCAGCATGGTACGACCATCCAGTCGTAGAGATTCTTTCAGAGAGCTAAACAGAAACTCTTTCTCAGGTATCGAGGGCGATGGTGGCCTCATTGGACTTTTTGGAGATGAAAAAGGAGGTCAAGGCTGCGAGCTAAATTTAGTGGCTGCAAATTCTCACCGGGCCGAAGATCACTTTCTTTGCTTCCTCCGCCATGGTTCGCCTGATTACCCACAATCTACTGGCTTGCCATGCTAAAGACTGCAACACGAATAATTTTCCCTTGGAATTTAAAGATATCCAACTCGAGATCAGAGAGGCAGAGTTCAACTCCGATTTCTTAAAGGGCTTCATGCCAAAGCTCGAATGGAAAGCGTTGGTTGATACGGCGAGACAGGTTCAGTCACATTCACTATCGGTTGCATGAATTTCTCCTTTAATTTTACTCGTGTATTCAGCTAGGTGATACGTCTCTACCCCTTGAGCAGCCAGAGATGGTTGACGATGGATTCCTAAAAAGTCTCCACCATGTTTTACTCGAGGTTGGACTCGAAGGTTTATGATACTAGTACTTTTTTCATTCTAATCCAACCTTAGATCCATGTTGAAGAAGGCTCTATGACATGTCCAAACTGCAAACATGTTTATCCTATCTTAAACGGCATACCCAACATGGTTCGTTATCGGCTCCAAGTCTCGACCAGAAACTAACTGATTCCACCGGCAGCTTCTTGCGGAACACGAGATTGGCTGAGCAAGTTTAAAACTCGAAATGAATCCACGTAAAATGTCATGAAAAGAGCCGTGATGATCTCTGCGAATACACTGTAGTTACGGTAAGCAGCTTAATGCCGCCAAGTTCAACCGAAAGTCTTTGATTAACGCTATTTAGGCATCTCGAAATCAAAGCTGCATCATGCTTGTACAGTAAATTGAACCCCAGTTGCAATATTCTCCTTCAAAGCTTTGAGTGAAGGAGAGAAAAAGTACTCTCCTCCTCGCGGAATAATAAAGGTGTCGATCGGAAGAACGTTCTGTGGGCTCAGAGGATCAAGTCCTGACATGGCTCGATCTCCTTGGCCGATAAGTGGATCCAATCTATCAGATGATCAATTTCCTGCTTTGATAACCTTTGAAAGTCAAGATCAGTCTTACCCAGTGGCGTTACCTATCCCGGTGAACGGAGGGAAGTTTGCGGTATTGGCCCAACCTGACTCGATCGTCTAGGTCAGTGTGCCACCATTGGTAGACTAAAATAACGCACTCTGTTGGAGAAACTGGAAACCGTTCTCAATATGGCTCTGGTAGCATGTGAACAAGAGCCCTCGGTCATGGATTGTTTTCCCCGAGTTATGTTCCGCTCGAGTAACTTCCGGACCAAATTGCACTCCGCGACGTAAGATACGTCTGTCGTCGATTGAGAAATCCGGCTCCAGATCGTCTCTTGGGTTGGTTTTGCGAACGTGCGCGGCGAAAGGACACTTCAACTGTGAAGTCCTCTCACCTTCGAACTTGAAGTCGTTGGTTCTACGTCAACCAGGCGCTCAGTATCAAACATCCCTCTCAAGCTTGGAGACTCTTGCTCACCGCTTTGGGTCGTCCGCGAGTTCCGGGTCGTCTTGGAAGGGTGAAACGTCAATGGGAGCACCTAGGCGCTATTAGTTCATCTTTAGTCGCAAGTTCGAACAACCCACTTACCACTCTTCCACCGCCCAACCATTCTGGCGCCCAAGAGTTCACTTCCTTTCTCAGGGGTGAGGTCCTTGCCGTTACCGTCTTTCTTGAGCGGATGTTCCTCCAAAAACTTGTCGAATTCGGGAACGAGCTGGAACAAATAGCGGAACACGAGGAAGCTTCCATCCTTCGCCCAGTCTTCACGGGTCGGGGTTGGGTCTCCAGTTTGTCCAACCAAGACTTTACCAGGGTCTACACTCTTCGGTCCTGGATTGACGTTGGTGTCGAAACCGTTGACTGTAGGATTAGAGATACCATCCAAAAAGCCAAAACTAGCAGCAAGATAAGGCAAACTGCTCATGATTCAAACCGCTGTCAACGTACTGTTCATGACCAGACTGATCTCCAGGTCGAACATCACCTCTAATGCTCTTGACTTCTTGAATTGAGGCATGGTGGGTATGAACCCCGAAAATATGTTCAATTTCATGTTTCTTCTTCTCGATGGTGGCATGACTTTCCCCAGAAATGATGATGAGACCATCGATCTCGTTTAGGAAGGCATCTTCCCAATCGGGATTGCCATCAGCGCGCTTTGGGTCGCCCAAGTTTGTGATGGCGTCTTGTTTCTGTCCTTTAACAAATACGTCTTCAGTGCCATTGGGCGCTAGAGTGCTATCGTCGATGCCTAGCTTGACAAAGCCAAAGTGAGAAATGGAAATATTGACCCCCACGAGAGGGATAAGTCCAGGCTGGCCACGACGTTTATGGTCATCGATGTCGTCCCGGTCTTTCAAGACCTGGGCCACAGTTTTGATCAACGGGATGAAGTGAGCTAGGTCAGAGCGAAACTTGGCAGCGTCCTGGATCTTGAAAAAGATATAGTATTGGGTCTTCTTGGGGAGGCCACTCCTGATATCAGTGTCAGTGAGGACCTCAACGTATAAGAACCTGGCTCTGCGTACAATATATCTCCCTGGATATTATTGAGGTCGAGAGAGATTGGTGTGGTTGACATAGTTATTGCTGGTATGATAGTTAAAGGGAAGTATGAACGATCCTCTGCTGGTTTTTGCGGCTTTATGTACTTTCAAAGGAACAGCCTTTGGCCGCCAAAGTCGGAGCCGCCAATGTATATCGTACTATCTTGGCCTCGAACTGGATCAAATTACTGAAACCGAAGTCTGCGCGCTCCGAAATCAGTCACTTAGATCCAATCTGTTATCTCTTTCCCTTCATAGTAATTTCCTCCTGCTACTTCAATGTCGTCCCTTTCTTTCACCCAAATTCGACATTAGGCCATTCGACCAAGACGATCAGACAGCGGAACGCCATCAAACTAAATATCAAAGTGGTATAATTGCTGAGAAAATGGCTATATGGGGTGCTTTAGGGTGGCTCTCGCCTGAGGGCTCCATCTTCAATTTCGGGTTTGTTCAGGGCCGCTGTGGTGAGGCTCAGACAGAGGAAGAATCCATTGGAATGTATCCCAAAGTATACTATAGTATGGGCCACGAAATAGTGCTGAGAATGATATCGATGACTAAACAAGGTTGCTTAGTAGTAAATCTGTACGCTCACAAAGATTCGGAGGAATGGCTCTGAGCCGACTGGAGAAATATCACCGCATTTATCAGTGCCTTCGTAAATTCAAGTATGTATAACTCGCAGAATCTTCACACCAAAGAGGAATGAAGGATGATATGGGATCTTTACCGCGTCGGCGCTCTCCGTCGGTTTCGGGTTTGTCGAGGAACAGCTAAAAATAAGGGCCGCGAACCCATTCTGCATTCTCTCTCACAAACAGCTCAGTGTGGCGAGCACACCATACTTATCATTTTCTGGAGGTATGCTGTTAGATTATCGTTATGCCTGTGGCCTGGGGTAAACCGGTAGGATCGAATCTCTTGAAGCAAAAAAAAACTTACGTATACTGTAGAGTTCAACTATTTTGTTCGCCGAGAACTACGAGGCTCGAACAATTATTAATAGTGTGGATTTGGTGTGGAACTTCCGACTCGGTCATGAAATGCGAACCAGCGTGTGCTGTGATTGTGCTATATTTAGAACTATGCTTCAATCGACCTTTTCCACAGATTACTACAAGCTCTCCAAGCTAAGACAATGGTCATATTAACACACTTCATCTTGCAAATTGAAATAGGCGCTGGTAGGTGTGCCCACTCCTTACGTAAGCTCACAGATAAGATAACGTTGATCGTGCCCGTCACTGTTCACATGTGTGCATGCGTTCTGGCCTCAAGGAGAACGCATGTTGAGGGGGCTGTTCAAGTGCCCTAAATCGAAGCGAGGACTGAAACGCAAGCTATCGTGACGATTGAGGGCTTGATAATCGTTTCATGAGACCTTGAGGCTTGCACGAGGCTGACCCGGAATGGGAAATGCACTTTGACAGTTTGTATTTCAATGCGAGCGGAGCAGACAACAACAATTACCACACCCACCCGGTCCCCCGATATTGTCTTTATTTTCACTTTGCTCGTCGTTACCTTCAGCGTAGAGCACAACTGCATCGTCGTAGCAACAACGCCTTGGACGTTGCGCTCTTTACGACGATCGCCCTATAAATCCCTACAGTTTCGACACGCCTGAGGTCCATTCCCCCACCCCGGTTTCACGAGTCAGGTGAAGATAGTAGTAAGAAAGGAGTCTTTCGCATCGCTGCTATATCGTTTGCCTCTCTGCGGCTGCTTGGTTTTCGACATCACCACCCAATCAATAAATCGATAAATGGCGACTCCTGCTGAAGAACAGATCACTTCTTCCTCGTCTTGCCATCAAGTAAGCAAAATCCAGCAACTTGGCCTCAAGGCCCAAGACGTCCTCTCGACATTCAGCCAACTGGAGGCTAGCATATCGTCGGAAGGGGAGTCCAAGAAGGCTGAGATCGGACCTGTCCAGAAGCAGCGGAATTTTGCCCACCACCGACGACGCCTCGCGGCATACACGGCTCGCCAAGATGCGGATGACGCTGTATGTAGTCCTGCTACCGACGGCTTTTTATCATCCCCCACGTCTCCCTCATGTATGCATCCTCATGGTGTGACCAAATCATTCGCCAACTTCTGTGAAAAGCTCCTCCTTCAAAATAGGATATGGAAGCAGCAAAAGCAGATCAACGCACTAAAGAGGAATCTGGAGTCGACCAAATCGTCCAATGCATCGCATGCCTTCCAATCTTTCTGCGATCGTCTGATAATGTCGAATAATATTTGGAGACTGGAGCGAGAGGTTGAACGACTGAAGGAGGATGGCGAGAAGCTGAAACGATCGAGGATCGCCGCTGTTACCCGTGCTGCGAAGCAGATGGTGCAGGACGTGAGGAAGGAGCGGCTGACGGAGGAGTATGTGAAGGAACTCCTTGATGAGATGGATGGTTACCGTCGAGCGGTAGTCACCCTCCGTGCCGAGCATGAGAAGGAGATCTCAGAGATGGCGGAGGAGTTCAGGAAGGATTCCAGGAGAATGGCGCTTGAGATTGAGAGGCTTCAGCTCGCGCAAGAGGCCAGACGCATCGAACAAGATCTCTCTAACGACATTGAGGAGGAGCTCTTGGAGCGGCTTGCCCACCAAAGCCGTCTCGCCATCACAGACTCAGCACACACCGAAGAGGAATGTGCCGATGTGGAGGACGACCTTGAAACCCTCGATGGTGACTCCGACGACGAGCTATCATCCAATCTCTCTACGTCGACGTTCGTCGGTTCTGGCCCGTGTACGCCAAATGACAAGTTCGTCTTCGCAAAGGGCAATATCACTGCTAAACTGACACTGCCCCTCAAACGACGAGCAACAACCCATCTCGCCCCTCTACGTATGCCTCGCCGAACGATCTCGACTTCTTCGTTACGGTCAGACACGTCTTCACCAACGACTGCTAAGCCCAGGGAACGTCGGGTAGATCCCGCCGAGTACGTTGGTTTCTCGTTCAACCCCCTCTTCTTCGGCAATGCCACCATTTCACGGACCGAAGATGGTGTCAAGGTGGAATCACCGGCCATCTCTAATCCCATATTTAATCTCAAAGCGCCCCCAGCGGGCAAGAAATCTGGAACCCTTTCATCGAAGGCTTCAAATAGTAGCTTGAGAGAGAAGCCCTCGTTGATCCCACAGAAACGAGTGGCTTGGAAGGTGTAACGATTTGACAGTACTGTGTATCTGTCCCGGCATCCATCCCCCTTTCTGTTCTCGATGGGCCTGCCTACGCTGCTTGATTATCATTTTTATTATTACTGGATATCATTATGGGACTTTTGTACGACGCTCACCTGTAAATGTACAGTGTACACTCTTTTACCACCACGCATTTGTACTTTCACGTCTGTTAATGACAGAACGACTTCATGACTTCTAAATCCTGGCGATAGGAATTTCATGATAGAAAAAAGCAGGTTCAGCACCGCGAACACTACAGTAACTTGAAGTTGAACTTCGGGTTCCCTGTTGGTTGAAGACAACTTGAAGTGATGTGGGTCTGTCACGCAAGCGTCACGCAAGTGACAGCGCATCAATCCTCCATTGATCCGATGCCATATAGGGGTTTTTGAGACTAGCACCTTCATCACATCCCTCTGTGTTGGGCTGCATTGAGCTGCTAAGTAGATCTAAGGAATGAACGTATCTGCTTGGATTAGTTTCTCAACGGCTGAGATTAACCAGATAATACCATTATTACAAAGCTGGCAATGCCAAGCTCTTATTCAGCCCCTAATCCCGTTCTGAAACTCGATCTTTTGTCCGCATTTCCACACTGTAGTGGACTCTCACAGGACCTGTTTCCGCGGCTATTTACCGACTGCGAGCAGTGGCGGTGAAACGATGATCCATCATGATGCGCCACGCGAAATGTCATACCGCTTTGTGCTTAAATGCGATATTCACTATTCTGGATCAGGGTAGGCCGGCGCACATTTCAGAAAAATGGAGCGTCTTGGTAATTTACTTGGTTGTTGCTAGGATAGTTGGCCTGGTGGCGTTCTTGTTTCTGGAGTAATAAATCAGCATTCTGATATGAGTGCTAGATTGTACATGGTGTTGACTTTCGCGTCATGGAAGCGAGTTACTAGTGCCAGCTAATCGTCTGAAAGTCCCTCTGAGTCGAAGAGCCCTGCATCGAGCAACACCCTCTTTGATTCAATATCGTAGCAAGGCGCAATTTCGGAACGTTAAAGGCCGTTGTGAGTAGCATAACTGGTTCTTTATGCCTCTTCGAGCATTTAGTGTAGAATCATCTTGCTCGATCTGGATAAGAAGCGGAAAAAACCTTGTACCCTCGTGCTACAAGATCAATAGAAGTTAAAATAATTTCGATTGGTCATAATGATAGAGCAGGCGAACCTGTCAGATGATTCCAAGATGTCGAGGGTGCGACAGCGGGGGTATCTTCTGGACTGTTTATTCGACAGAGAAAGTGACTTTACAGGTAATAGTTGAACCATTCATCCTGTTTCAAAAGTGTAGGGTTCGAAAAGAAAATAACTACCAGTTAAAGACATAAATAATGCTTAGATGGATCTACTCGAGAAGAGATACTAATTGCAATATTTCGCAAGCAAGTCATTTTCATAAGCTCCTGCATTCGTCCTGTCGTCGGTAGGATATGCCGCCAATGCCGATTGTTCTCAGAGACACCGACATCACCTGGGCGTTCTTCGTCTTAAAGCCACCAAGAGAATAAAGTTTCTTGTGTTGAGAGGGATGCTGTTTAGGATGATTTTCGTTATCGAACAACGTTCTTCATTCCTGGTCAAAACGAATAATTGTCGAAGCCGATAACCGTGAATATCTTTAGTGGAAGATCTACCTGAATATGGCGCTCATAGTGGTTGCAGCGGCGCACGCTCTAAGATATACCTCGTGCATGTATGGACAATATGGCCAGCCGTGACTTTGGCACCCCATAGTAGACTTGGCTTAGAAATTACACGATCTGCCAGAGGGCTTTCGGGCAGGGATGTCATTGTCAAGAAGTCTAGAACCATTATCGTAACTTGTAGAACGGACGTGCAATGGAACCAAAGTTGAATTGAGATTTATTCTTGACCGCATCACCAAAAGAGTGATCTACGGTGGACTGAGTTGATCTGGTCTGAGGTGGGGCTGGCCAAGACAGGACAGAAGGGCGCGAGACTCCACTAGAACGCGGTCGTCGGAAGATGATCTACTTACATAGAGAAGTAAGAATACGAAGCAGTTTGTCTTTTAGCACTCTGGTTTTTATGAGGCCAATACAGCGAAGAACAGCGCTGGGAAGTTCCTGAAGAAAGGAGATTGCAGAGGTCGGTAGAGTTGGCAAGAGCAGGTTGATCGCACGGAGCCGTTTCCCAAGGGGCACCGACATATTGATATCCGACCATCCGCATGACGAGCTGATGGACTGAAATGCTATATCCGCAAGACTCACTACAACTCGGATCGAACGAATGAGGAATTTCCGGGAAAAACATACGGGAGAGTTGTGACTCACCAGAGGGTTTAGACAGGATGCCTGGAACTCGAATCATTCAATGTACATGTTACCGTAAACCATACTCCAGAGCGGTGTTGCACCCAAAAGTTGAAGATATCCTTGCACGTTACAAAATCCAGGGTATAGCAGTTTAGAGCTCATAGGATCCATTTGACTGCAGATCGAAACCAAGGCAGTAGTAAAATCACATTAGTCTTGTTGGCATAAGCACAGTTGACGATTTGGAGAGATCGTTATCTAAGTTTGCGCATTTGATGAACAGGTCCTCGGACTCAGTGCGCCAAAAGAATTATTTGGGTGATGGACCCTAAAGTTGATGGAAGTGTACAAGAAGGATGCATAGTTTGCCGGCAGATCACTCACGGTTTTCCTTTCTTTCTTGCCTGCCAGCTACTACATTCACTTCCCATCGGTGAAGCAACTCGTCCGACAAAATATTATCTGCGAGGGCGCCACATTTTTGACAAAATCAAATACTCCTTGCTTTTCGGGGCCAGGACTTCCCCATTATACCAGCGCTCACCTCATGCAACCATCACAGCTAGGAAGAACCGTCTCCGGAACGCGTTCTTCGATGAATCCTCAACAGCAGACTCAGTCTTCACGAACGGGTTCGCATTCAGGTCCTGGAGGTCAAGGTAAGCCTCTTCCTTAATTCTCATCATAATTCTCTGGAGGTAGAATTCCCGGTTGACCATTGATCGTCTCTTGTCAGAGGCGTCGCATCTTCAGGTGGTTCCTGATAGCACAGCAGCAGGTGCTACCAGTGCTTGGTACTATCCATCCTCCGGAGGATCAGTCGAGGATAACAAAACTGCGCAAGGCCACACGGGTTCTTCTGCATCAGCCATGATTGGCCCTACCTCGACGTTCTACAACCCAGAGGAGAGCTCTCTGTCTCAAGGCGACAGTCATGCTCAGTACCAGCAATGGCTGGATGCGTATACGACCCAGCAGCCTCCTCAGAGTGCTCAGTCTTCCATGCATTCGTCCTACCGACGCGACGCTGCGGAAGCTCAGCAGAACGTGTTCAATTATATACCCACCCAGTACAATCCTTCTGCTGCCATGAACCAGTACGCTCCCTCGAATGCTCCTTCTGCTCCTCAGGCCAGCGTTAGAGGTAATCAAGCCGCTGCTTCGGGCAGTGCCGCTTATCAACCACCTCCCGACGTCTTCGCTGCTTTCTATCCTGACATGCAGCCAATGGCTGGCAGCTCGACTTCTTCGCCCGATCAAACCCATACCTATACGCCAGAATCCACTTTGCATTCTTTCTCAAATACCCCGGAACCAGCGTATGTCCCTCAACATCGTACCCAACCCAGCTACCCGTCCCAGCAGCACCTCCAACCTCCTTCTCGCCGTGTTCCTTCTTCTCATCAAAATCAACCTTCGAATCCTCCTCTGAGACAGACGTCCCAGTACAAGCAGCAAGCTCATACCCAAACGCGGTTTGTGACGCAACAACAGCCTGCAGGCCCTCCTCAAGGTACTGGGTCAGCTTCTTCAGGAGCTTCGGCTTCTCAATCAAATCCTTCTTCGTCGACCACTTTAGGCCCGCAAGGCTTATCTTGGAATACGAAAGCTAGTCCGACTATGTCTGCATCATCCTCTGGAGGGTACATCCATGTTTCGCAACCCAACCCCGTTAGATCTAGCGGAGGTAGGGGCGCCGATGCTGGCCCTTCCGGATCCCTCTCTACGTTTAGCATGTCGGGCGGCAGCCTGTCAACGGCTACACCTGACAAGGTCCTCATTGCAGAGAAGGCGGGTAGTAAGAGGAAGAGGGCCAAGAAGGATTACGTCGAAGAGTCTGGTACTCTCAGTGACTCAGACAGTGATGATGACGATGGTGATGGCTTGGGCATGACGGGACAAATCAGTGTGGGGATGGGTGGCCTGGGTGTTGTAGGACGTGGAAGAGGAAGGAGAGAAAAAGGATCCCGACTGTGAGTTTGGTTTCTTGTTACCACTCTGCTGTGGATAGTTCAATATCGAGATATTGGGAGGCTCCTCTCCGCGAGAGACTTCTATCATCTTGAAGCTGTCCTTTACCTTTTCGCATCGTTGAGTTCGTTTTGCTGACGTGCTTTCCTTCATATACTTTTCTTCCTCGCTTTACCTTCAACTTTCTGCCGAAAACTTCATCCTGATACATCGGCCTCGAAATTATTGCTCTGCACTCGACCCTCGACACTCTTGCGGCCAACACCGATTCTTCCGCTGTCAACGTGCGACCTGGACCACCCAATTATGTTGACATCGCCACTGCGTTCCTTGCACTCTTTGATGGCATCAATATTCTCATGGTCGACTTCGCTGTTTGCTCATGTTTGCTTCCAACTGCTGGCGACCGTAACGACTTTGAACTTCTGTCGTGTTCAATCCTCCGTATTCGATGGCCTTGTGGACATCGTATGATCTTCTTGATCTTCGACTACCTATTCATTTGGGTTACAAATTTCGGTGCTTTCATCCTACCGAACTTTCCTTCTGTGGCATGTGCACCGCCTTGACGATCTCGCGATACCATCACTACAACCACCGAACATCCAATCTACCTGTGTATCGCCAACTGAAATTTTGAAAATTGATCAAACATATTCGGTAATGCCCGCACTTTCCTTGTCGCCGACATTTTTCGACTTGGTGATTGGATGATACTCGGTCATCTCGGAAACCCTTACTATGGCGTTCTGTACATTCAATAATGAACTGCTGCGTATGACAGTCCAGGCGCTTGTACACACTGCAAGAAACTTAAGGTCAGCCTTTTTCTTTTCTTTATGACTTTCGTGCTTCTTCAAGAGTTAGCTTGGTGCTAGCAATGTTTTCCTCTATTTTCCTTCTGAGCCTATGCTGACGATTCCCTTTTGTTCTTCTACTCAATTTCCTTTGGATTACTTCAAATGCTCACGTCTGGTTCTCACCAATGATGCTGTCCATCGGACTCCACCCTTCACGCAATCTGCGTTCCGTTGACTGCGAACCGTGATCCGTTTCGTACACCCACACCGATCCGCTTCACGTCCACTCCGACGTCTGTTCCTGAATAATCTCGAACCCTCAAACCGGAAATTCTACTTGCGGATTTTGTGACAACATTCAACAGATGAAATGTGACTTTCCGAAGCACGATAACACTTGCAAGCGGTGTAAATCAGGAGGCCATGTGTGTATTGTTGAAGGACGTCGGCCTCGGACAGCGCCAAAGTGAGTAGCTTCTGCCCTTGTGATTCATATCCATACTTTGGTTTTCCATTTCACCCGTCGGATTTTCTTATCCGTGAGCCTAATATCTGTTATTGATTGCGAGGCGGCGGTTCGATGATAAGTGTCCATAATCTCTGTATACGCAGACTTTGTGTTACTTTGCCACCGGTGAAGAAAAGTTCCTCCGGTGTACCAATATCCGCTCTTTTACCTTTCTGTTAGCCGGATCACCCGCGCAGGCTCGTTTGTGCTGGCCTTTTATAGGCTAGCTTCGGATGTACTTCAATTCTATCACTTCACCACTTTTCACTTCTCAGGAGTTGTGTATCTCCCCACTTGCTATTCTCACTTTCTGATTTGCAATGCCTGAGGACATTCCTCCTTCCCCTATTTCCTCTTGTTCCTCTCTTTCGTCTGGTCCATCACGATGCAGAACTCCTGACTTTGAACCTTTCATCAGTAAACGGGAGTACCTCCTTGCACAAATCAGGCAAAAAGACACGATAATCGAGTCTCTTTTGAAGCAGGTATGCTCTTTAATGGGTTTTATAACTGGAGAGTACAACTGATATATTTTTGTAGCTGCACAATCCTTACATTGCTACGCCCCTTTCTATCGCCTCGTACCGCATGGCTACCTCGCCTTCAGACCAGAACAACCAAAACGTTCTCGCTTGGTTAGATCGCCTTCAGTCAAGTGTCAAAGATGCTGGAAATGCTGGAATAACTCGTAATTTTCTGGAACCTCGTATTCCCATCGCCGAAGTAGAGTCAGACGGTGATTCTGAAGGCAAGCGAGCTCAGGCTCAGGCCGTCAATAATCAGCTTAAATCTGAGGAAACAGGCAACGACGAGACTCTTGCTGAGTCAGATCCAAGCGATGTACAAGCCGCCTTACCGGATTCTACTGTACCCTTGGGCTTGATCGCCGATCTGAGCCTGAGCAACAACAAGAAGTCAACGAAGAAGAAAGACGCCACCAAAGATATCGCTGGTATCTCGGAGGAAGATTTGAACGATGACAACGTTGTATGTGTGCTCCTTTTCTTTTACTTCCACCGATCGCTAATTTGAATCGTTGTAAAGGGTGTGGCCAACGAAACATACTTCATGCCAGGTTCGTGAAAATAACTATTCATTTGTTGAGATTGTTTCGAGGTTTTGACACGACTTTCAGGTCCAGCGACGGATCTTGGAATGCGTGCGTCCCTCATCGAAAGGCACAGTCCCCCTGAGATTCTGGTACATGGCTTGGTCAAGTCCGAAGATGTCGAAAAGCTTTTCCAAATGTGGGTTGCTTTGATCTGCGCTTTCTATCGCCACTTATTGTTTGTTTTTTCGCAGTTTCTATGAAAGAGTGAATGTAAAAATATTTCTATAGACTCATTGACGGCAAGGTCTGACGGGATACTATAGCCATTTATATCACTTCTAGACCCAGTCCTTCACACCCCGGCGTCTACTTTCACCAGGTGCCCATTTCTGTTTACAGTCAGTAAGTATTATTCCTCTCGCTTTCCATATGGCTGGAGTGGCTGATTATCAACCTTAGTCTGTGCGATCTCTTCCAGGTACTACGCAGAAAAATCAGAAATCTATCCCATCGCGATGCATTTTGCCAAACATTCGGCTGCAAATGCTCTTATCGATGGCTGGAAGTCCGTTGAGCTCTGCCAGGCGTACATTTTGATGAGCATATATGCGGTCCCCGCTCGAAGATGGGAAGAAGATCGAAGCTGGCTTTATACAGGGCTTGCGATCAGGTACGCTATATCCCCATTCTATCGCTACGCGTTAGGGCTGACTCTCCCCCAGAATTGCAACTGACCTAAACCTTCATCATGTGTCGAGCATCAAGCCCCAGTCTGAGAGCCACGAGCGCGAAATTTTGAACAAAACTCGAGTCTGGATGATTTGCTTCAACCTTGATCGGTCGACAGCCACACAATTCGGGAAGCCGTCAACAATCAAGGAAGATTTGTAGGTGGTTATCTGTGACGAAAGTCCCTCCTCTAATCAGACTCTTTTAAGTATCGTTCGTAATGCCAAAGACTGGTACAAGAAGTCACAGTATAACCATCCAGTACGCTGAAGAAATCCAAGATTCCCCTCTCTGCTCTAATATGTTTTCTAGTACGACATTCATCTTTGCGCATACTCCGCCCTCCTCCAGATTGTTGCCAAGTTCCACGATGAAATTTTCAGTGACCCCACCGCTCCTACGGGTCTCAATAAGAAAGTCGACTTCAGGGCGGTGACACTCAACCACGATCGCCACTTGACTGGCTATCACGAGGAGTGGTTGAAGCGGTTTAAAGCTGACTCAGACCCAAATGACCCAGCTTGTGCTGTCCGCGTCTCTCTACTACCCTTGTAAGTTTTATGTCACTACTTCGAGTTCCGTGCTCATACCAGCTCCAGCCTTGTTGCATACTCTCGTTTAGTTATGTTCTCCTTTGGATTCCAACAGGCGTTCCAACGTGGTTTCCAGCCGGAGGATCGTGTCTATTTCAACACAGTGCGTCGATAATTCTATTACTAACTACCTTCCATTAATAGTCTCCCTAGTGTCTTGAGTCTGCCAAAGCGGTCATTGAAAACATGATCGATGGTCTGGCGCCAAGTGGTTATATGCGCTTCGCTCCAGACGGCCATTTCGTCTTTGCCTCATTCGCCTCGGCTTTCCTCCTCAAGCTGCTTAAGCCTGAGTTCTCGGCTTTCCTTGCGAAAGAGCAAGAGAACGAAATCTTTGATTTGATCGGTCGTCTTATTCAGACCTTGAGTTCACCAAAGATCGCCATCGATGATCGTCATACGCCAAAGCTTTACGCTCGTTTTTTGGCAGGGCTGCTCTCTCGACATCGCCGCGATGGTGCTACCGTTGGTCGTCTTCAAACAGTGCCCCCACCCCACAATCAGCCGTCCTCTGGAGGACCATCTTCTGCAAGCATGTCTTCCTTCTCCGTTGCTCGCCCAAGCGGTGGCCCTCAGCAAAGCCAGCAAGGTTATGGCCAGGGACCATCCAATGTCTCGCAACCTGCGGACACCCCAATCTACATGCCAGAGGCTACATTTGCTGCTGGATCTGGCGGTCCGATCCAATTCGCCAGCGATTTCGAAATGGCTTACGGAGGCAGCGGATTCTCGGAAGAAGAAATGTTGGCAACTATGCAAGCTATCAAGAACCCTTCATGGTGGTCAAACATGATGATGCCTGGGTAAGATTGAACTTTTTGAGCACACTTCCACACGTACTAATTCTCCTCGCAGATTTTCGTGGCCAGAAGGATCGCCCTCACCACCCGCTAATTTTTCATCGCCGCTACCTTTCCCAAACATCAACATGCCTGTTCCAGGAATGCCTCCTTCATGGAACCTCTTCCAGGGAACCCCAATCACGATGTAAATGCGTCGATATCTAGTCTATTTGTTTTCGGATGTGTACGATATCTTTCTTATTTAATAGTCTTGGGTTCGAGTTTCTGCCTGTCGACTCAGTGTAGCCTCATAGTTAAAGTATATAAATTTTGTATTCCAACAAACTACCAATTCAAATAACAGTTCGAGAAGTCCTTCAAGTGACCAAAGCAGCTAGACTGTTCTTGTTGATCCGAACCTCAGTGCCTTCTTTGTTACCACGATAATGGAATATCTCGAGTCAGTCATTTCGCTGTTACAGCAAAGCAACCAACTAACCAAACCTATGTTTTCGAATCATTCAACCCGAAGAGCAGAATTGCACCTTTGTCACAACTACTCACTCATTTTCGATATCATCTGAACCTACGATCTCAGGAAGGACTCTACCATGCTCTGATAATATTTAGACTTTCCGCAGACACAGAAAATACAAACATTCCGAGCGAGCAAACCCCTGAAAACATAGGCGAAAAGCAAGTCTCAACAGAAATTTTGAGCGAAGACAATGGGCTCGTGGCCACTCATCGTCAAATCTACGCTATGGAAGCCAGCTGCCCACATCTCGGCGCTGATATGTCGCACGCTGAAATTGAGGAGTGCGAAACAAGTGTTATTGCCGTTTGTCCGTGGCATAGGTACGGTTTGGCCGTCTGTTTTGTTTTGGCTTCTGCTAATTGCGTTACGTCCAATATCTTATAGATACGACTTTGACTTGAAGACGGGCGAAAGTGAAACCGGCCTGAGAGCATGTACTTATGCTGTTGAAGTAAGGATGGATACTGAAAGGAAAATGGAGAAGGTCTTTTTAGAGTCACCAAAAAGAGGTTCATCGTGGCAAGTGGTTGAATTGCGGCCTGTCTCCGAAGGTCTGCTATCTGTTTTCTGTCCCAGAATATGAAATTTACAGATCCGCCTTCTCAGAATTTGCCGATCCTCCTCCCAAAACTGCACCAGTTTTACCAGTAGTACCTTCCGCTGAGCCTAGGGAGCCTGAACCTGTTGTACCGGACAATGGAGCTCCAACAACATTGATCCAATGGGCCGTTCTCATCTTGAACACACCCAATCCTATACTCAAGGCGCGAGACATTTTACTCCTGAGTTACATCTCACTGAGACGGTTATGCGCAGGTTGAACGAACTCGACATGCTGTTCACCAGTTCCGTATAGGAAAGCTGAAAGCTATCGGCCACAAGTCGTCAAACACCCCTTCTCCTCCCGATGTACCTCCCAGAGAGGCCTCATGGACGAGTAACTCAGTTGCTCCATACAAAGTGAAGAACAACAAGAACCGAGCATCGATGCTTCATGCTTTAGCGAATATCGAACAATGGGCGTGAGTGTGTATACTCCGCCATGGGTAATTACAACTTATAACCCTCCATAGGATCGATCTTGCGTTGGTGTCTTTGTTTCGTATCAGAGTGAGGCTGATCTGAAGTCCTAGTTGGGACATCATCGCGCGGTTTGGACCAAAGCATCCAGATCTTCCACACGCCTTCTTCTCCGATTTCTCAAAAATGGCTTTGGATGAGTCCAAACACTTGTGAGTCTTAAAGGAACCTTATGCACCCTCCTTTCTCAATGTTGTATCCAGCTCCTTATTAACCTCAAGATTGGCTGCTATATCGCCATCTACGCCATATGGTAGTATGCCAGTGCACGCTTCTCTTTGGGAGTCTGCTATCGTTACTTCGGACTCTTTTCGAGCACGACTTGCCATCATTCATTTGGTACATGAAGCTCGCGGTCTTGACGTTAATCCAGCTACAATTCAACGCTTCCGCAAGGCAGGCGATCATGAAACTGTCGATGTAATGGAAATTATCCACGCAGACGAAGTAACTCATGTGACATCGGGGCACCGTTGGTTTACCTGGATATGTGTTCAGCAGGGTGGGGTAGACCCAGTAGCCACTTTTCGAGAAGAAGTTAAGAAAGGTTGGAAGGGCGATATCAAAGGACCATTTAATGTTGAAGCTAGAGAGAGGGCGGGGTTAACACCCCATTTCTACGAGGACCTCAGGGGAGAGCTTGGCGACCAAGAGAAGGCAAATTATCAAGCTCCCGATAAACAGGTTTCTGTCAATATTGGATACGACTTGTAAAAGTACAACAACTCAATCCCCCTTACTCATCTGAGCACACTGGATCTTCTTTCGTAGCTCTGCGATCACAGGAAATCCCGCTATTAGGTTTACGAGAACGTACAGAACCTATATGGTGGAAATAAGATTATGAGTAACGATAACACCAAAAAGCTCCGTACTCACTCCCCTCAACAAACCCATCGAGTGCTTCCTACACAAATTCATGGTGTACATCGACTCTAAGACGTGTGCCCCACACATCATGTAGGTTGTGCAAGTGATGAACGGACTTCCCAACCAAGAGGCGAGAAAGTTTGCGAGACCGGCAAATCGAAAAGTGGACCCGCTCATAAGATAATAATACGCCTGAAAGTTTGATATGAAGACTGAAAATATAATCTCGCGAGTCAAAGTAAACGCCTCCATATTTTGAGCTTTATTCTAGTGAAAGTATCAGTAGGTAGAACGTAAACAAGCACTTTTTGAGCCGCTTACGACTGGAAATCTTTTCTGCGTCATTGATAATTTTTTTAAGTAAAAAAAAACAGAGAGCGGTTGGGACTACCCCGAGGAAAGCAATGCCCTCATACTTATACGTAGATAACTTATACATGCACGAATCAGATGCAGACGACTGGCCGTCAAGATGTCATATTTGAATGCCGTCTACTTTGGAGCTCGGTCATGCCAGTCATCTTATGTTGGGACCCACAGCAGATGAAATACTGCGGCTTATTATATGCTCAGCATTGGTTCCTGGATCGATATTATCAATAAGGCAACATAGAATGTAGATGCAGGAGACCAATAAAATATCGGTAACGCGAGCGGATCCTACTGCGAAACCTGAGTATCATTGCGATATCTAGTTTCTACGAAATGAAGCAGATCCCTTATCGAGAATGAGTCCCCCAGGAACTTGACTGGAATCTCGATGTTAAGTTCTTGCACAGCTCTGCCTCGAACTTGAGCAAATGAAATGGAGTCGAAGCCGGCAGACAATAGGGAACCCGAAATTTCTACAAAGCGATTAAACATCTCAACCACACCTAAAACCAAGTTTAAAAAGACCTACCAAGAGCCTCTGAGGGTGGGAGTTCGAGGATCTCGCCCATAATCTTCAGGATTTGGGTAGAAGTTTCTCTGGTGTTAGATAGTTCCGTTGTGCCTATCCGTAATTCATGTTTGGGGGTTTCTGTTACACTGGAAGTTAGTTCAACAGGAAGAGGTTTTTGTATCGTTCGCTCCGTATTTGCCGCCCGTGAGCCGTCCTGAATGAGGTCTGTGAACAAAGGATCGTCTTTGAGATGACCAGATGCGGAAAGCTTCGTATTGTTAAATCTGGCAATCAGTTGAACTGGAGAGCGACGATGTTCCTTCTCCATTGACAACTTCATAGCCTTCAATATCAATGAAACACCTTCGGTGTCATCTAGGTCCAAGACGAGCTTGTTTGCCTTCTGCATGCTTTTCACAGCCTTCGAGGACGACCAAGGACCGATCTGAAGACTGACAGCGGGTAGCCCTGACGCAACACGGTGTGTGGCCAAGGTGTCCATGTAGAAGTTCCCCGCAACATAAGCGAGTTGGCCTTCGTTCCCCAAAGTGACGCTGTGAAGAGAAGTAATCATTCAGTTAGTCCGGACCATGAGATAGAACCGTTTCCTTACCTTATGCTACTCAATAAGACGAATGACTTCAGAGAAAGACAGTTCTCCAGGGTCACTGAATGAAGATTCCAAGCGCCTATGACTTTAGGCCTCAATACCGCTTGAAACGACTCATGATCCGTGTTCTGGATTGATGCGTCTTTGAGGGCAACTGCAGTATGTATGACATGCTCGATGTGACCGAAAGTACGCTGGATTTCGTCGATGACAACAGAAAGAGTAGCAAAATCACAGACATCCGCTTGGACATATTCACATCGTCCACGAATATTTTCTTGGAGGGAGTTCAGGGTGTTAACGACCTTCAAGGCACAGATCAATTAAGGGTGAAAAGCAACAGAGGTAGAAAATCTTACAGTAATGTCGTCTTTCGACCTTCTGCCGATGTACAGCACAGTTGAACACCCATCCAACAGAAGAGCGGGAGCAAGTGTGATTCCTATGTCTCCCATGCCAACCACAAGGCAAACGCCGCCAAGAGTCGTAGAAGAGGGGGTTTGAATCGCGTAACGAAAGCGAGGGACTAGACGTACTATCCCAAGGATGTCATCCTTTCGATATGCAACGCTTCTATGCTTCGATAAGCCTTGGATCTTGGATAGCATCTCTCCAGTAATAAAGCGGTTGAGATCGGTATCATCCAACGAAGTCATAGTTGGCAGATCGAGTGACCAGACCGCATCATCCAGACCAGTCTCCCGACGGAAGACCCGGAGCATGCCTTGTATGACAGCAGCAACTCCAGGTCCTCTCAAGGATGCAGTTGACCAGTTTGGTTCGGAAAGGGCCGGAATGGATTGAGCAGAGATAACAAGGAAGTTTTTGATTATTGCCCGGCAGCGAGCGAGAACTTGCAGAAGGGCTAATACATGTTGATGAATAAATGCGAAATTGCTGTCCGACGGTAGCTGGTTGAGAGACGTCAGGTTAAGGACGATAGTCGCTTCTCCAGAGTTGAAGTGAGGTGCTAAATCTTGAGAAAAGACGGTTTCGGCAGGCCCTTTGGCTGGGAGGTGAAGTATCGTTGATCGGCGTGCAAGGGCGGCGAATACACTATACACTTTGGCATTGTTGCCTTCGGGGGTGATGAAATATAGGTGGTCAATTTTCGTGATGGCGTGACCAGATTTCCCAGGCACTTGTTCAACAAACCAGGATTGATGAAGCCATGTTTCATTGGCAGGACTGTGCGTAGTCGTTGGAAAGTAGCTGGATGGTGACCCATCTTTCTGAAGCGCAAGGCCGGTAGGGATCCAAGCGACTGAATATTTGCCACATGACACCAAGAGGTCACCCCCAAGCGAGACGATTTCAAAAGACGTGTGCATAACAGCATAATCTCTGCTTGCGGAAAGCGGCAGTCGATAACGGCAAATGAAAGAATCAGGAAGATCTTGGGTGTAGAAAGTGAGATCTTCGAGGCTCGTGGGGAGATAACCCCCAGCAATTTTGCCAACTGTCAACGTCTCACCCCATCTCCGATTGATGGCCCCCAACATATGTAGGCATGGATCCAATTTTTGGATGCGGTCGAGCATTGTATGTGACGTTGAGTTGACAGATATCGAGGCTTCGACATAGCCGTCATAAAAGCGTAGCTCTTGGATGTTGCGGAACAACGCTCCGAAGACCACATGCCGAACATCCTTGTAAACCTCTTGATGATCCAGTACCAAAGACGGTAGTGTTGACATTGCCTTTATTCTGGGGATTTCGGGAGGCGATGTCGAAGTTAACATTCCAGAAGCAACCTTTACTGGGTTGGGACTGTCCTCTCCTCCGAAGAGGCTAAATGTACCATTTGCTGTCACCGTGCCTTGCACTTTCTGATCCGGGTTGTCCAAAACCAAAGGTGCATGGAACGTGATAGACTGCAACGATTTGTAGGGTGATAACTGTATGAAAAATTCGGCTAAAGCGACAGCGGGAACAACGCGACGAGATTCGATCCGGTGGTGGTCAAGGAGGTCAAACATTTGAGCATCGACACAAAAGACGATTGAAGTTTTGAAGGATACAGGGGCATCTATGAGACTCGGCTGTGTGGTTGGTGGAGTGTTACGAGTCGGAATTACTGTTGGATAAAAACGTCGCCGTTGGTAAGGGTATGTTGGCAAAAGAATCTTCCGTAATCCCGACGGAAAGAGTTGCGTAAAGTTTATGTCAGATCCAGATTCGAAAAGTTGGCCCACTGCTTGAAGAACCGCAATTACTTGGTCACCTGAGGGTTTTGTTGTACACGAAACTGCGAGCTTCGAGTTTATCTGGCCTTGCAGCACAGCCCAAATGAATGGTTGTGGTCCGAGATCGAGAATAGTTTCGAGTTCGTTTGAAGCATTCACGCAGTTGATTACATCGGAAAGGCGAACGGGGTCAGCTGCATGTTGAATCTAAAGTATGTTCAGTATTGGTCTTGACATAGAAATTATATGGAGTACCCAATGGGTTGACTTTAAACGATGACCAGCTGGAATATTCACACCATACGCGGTTGAATAAAGAGGCAGCAACAAGCTTGTAGACAAATACTCGCTTGACTGTAGCCAATGCTGAAGCTCAGGCAACGCTGAGTGTATACTCGGGCTGTGAAAGCCTATCGTGCCGAAGAAACTTCAATTTCATTTGTGGGCCAGAAAGAAAATACTTACCTTCGCTAACCTTGAGTTTTGAGACTCGAAGACCGTTGTACTTAGATCTTGATATGAAGAGGTCCAATGCGGCCATTTCACCTGAGATAACATGGTTGTCAGGTGAATTGTAGACAGCAATGACGAGCTTGCTCCCCAATCCTAATCGACGAATGGTATCCTGAATGACTTCCATTGATGCTGCGACAACCGCCATTCCACTTGGACGAGAAGGATCCGAGCGGAGGATGCGGGCACGTGCAATTACGAGATCCAAACCGACATCGAGGCTGAGGGCTCCTGAGAGCACTGAAACGAAATCAGTGAGCTGCAAAAGGAAATCTCATTCAAAGCACACACCAGCCGCAGAAATTTCCCCCAGGCTATGACCCAGCGTCGCAGAGGGGAAAATACCGAGGGTTTGAATGTAAACTGAGAGAGTATATTGGTACACGAAGATCGAAACTTGAGTAGTGACTGGGTCTTGAATGGGACCTTGAGGAGTTACTGTTTTGTCCATCAAAAAGGTCGTAATGGGAAGTCCCGTTCGCTCGGAAGCCATGTTCGCAGTAGATAAAAGGACGGTTTGGAAGGCTGGGAAGGCCGAGGCGAGGACCGCGGCCATGCCAGGATATTGACACCCTTGACCAGGGAATGCGAAGAGGATTTTGTTGGAGCGAATTTCGTTTTCATAACTGAACTTAGCTAAAGCGCTTCCGAGTTGTTGAACGAGGTCCTCCAAACTCGTGACAGCAGCTGCAAATCTATGTGGATAGTGCTCTCGACCTGTACAGGCTGTGTAACAAATGGTTGGCAACTCTTCAGAGTTAGCGACTTGACAATAAGCTTGATATAATTGCAAATATTTCTTCAATGCACTACGCGATTTGGCGCTCAAAACAAAGAGAAACGGTCCATTTGTGAGAGTTGAAGAACTGCCAGACGGCGACCTTTGGATTTCAGGGGAGGAGGCGAGAATAGTGCCTGCAATAGTTCCAGCGAAGCCATTGGACCTATGACAGCAGGTTAGGTAGGTCAAACAATGACTTTGAATCATACATGATTAGGCCGTGATGTGAGACATTTTTTGGCTTGTCATGTAGTTTGGTAGTTTGGATTGGGATTAACAAGGGTACATTCTTGAGGTTGAAGCTGGGGTTGAAGTTGTCTTCACGTAGGTGGACAGAGCCAGGAACAGATTGGTGTCGAAGGGTGCCAATAGCTTTAATGATGCTGACAAGTCCAGCTGCGAACTCTGTATGGCCTACGCATGATTTTGCGCTTCCCACGACGAGGGGGTTATCATAATGAGAGTTCTGGAAAACTTCGTTAATCCCTTCAATTTCGATCGCATCGCCGAGTGAGGTTCCTGTTTAGATGTTGAGTAGTTGAACACGAGAGAAAGGTGGACAAGACAAGCTACCTGTTCCATGTGCTTCAAGAAAGCTGAAGAAAGACAGTCAGAGATGAGCGGATTCTAATGACCTTTACTTACTCGATCTCTTGAGGTAAGAGTCTAGCTTTTTGAAGAAGCGAGTGTTGTAGTGCAACTTGAACATTGACATTTGGTGCCACTAAGCCCTGTGAGCGGCCGCCATGTTTGATATCTGTTGATCGTACGACTGCAAGTATGTTGTCATTGTCCCGGAGAGCAGCAGATCTAGTCTTGAGAATGACTGCTCCTGCACCTTCTGATGGAACATAGCTAAAGGATTGTCATCAGCGGGCGATCGTCTAGTTACTGCACTGAATTCTTGCCCATCTGCTTCATTGGTGAACGTTGCGCAACGTGAATGTCTAGAAGCCATCTTCTGAGCAGTGAGGAAGCTAAAATCGCTCGATGTTCATCTCGGTCGGGAGTCATCGTCAAAAGGTTAATATACCTGAGACTGCCAGGCCTAAATGCAAAGCTCAGTCATCCTGAAAGATGGGAATGTAGCAAGCATACCAGAGGATGGTATTCGCCGCAACGACGATGGCAGATTCGCCTTCGCCTGAAGCTATATACTGAACAGCTGGCAAATAGGTTAGCTTGTGTTACTGGACAAGCAAACGTACAAACCTTGATGAAATGCAACCATGCTCGAGCTACATGCCGTGTCAACAGTTAAGGAAGGGCCATGGACATCAAAAAGACTGAGAAGATGGATGAGCGATAGGATCGATGGGAGCCACAAAACTGACTAGCTGAGTCTTCCACAGGCTGCACTGGGAGCCTGGCCCAATCCATAGAACCTAGAAAAAGCTAAAACGGCATATTTAGAACAAGAGAATTCAATTCAAGCTGTCTAGTGCTCACCTTCGTAACCTTTTTCAAGATATAACAGGTCGGAGTAACCTTGAGCCGAACTAAGCGCAGTCCAAACACCCATGTTAGACCCTTTGACCGATGAGATAGGAATTCCTGCGTTTTCAAATGCTTCGAATGCAACCTCAAGCGTCAGTCGAGTAGCCGGCGTCATCTGCTTGGCTTCTGGTGCGGATATCCCAAAGAATGTATGGTCGAAATTGGCGACATCCATAAAACCGGCCTTTTCGAAGTAAATATCACCAGCTCGCGAAGGAGCAGACGAAGTTGACGACCGGTAAAAGGAAGTATGTTCCCATCTATCCTTTGGCACTGGACTCATAATATCTTCGCGCATGTCAAGTAGAGCGTTCCAAAACAATTCCGGGGTGTCAATATTTCCTGGAAGGCGAAGCGCTTGCCCAACGATGACGACTTCTTCGGTGGGAGGAGGCAGAGGTGAACTCAACTCCGTCGAAGGCGCTGGTTCGTGGCCCATTTCAGGAATACCAGCTTTTATATTCCCGAGCGCCTGAATGATAGCGCGATGCAACATCTCCAGGTCAATATGTCTGTGACATGTATTGAGGGGAAGAGCGAGATGGAATGTCTGGTTCAGATTATTAGCGATGCGAGTGGCCATGTTGGAATCCATGCCAAACTAGATGAAAGATACGTATAAGAAACTGTGAAACATATGTCGGGATCAAGATACCTCGGCAAAGGTACATTCCCGATTTTCCCTGAGACTTTTCGGGTCAACGAGGAGAACGTCCGCTAAAATTCTGACCACTTCTTCGAAGACTTCTTCAACTCTCCAGGGATTCGTGTGACTGGGTTTAAAGTGTGCACCAGTAAAAAATGGCTGGAACTTTGGGATGTCCAGAGGCGGGATGCTGGAAGTAGCGTGTGGCTTCAAAGTGCTAAGAGGCGCATGTTCTAGAGCTGCTATTTTGTCTGCAAACATAGATTCGATTTTCTTTCGAAAAACCGTGCATTTTCTTGTGAGGGGGATTGTCTCCGCCTCTTCCAGCACGAGGACCCTCGACCAAGAGATTCTCAAAGAAGGAGAGAGGATTTTGTTGACGGCTGCCACGGCGCGAGTGATCGAGAGCTTTGTGTTGGACTGGACGACTGTAGGTAAATTCAGTGGATTGGAAGTGACGGGTTGAATAATGGCAATAAGGTGTTCAGATGGCTTGTTGAGGTAGTTGTTTCCGACAATACAACTTCGGAAAATCGATGAAGATCGGTTCAAAGCTGCTTCAATGGGACGAGGATCGAATGTTTCACTGGAAACCATCTGGAACACGTATATCAGCGCCCTGATACCTTTCCAAATCATTTCGACTCACTTGAATGAAATCGTCTTTTCTCCCTTGCCAAATCAGGTGGCCACTTTCCGTTCTCTTGTAGATATCTCCGGTCTTGAATACGTTCCGACCATCTCCATCTTTAGAAAATGAAGAGGAATCGTACTTTATGTATTGCTCGGCGATATAAAAACTCGACACTTCCAGCTCCCCCTCTAAGAAGTAGACGAAACTCAGTTTGATAATCGAACAAAATTGTAAATTCTGACCTTTCAATACCTCCATTCCTTCCTCATCCACAAGTCTCACTAAAACATCTGTTAAAATTGGCTCTGGCGGTAGCCATGGATTCTGAGAGAGGGATAAATTCAACCGAGATGCGAAGAGTGGTCCTTCAAATAATGTCAGATAGAAGATCATGAACCAAGTACGGGCATACCAGTTTCCGTCATTCCAATGTCACTGAAAAGCGAAATACCGTTTGCTTGAGCCCAGACAGCCGTTTCGTTGCTCAGTACAGCCCCGCCACTCATAAGCGCTTTAAGGAGAACTAATGAATCGCACAGGGAAGAAGCTTCTTGACCCCGGCCTTCTTGCAATAATTGCGTATGCTTCTTCATGAATTTATCCATCACCCACGGTACGGTCTGATAAATGTCTGGTCGTTCGCGCACCATGACATCTAGCAGACAATCTATTGTGTCAGTCTGAACCTCGTCTTTGTTTCGGCTTGTTGCGAAGATATAACAGCCACTCGTCAAAAGTGTCGAAGCCCCGATGTCGCTCATGATGCCCATGATGTGCGACCAAGGCGCCCATCCAAGAACCTTGGAATTTTCGAACTTGTCCGAGCACGATTGACGCATGTAATGCAGCTTCCGATGGGAGCTGTGCGATAGCATTCCGTGCGATATGGGGACGCACTTGAGATTCCAGGGTCCTGCTGCTGAAGATGTGTGTACGTAGAGGGCAATATCGGACGACTGGGGAGTCGGGGAAGCCTGATTTCTTCCAGTGGCGACAAACTTTTCCATTAGTGATGCAAGCGTAGAATTTCCAGATGACAAGCTCCGTACAGAAGGCCCTAATACTGTCCTAGACTTTTAGCTCGAGGTGGCTCTTCAAGCATAAAAGTTACCTTGTTGAAGTTGATTTGCAGCTTTGTCTTGAGGTACGAACACGCACGTCGGTTCGATGTTGTTGAGCATTTTGCTCATCATTTCAGGCGGCGCATGGGGGTCAACGGGAGCGAATATACCGTTCAGCTTCCATGTAGCAAGCATTAGAGCAAGCGCGAGAGGGTGGTTGTCAGAGACCGAGGCCACGACGGGGTGCAGACCATCACGTTCTCGAATCTCGTTGGCCATCCCGTTCGAAATGAGATCCAAATCTGCATAAGTCCATTCTTCTTCTCGGAATTTAAGTACAAAGCGGTCTCCACTGATCGAGTGCTCAGCGGTAGCGAGGAAAACGTCGAGGAGAGATGGTAGATCGCTATCATTGGCTGAGTTCATGGTCTGCAGGAGACGCCGCGAAACAAGGAAAATCTAATAGCATATTTGAAGCTTTTTGCCTTCGGTCTCAGTAATCCGAACCGACCTATCCTTCGGCTGGCAAATGACTTTCTCGGCGTTTTATTCAGATTCCTAGCTTCGCGAAATCGCCGAAAAGGATCATATGGGATTTTGGCAGGATTATGAATCTACTTCGACCTGATATCAAAACCTGAGTAACCTATTTTGAATGCGAAGCACACTAACCTTTTTCGTGCCCAGTCAAACGCTCCTTACAATAGTGTCTAACTGGTGACAATATTCGTTGAAATATCTTTAACGTAAACGAGATGACAATGTTTGCCTTCGCCACCGACTTTGTATTATAGACCGGTTCTGCGTCATGATTAGGTTCTTGGAATTAGAGAAGCGATCCAATCGTTGTCTGCTGATTATTTTCCAAAAGTAAACTGTCGGCGCGTAGGCAGAGGCATTGTGACGAGCAGTATTTGTAAGTTCTCCACAAGCTGGTACGGTTAACTTACCGATCTTACTTACCAACAAGACCGAAACATCGTTTTAGGCTTCAGTAAGAGCCTACCGACTCGTATGGGCGCTGATATGTCTTGGCATTTAATCCAAATGTGATTGTATGAGCCTATGAGGCATTCTCGTCCAGGGAGGTTTGCCCGTAAAAGTCAATAATTCTTTCTAAATGACGGCGTCTAGTAGAGAAGCCATGAGTTGAGACAGGCACATCCACATATTACATTGTGGTGGATGAGTCTGAGACTAACTTAAATATTAGTAGAGACAGATGACGGATAATATAGCTATTGCTTACTCCTTCAGCTTCTTGACTTTCGGTGTTCGCAACCTGCGGCAAGTGAACTTGGAAACAGTCGCGTTGCTGGAAAAGCGTGGTGGCAAAACATAGCCAAATCTACATCAACTCCGCCATCGCACATCCAAACCGCATCTGATGCTTTCGTGGATGGAGAGCAAAGGTTCTTCCAGGCGTAAGTCAACGAGGGTCTATTCGGTTATTGGAAGGTAACCACTTTCATTTTTTCTGAGAAACTAATGTGGCAAGATACTACCTGCCTTCCCACATACTTTAATTACCTCAGCATTTACAATACATCAAAGGCAAAAATGTAGCTATCGTTTTTTGATAGCTATAGCAGAACAATTACAGGATATGTCCAAGGATCCTGGTAAAGAAAGGCGCTGCATCTGTGATGTTGAAAATCGATAATCGTCGTGTACGTTTGCCAAGACTCTGGTCAAAGGATTTGCAAAATATACATGAAGGATGGCAAAGCGGGTGATGCGCGTGTCACACACAAAAATAGAAGCATTTTCAACATGGGGTATTGTAACCCCCATAACTCGCTCATTTCTACCTCAATCGCTACGTTTGGGGGCGATTCTTGTAGC
>MU157901.1:0-155050 GCA_015657495.1 Crepidotus variabilis | reverse complement strand
GGTTTTGGAATAGTTTCAAGAAAGTTCAGTATAGCTCTGAATACAGCTCTGAATACAACTCCAGATGCAGTTCCAAGTTTAGCTCAAAGTTCAACTTCAGATATACCCTCAGGTACAGCTCCAGGCCTATGCCAAGCTTACTCCAGATCACATAAGCTGCCTCAGATACTATCAAATTGACCTATAGGAGCACCATGAACAACCAGGATATTAACTAGATATTAACTAGATATTAACTAGATACTTTAGGTGCCACTGAGTGGCTTCACTTTTTGGGAAGCTGACCTGTGCCACATGAGAGCTAAAGTCTTTTTCCTGATGAACATTGTGCCGCTCCGTCTGAAGAGTCAGCCATCGAATTCTGAGGTGTCGGAGAAATGTAAGCTTGTATTTATGGTTTCTTTCAGAATCCGACTGATCAATATTCCTCTAGTCGAAATAAGCCCCGGACAAACTTCATTCAAGGAGAAGACGCAAACTTGAGTCTCCGAGCGGTGCCCATGATTCTCGTCTTGATCAGGGGCAATAGCACATCCAACGGATTTAATCGTTTTTACTTCCAGCCCTTATCAACCTTTTGTACGGGTTTCAAATATCAATAACAGGGACTCCAAGTCAACGATATTTACTTCAGTAGTTTCTTCTCAGTGACAACATTCGATGAATCGACAGTCTTTCGGCGTCTCTAAAGCGATACTAAAGCCAAAAAGCCATGCGTACAGCTATCGGGCATATCAATGATCTCTGATCGGTGCCTCGATAAAAGTGCCAAGACTGAATTGATCAAAGTCAGTGAAATCGTTAGAAAGATCGTCAAAAGACTAATAGTATAGTTAAGACCAAAGGGGCTCAATGTGGAGGAAGTGGTATATATATTTATGGATACGGTGAAGAGCTAACGGGAATTGAATACTGTACAGGCTACGCGACTGACTACAAGAATCATGTGGTTTCAGCGCTTAGGTTTTTGCCCCACTCCGAAGAAATTCACGATGAAGGCCTCGGAGAACTCAAGCTCGTGATGTCTCGTCGGATGAAGTTGGTCCATCTTTTGCTTCAACTAGACCAAAATTACCACAGTCAGCTTCTGAATGAAACCACAAATGAGGGCTTACATTTCTCCGACATCTCAGAGTCAGATGGCTGATTCTTCAGATGAAGCGGTATGATGTTGTCCTGATCCGATATGGATGCCTCTAAATCGTCATTCGCTGAGGAGTTGAAGGTGCCTTGCTGAAAAGCCAGCATCGTCAAATGTGACGAAACCATACTACGTTCAGCCCAAGAGCGCCCAATGGTGACTCTGAAGATGATCAATTGCGGCGCCAAAGCCTAGAGATCGCATATTAGTTAGGTAGATAAAGAGTATTCACAAACGTACGATGAAGCACTCCCAAAGGGTAAGAAAGACATAGTGCGCTTGTTGCCAATGCAACAATTCTATGCGACCACCGTAAGCGCTCGCAATAATATGCGCAATGCCCACCAACGCCAGCGGCAGAGCAGACTCGACCAGAATGCTCATAGCTCCAATGTACATTTTCGAGTCAAAGCTTCCCAGAACAGCAGCTTGTCGTTTTCGGAAGTAGATCAACCGCCAACAGATGAGGAGCATGACTAAAGCATTTAGAGCTACTGTTAGACCAATCGAAACTGGATCTATACGGTTGACAAAATTGTCGTTGAAGATTTGTGCGTAAACTGCAATAGAAATGCCTAAAGTGATCATATTCAGTTTCACACTTTTATTTGCTCGTTGAAGATTCAAGAAACCCACCGATGGCTGCAAGATACATTAAGGCAGGGATAACAACTACAAGGGGTCTATCTATCCAGACGATATAACAGCGGTACACCTTGTTTGATAAATTGACTTGAGAATTTTGCGAAGTTTGGGAAGTATAGAAAAGGGCTTACCAACAGACCACTTGACACCCACACAATAACTGCGCTTGCCCAATCAGATGTCCTAAGGTACCAAGTGTGATACAGCAAATCGGCGAGGTCGGCTAGTTCTGTTGGAGTTTTTGGTTTGTATAGCATCTCGAAGCAGTACTTCGCGAAAGGTAGCCTGGCGAAGCAGTCCAGAACTAAGATTAAGGCGCTAATGATGACGTAGATTGCCCGTCCGCCTCGACGTTCTTTTGGTGTTTCCAGGAAGATGGTGAAGCCAAATATCCACATGAAGATCTCAACGCCTACAGTTCAAGAGTAAAATTTCAAAATCAAATCTTGGTCAGAGTGGACGGGTGGGCGATTGAGAATGACGACGAACCTATGGCGGCGCAACTGATACAGGTTTGGACGAAAATTCCGTGAGCCAAGATATCCAGCGATGCATTGACGAGAGCTGGATCGTCTGACATTGGGAGTTTGATTAAAGGAGTGTCGGGGATGTGCACCTAGACAAAATGTAGGGTGGCCTAGGCAAGAAAAGACAAACGTCCTGGAAATTACTGTAGCAGCTTCTATACATATGACCCATTCAATCATAAAACACGCGCAATAGCCTATCCAGCTGAACTGTGATTCAATCACATCAGTGAATAATTTGAATGGGCTGCGTTTCGAGATGGAGGAGCCGAACAGATGAGCAGTTGGAGTTAGAGTTCAAATGATTAAGGTACGAATTTAGAGTCGAATGCCTGGACAAAGAGTCAGCAGTACATACTAAAAAAAAAAGAGGATGGGGCATTCCAGACGATTGAAAGGTCGACTCACTTCGGGGCGGAGAAGTTTGAGCATGGTTGAATGCCTCTATAGTGGCCACTGTATTGAAAGGGTCTCCCTCCACGGATTCTCAGGGTTCATTCAAAGGAGGGTTCTTGTCAGACTCATACCAATGGTGTTGATGCACCGTTGAATCATTGATTTATGATCGACTCTGAGCATATCCGTGCCTGGAACGTGTCAATTTGAATGAAATCGGCGGACGCAAATCAGGTGGTATTAACCAGAAGTCAAAAGGACTTTGCGAATCTACCAATGTACCAACGCCAGCCAAAGCCCGGGGTCACCACGCACTGTCCTACATTGAGAAATGATCAATGACCCGAGATGTGACGATCTCAACTTGTGATTGAGCAGTATGAGTATCCCACCTTCAGGAACAATGTTGACGTCCATCTGCCACATCATTTAGTAAGTTCTTTGCTAAATACAAAGGGGTATCAAACACACCTGTCTTTCAGGAAATTATCCTAAAAAGACAATCAAGAGTCTTGTTCGAGAATCGAGATGACATCCACTGGAATACCGAATAGAGGCAAATTGGACATAAACTGTAAACCGATCCAGACACTAATCTTCGAAAACATGAGTTTCTTTGGCTGAACAGCAAAGAACCAACGGGAACGTACCACAGCAATTTTCGAACAATGAAGCTTAATCGCAGCATATGGGCTGCACTACATCAGAGCCGATTTAGTCCACTCTCGGGGGCGGAAAGTCAGCTTGACCCTTTTATACAAACATTGTGATAGAGTCGGAAGAAGAGGTAAAACGTACCCTGCTCTCAAATTCTGCTAGGTGCCTTCCTCCAGTCCAGACTAGAGATCAAGGTGGAGGGATCTACGGAGGCCTTTGCTGAGTTCGAAAACGCTGCTGTCAGATGTTAGATCGATACATGCAACGTATTACTGTTAGGTGCCAGACGGTGTGCTCCGTTATGCAGTTTGTGATCCTAAAGAGAATCCTCCGGGAACTTCGACAATTTGAAGTTTAATTTTATAGTCCCTTTTCTCGTATCGTTCACAATGGTCAGAGTATCACAGAGTAATGTCGACGAAGGATGAGCTGAAGCCTGACGATTCCTACCGTGGGGATTGTTCCGTCTTTCGTCCGGCATTTCGCACCGAATCTTCCCATTTGAGTTGCATCGTCGCAACACCACTCATTAACGTTTTGACATGAAAGTGACCTCGCACACCGTTCAGAGCTAGACACATACCTAGCAGGCCAAGACCGACAACTCAGAACTCGGGGTTCAGTAATATATATGTGCCAATGAATTCTACCTCGCTGAACTTTGGAATCATCAACGTCCCTGAAGATTGAAGATGGAGTATGCGCACCATTACAACGTATGAAGAGTTAGAATTTGGACCTCAGAGTTAAATAATTTGCCGAGCGGCTTTTTTCTTGACTTTGGATGTACCCCTCGACGCTCTTCGTATTCTTTCACCCCCACCCCCACCTTTCATCTGTCATCTTTCATACGCCTCTCAGGACGAATCCTTCCTTCTACCAAAACCTAGACCTGAAAATTGGCGCTCGGCATTTGGGACTCTGCGTTCCTTACCTTAGAGCTTAGAGACTCGAATTGCCATGGTACACGCGTGTTGCAATGGCACAAAAGCTCCGAGTATGTACCGAGTTCTCAAAACCAGAAGCATACCAGAGTTTGATAAAAGATTGGAAGTAAACATGAAAGAGTTGCCGCGAGAAGAGGCGCGCCAGCTATGACATGCCCTCATTCCGCAAACCTTTCCTTCTACTGTACCTTACCACTGCAGCCGCTGCCGTCTTCGAGTTTCCTCCAATCTGGTTTCTTCAAACTCAACAACTCGACTCGTCAATGACTCTCATCAACATGTCACACTGTACAGCTGGGAATATCTACACCAAACATGGAGACCTCATTACCATGGCTTGACACTCGGTAGTATCTGGGATTCCGTCTCGTACGCCCGAAACCACAAATTTTGAGACGGGGTGTCCCGTTGTGAGGACAGTCAGCGCGCTACGACTTGATGAAACAAATGGTTGGTGAGCTCTTTGTTACTTACACCGTCTGTTCATCCTTCTCATTCACCTTCACTCTGTACTAGATATACCTCTTTTTTCATGTCTCTGATGTGCATCCCAAGATTTCGTGCGCCAGACCAAACCTCGTCACAAGACTCTCCTGCACTACGCCTATGAGATTATATCGTCTACGCCCAAGACTCTCAATTGACCCCTTCGATAGCAGGCCGAAGCAGCTCGTTCCTTTGTGTCGCTGCTCACTGGTGGCTCAAGTTGGTTCCTCGTCAAATTTCCAGGTCCTTATCCATCCATCTCTCCAGTTGGGCATCCTCGCTCTACCGTCGATGCATATTCCAGCGCTGTGCCCGTGTCCATTACATGTTCCTCAACATCCGACTTTCGGTGCTTACCCGTACGCGCATGTCGATTTGGGTCCTACATAATCTGTTGGGTTACACCTCCGATTGTTTGGACTCCAGAGTCAACTCAGGTTCCATGTCTTTCCCTATCGACACACATCGTCTCCTTCCGCTATCCAGCCTCAAAACATCCCTGTTCTCATCCGCTCTCGAATCCCCATCTCGTCTCTTGCCAATATATCTCCCTCGCCCGTCTACCTCAAATCTACAAAACCTTCAGTACCTCGATTCTCCACTCTCCCTTCAACCCTCATCGTCTTCAAACTTCGATGTTGTAGACGAATACGCCGGTTATATGCGTACCACGTGTATGATGAAGAACGAAGGGCGCGTACCGTTCTATTGAGGACGATGCATCTCGCTTGGAAAGTGCACTCGGTGGTCGAAGGTGGTCCTCCGTTTAAACCTCGAACCATCGGGAATCGAGACGACCATTGGCTAGATCCAGCGCCCATCCTTCACGACCCACCCGTCCCCGTCATCCTCGCCTTCTCAATACGAGCTACCGAAATCCAAGAACCAAAGGTAGAAGGTCACCGATCGAGAATCGAGAAGACTATTGCATGCAACCAGCAACTGGACGACAATCCCTTCCTCACTCCCACTTGTCCATCTTCACCCGTCCTGGTTTTCTCGATGTATAACTACATTCCAAAGCCTCGGAACTCGACCCTAACGCAGCGCGATCTTTAAACGTTATCGATACCGCTACCACCACCCACACCTGCGTCCATCCACACCTACCAATTCACCCTTCCTCGCTCGAACCTTCAAACCTTGCTGTTGGGGCCGGGTGATGGTCGAATAGCTGTAGCGTCTCGGGTTTCTCCTCAGGCTCATAGACATCCTGCGCTTGAGGGACGAGGAACCTCAATCGGAGAATTATTACTTGCGTGCTTGAAAGTTGAAGGAAGGGAGGGTTGAACTTCGAGACGACTGTTGCTTACAACAACCCAATCTGCCATACGTACTCTACAACCAAGACGGCCGTTTTACACAACCTGCTACTGGACGACCTTTTCCTGCACAAGATTCTGCTCCGCCTACCCGTCCTCCTCTGACCTCGATATCTTTCGGGTACGCATTACCAGGCATAGTCGTCAACACTTAGCAAAAGGTGTTCTTAGATTGACATCAGTAGGCTCTTACAACAACAACAATAACAATGTCTACACCTACCTCAACACCTACGCTTATGCTTATACCTACCATGTTTACTTCCGCCCTCCGCACTTCCTCCCTTCTAGTAGCTCGATGCTCCCTTTTCTCAAATAAGATTCAGAGTAGCGTCTCACAGCGATATGATATTGGGGTTGGGGTCGTAGATTCAAAAGTTTAGAACGCAGAAGCAAAGGTCGCTATTGGCGAATGAGTACTTTCGGCTCCTGGATGGTTGAGGAAAACAGTAGCCGACGTCGAGTTTCGAGTGTGTGGATATCGAGAAGAGTTTGGAAAAGGAGGTGGTAGGACTGGTCATTAGAGGCTTGAAGCCCTGAGTATGACCTGTCTCGGGACCATCGTCCACGAGGTCCGTAAATCTTGGTCAAGAGTCGACCAAATACTTGATGCTGATTCAGTCGTCGCAGTTGTGGGTTCAATATTTCACAGCCGTCGTGGTTTTACGTCTCCATCAACATGAACACCTACTGGACGGGCTTTCTGGTACTAGCACAACAAACCGATCACTCTTCACTGTTCGTTACAACTCCAGCTGGACCGTTCTTTGGAAGCTCGATACCCGGAGAACGTCGAGTTCTAGGCCGATCGCTGACATGCGGCCTTTACCTCAATGTGTTTCGGGTGAATTAATGCAACCGCAGTCACTTGTTAGTCAAACACTCGATCGAAAACTTCAGCAGGAAGCATGTGCAAGTAGGATTAAACCAGTAAATGTAAAAATATTGGATGTTACGGTGTCTTGCTGGAGTGATAATTGCATATATCAAGTCAAACTGATGAGAATGCGGCGCAACCCTCCTAGATACCAGCACAAAAGAACAAAGGACAAAAGACAGTATGTACTCCTGCGATATGTAGCATGAGGAACATGACAAAGGGAAGCAACGAAATCGACAATAAACGAGGTGGTTTAGTCATGAAGTGTCGGTCCCTTTGCGAGAGTTTAACAGGAGGGTCCTATGAAATGGCAGGTCAAAATGTGTGAAGAGAAGTTAGTTGAAGATAGGCACCTGGAGATGTGATCCAGATGACAGCTGGTCCTACGAGATACCTTGTTAGTTGGTCCAAGGAAGAAGAACTATGTGAAATAACTGATACATCAAGAGGTACTTCTGAAGTAGTGATTTTCTACGTATTTCGTTGAAATTGGGATATAAACCGCTTGGGATTGATTCGCACCTCGATTGCAGGCATTTCAGAAGAGGGGTGGTGCTATAAAGTCACAATTGTTTTGTTGATTCTGTGAAGAAGAACTGTCTTCAACAATTTCGCACCTCGATAAATTTTTTAGCAGCAGAATTGTTCTGGAAAAGGTGTCATCAGATTGGGAACCGGGATATCGTAAGATACTTCACACCTCAATTAGATGTGATTCAGAAAGAGGAGAGGCCTACAAAGCATCCGGTCAATTTTCGAAAGAAGAAATATCGCAAAATAATTTCCACCTCAAAATGTGTTTTAGAATGAGCACGGTCCTATGTAACACTTCGTTGGATCTGATAAGAACACTGTCCGAAAATAATCATACCTCAAGATAATCTTCGTAGGGCGGGTGTATCTATAAATCGCCTTGTGATTTTTTGGAACAGAAACCACATTAAACTGACTCGTACCTCGCCGAGATGAGAGTCAGACGAGAGAGAAGTCTGCAAATCGCCTTGTTGACATCGGGAAAAATGAGCTATGTTGAGCGACTTCACACCTCCCTGAATCGCAAATACTTCAGATGCGGGGGGAGGAGGAAGGGGGAGGGGGTTCTATGAAAGACTTTTTCAGATTTCATGAAGCAACCGTCTAGAATTATGCCTACGTCGAGCATCGTTTCGGACAGAGGGTATTTCTACAAAGTATATATCGTCAAAGTATTAAAGAGACAAATAATCTAAGATATTCATACCTTCAAATATGAAGCCAAGGCGTCACTGAGAACAGCTCCATCCTCCAGTCCGGAAGAGGTGATACGTGACTGGAGAGTTTGGCGCAGCTTGATCAATTGGTCATCTCTGGCCGCACGGTCGAGCATCGTAAGGCCATAAAGGGCAAATTGTTCGTGTCTCACGGAAAAGCCCAAATTTTCGTTCCTTTGAATCCTACAAATAAAACACAACAAGCGGACAAACAATATCAATATGTCACTGTCAGCAAACAGCTTTTCGGTTCATGAAGAATGCCAGTCTCTACCTTAGGTCGAGGTATTGGGCACACTTGAGAGTAGCCTGCGCGAAACAAGCTGGTGAAATTGCGAGATTGCCGGAAAGTGACTTATCCAGCAAAAAGTTTTGGAGTATTGAACGCCTTGAGGTCAAGGAATGCGCGACGGAGAGACACTTGGGAATAATTTTGACACCAAAACAGGTATCGACAAACAATTTTAGTAATGTCTCCGATTCGTTGGTGAAAAATTCATGTGTAGACTCCCGCCCGATATCTGTTGCAAAAGCCATATAAGCGAGAAGTTCAAGAGAGGAGGAGGGCCCGAGGTAAGCTTGAAGATCGAGTTTGAGGAATTCATGGATACTACGAAGGCATTGATTCCAGAGTTCGATATTCTCAAATCGAGCTTTCTATGGCTGTGTTCTGTAATTTGTGCGGACCGTAGTATATTTGTACTTACCACTGTGATGCACATTTTCTCTTGGTCGGTGACTAACTTCCCGAATGCGGTAGGAATAATGAAATGCTGACGCCACTCGGCGAGATAATTGTAAAGAATTGTCGGTAATTTCTGTTCCAATTGACGGAGGATAATGTGTATTTCTTGGTTATTCGATGGCACCAAATGGAGGAATCCAGTAACAACAGGAATGTCGCGACTAAGCTCACAATCTGACCAGTTGTGAGCCATTATGCATTATCCACGAGGCTGGTAGATATTACATACCTCCGCTGAGAATATATTTTAGATATGTTTTGGCTAGAAACACGATGACCCCAGTTTGTAGGATGTAGAAGCTTTGCGAACGCCCTTCATCAAGGAGGAAATCTCGCAGAGAAGCGTGATAAATTCGGATGGGCAAATCCGGCTCAGGTTCAAACTTGACCAGAGACGTCAAACTAGAAAGATGTACCTGAACCTCTCCAGGGTCGAAGTGAAAGCACCTGGCAATACTATAGGCCGTAAAGGTTGAGCCAAATGGCTTGATGTCCAAAATGTGGTACAGAATTGCAAGAACAATTACTTGGTCGTCGCCAACTCCAGAGAGAATCTGCAAGTAAAGTGCATCTAGCGCTGCGAAAGGGGATTTGCTAACCTCCGAAGAAAACCGCTGGGATGAATCAATGGCGATTTGAAGTTGTTTATTTGGGAGGTGAGAAGAGGATTCGAGAAATCGTACAATGGTGGCCGCAAATATAAATTGGCCAGACGCTTTATGGACGATCCACTCGATGTCCTGGGGAGTCGGCCAGTCTTCAGGGATGTGCGTTCTGAGATGATGTGAACGTTTGATTTGCTTGAGCCTGTCGTTCGTGTATATGCGAATGTCACCGTCAGCATCATATTTGTCGTTTAGGCCGATAGGAAAGGTAGTGATGTTGGAAAGCTCCTCCAGCGAATCAAAAATGGAGGAGATATGGGTTTCAGGACGACTGGCAATGAGGACAATAATGGGGATAGGCGTGGTTGGAAGGATTTTTCCTAGAACTTTCAGTATGTAGCGTTGAACTTGAGGAGTATCGCACTCGTCGAGCCCGTCGAGGACGAGCAAGGCACGATCGGGACAAGATTGTGGATTACTCTCGAATGCTTGATGAAGAGGTTCAATGAAAAGTCGTAGTAATTGATCTTCGAGCGAGCAGTCGAAGATGGCTGGATCAGTTTCTATGTAGGCAGCGATGTACTGAAGGGTTGATGGGATTGTTCGACCGAGCTGATATGCGAGACTGGCTGCAAGCCGTTTAGCATTGTTGCGAAGTGGAGCAGTCCGGAAAAAGAAGAAGCTGCCATTGAGGAGCTTCTCCTTGTTACACATCTCCGCGATCGTCTGCGCTATGGACGATTTTCCGGCACCAGCGGCACCATAGAGCCATATGATAGTCGAAACGACGGCGATCTTAATTTGTTCGACGATATCTTCGACGACAGCAACCCGGGTGTCAGGATGGCATTTGGGAGAATCGAAGCGTTCCTGCGAGTTGTGGAACGCGCCTGGTGCTGATTTTTCGTGAAGAGCCTCCAAGGCTGGAGAATATTCAAAATCAACGAGCTATGCTACCAGAATAGATTAACTCACGGCTTTTGTTTCCGTATGTCTGTGTAAATGTGCCTCCACTAAATTGGACATTGTTTGCATTTGGAAACATGGCCTGATTAGCCATAGTATAGCGATTTTCTAAGACGGTCGGTAAGAAGAGGTAGGAATAAAGCGGTCGGTGAATGGGAGGTAAGTGAGCAGGTTACAGACATCAAAAAGACTAGAGGTGTTTACTTGACGCCCTCAATGCAGGGCCTCGTGGCTTCAAATAGGTTGTGCCCTTCATGTCTTTTGCACAGCGTAACTGCGCGGCGCTGTCTTAACTTCACGTTATTTCTGAACCACATATATCATGTTCGTCAAGAATTGTCGGCTTCTTCTAGCTCATTGGTCCAAATAATCATCGAAGCATAGTTGACAACATGGTACCAGGTCGAGCTCGTACAATCCTATGGAAAATGACTATCTGAGTACCAAGTATCGTCAGGTCTATGGTATTGATATCACAAAATCGTAACATACCTGCTGTCTTAATTACAAGGCATAGCTTGCTTTACGATCGACACACTTATCTGAAACCTGGGTCTCCGGCAATGAAACACATCTCTGAAGCTTGAATACGACAAGCCCTTATCGAGCGCGTGTGTTGATATGACTATCAAATATTGAATGGTTAGTCTTACATAGCATTGAATGTAGAAACGATAGATTTCACCTAGTATTACTATTCTCGAAGTCGACTGACCATTTTCCTTGTCACTCACAGGTATGAGGAAAAGGTCAAGGAAACAGGAAAGGTTGCAGGTTAACCGACGCGATGTTGTGATCGATGCGAAGGAGAGCGCTGCTAATAGGCTGGTCTGGTGCTGGATCTCGAGGAACGGCCGATCGAAATTAAAACCGCCTACCTTTAGTCAAATTCGAGGTGTTAATGTGCACTAATCAGTATTGAATTTCTGTGTAACGTGTTTGGAGAGACAATCGCTTTCCCGAGAGTGTTCAGCATGGTTGATAACGCCAGGTTTACAAGAAGTAAAGTCAAAAATTTCGTGACAGGATAGTAGCTCTATCATGTATGAAACTCATCTGAGGTATTGATGTAGGCTGCTTCTAGATATTCTCTCTTGAACGGTAGAAAATAGTAGTTTTATGAAGGTTGGGAATGGAAGACCTGGAAGAGGGAGAGAGGTAATGTCGGAATCGTGAGAAACATTTCGCTCCCCACGTTTCGCTGCGAACGATCAACTTGGCCAGTCTTCAAGCCTCCTTTGAACCTGGTCCAGACGTTGAAACATCTCCAATAATCTTCTTTTCATCTAGCCTGGATTGGAACGTTACAACTCGACAACGCGAACCATCAAGATTCAATGGCTCTCACCAGCATCATGGTGCCATCCTTCACTGCTTGGGGCTAAACATGATGTACGAAGACGACGAGGGCTGCCTCCATCACTTAGTACTTCAAAGTTGGCAGCTTTCATCTCTTACCCATTGAAATGAAATCTTCAACATTCTGGAAGACGAGGTCCATTTCACATTGGAGGTCAGTTTCGCTAAATCTTCTAATTTTTGTTTTCCTAGAGGCTGAATCCAACCTCGAAGCATGCCTGTGTCCTCGACGATCAATGATTCGCACTTTTGAGATCGTTTCTGCTCTACGTCGGATGTGTGTTATTGTCAAGAGACGCCAGAGCAGCGATATGGCAATAACTCCGTGCACAAAACCTTGGTAAAACAAGCTTTGGGCGAAACCGTTCGTCATTTTCAGTGCTCGGAGCTCGAGATGGCTACGCCTACGTTAGGCACAAACGAGACTCTTCCTTCATGCTGCTGCTCAGTGGTAGCTTGAGCTCAAGCCTTCGATGTGGTCATCTCATTCTCCGTCATCGTCTCCTCAATGCGCATGCAGGACCGAACACCAACAGGACACCACCTTTCCGCTCCTGCTTTGACATCCGCCGATGCACGGTAGTAGGTCAACCCCAAGCATTGTAAAGCCTTCCTTCAACTCGATCACAACACTACATCTTTCTCTTCCTCTCCTTGGAGACGCATCCTAAACGTCAAGTCATGCTCCTGAAGGCCTGAATCCTCAGCTATCAGTCATCGTTGCTTTATCTTGGACCAAACCGACACAACAAAATCTGTTCGCTGTACCCTCCATGTTACTGGAATACCGAGCCGATCCAGGTTGTATCCGTATCCCTATCGACACTCGTCCATCAAGTATCCGGCCCGGAAACATTTCTTCCTCACCTCTCATCCCATCACCATTCACTCTCTTTCCTACTCTCCAAGTCGCCTTTCGCCATTATTTCCCCAACCCCCAAATCCAAATAACATCCAGTATTCCCCCTTACGCTATTGCTCCGAAACTCTAAATTTTGATGTCGTAGACAGTATGACGGCTAGGCGGTTCCATGCATCCAGCTCGTCTCTCATCAAACTCCTACGGGTACCAGGTTCTTGAAGAACTGTGGAACTCAATTTGAAGAGCCGACTCTTTCGTGGTGGTTCTCCATCAAAACCTCGATCACTCGAGATTCGAGACCATAGTTGGGTCACAACCGGGATGGGTCTTTCCTCCAGAACCTCTTGTTTTACCTACCTGTCCCCTGGATCCGCGTTGCCAGAATCCAAGACCAAGGTTCAATACAAAGCATTCTTACTGACAGATCTCTGCTCTGCATTAATAAATCTGTCATATTACTCTTATTCCTCAACAAAGAACACAACGGAAAGTTCAATCGATGACGAGGTCCTGTCAATCGTAATAGGGATTGAGGAGTATGCTTGGCTGGGAGGTTAACATCGAATGTCCCATAGTTGACGAGATATACCGAAATTTACCAACATCACAAGGCTGTGTGGAAAATGTACGTTCTTTCGGCGACTCAAGAAGCTTATCCTACCGCTCACTATTATTTCGTCAGCTCATCGTCGCTTCCTCGATTTTACTATCGATTCGTTATTGTACAATTGACTTCTGTAACAGCGATTGTTATCGTGTCTTCTCCTGGGTTAGAAATCTACTTTGAAGCTTAGATCAGAGCAGAAGCTGATAATGTTTGTCTCATGCGGTTTAGTAACATTGACCTGTCACGACAGAAATTCGGTTTGTACCGTCATTTATTTTGTGTTGGAACTCAGACGACAACTTTGACGTCTTCCAGCTTCCTACCGGTCACTTGTAGAAGACCGGTACCCTGGATCGGCTGAATTGCCAGGCACCGCTTTTCTTTTATGTCGTCGGATTTATCCGCAGGCGATTGCCAGTAGTTGAATTGAAAATCTGAGCTCGACTCGGAGTTGACGAGTTTTCATCAAGCAGTAGCGTGCAAGGAGCAGACTGCATGGATCTTCAAGCGAAGTCCAATGCTCTTTGTGCTGTGCAGAGTATACCATCTTCAGGGACGCCAATCATTCCGGTTTCACAGGGAAAAGGTCAGGAGACATCGTACAATAGAACTTAAAATCACTGCCATCAATAATCAAAACCAACAGAGTGAGTTCAATCGTGATTGCACCTCTTTCGCAAGGACGCTAAATAGCCATTTGTAGGCGAAATTGACAAATCAATACCCTATCAATTACGCAGGAAGAGTCAAATGGCACTGAAAGTCGCCTGGCGTTCTTTCTCGTTTTTATTGGGAACAGGGAGCCTTGCCGTGAATCTAGGTCCGTCAATCTCGTCGCTGGATTAACGCCTCGTTTATTCAGTCGACCCTGCTGCCCACCTGGTCTTCGGCTAGCATGACTGACTGTTCAATCAGAACTTAGGCTATTGCACGTGTTTGTGGTGGAGTGGGGCGATATGTATAAGGCTGCTAATGCCCAAGACAATTCCGCCCCTACGCCACTCTAACTCTGCCTACCATCGCGCCACCCAACACTCTTTTGATTCACCATGTCGGACGACTCGGACTTGGCTATTGAAACGGCATTAATGGACATGTTTGCTCGGGCACTTTTCTTTCAAACTTGTATCAGTTGCGCCGCTATCGGTTCGTTGCCACATTAATTCAGTACTGAAAACTTTAACTGAGATTTTATTCTTGAATTTTAGGCGTGGAGATCTTCATGTGGATTTTTGGCTTCAGCATTTTCTTGGAGACACCGAAAGATCGTCGACAAGGACGAGCTATCTACGTCGTCATCAGCGCCTTGATTCTAGTCTTGGATTGCTTCGCCAGGCTACCTTATGCGAGAGCAAGCTTTGAGATAGTATATAAACCAAAGTCTCTAGCAGATTTTGTTCAGTTCACTGATTTTCTGGTTCACATCTGGTACTTGAGGACAGCCGATTGGACGAGTGCGGCCATTGTATGGGTGTCAAGTGGTATGCTGGTAATTCAACTTGTGCCCTTAATTTCTGCAAGTTCTGAAGTGTTGTAAATTGCAGGTCTACCGCTGCTACATCATCTACATGGATAGGCCTATAGTTATTTGTTTTCCCGCTTTACTGTATCTGGGAGTTGTCGGTGTGTTTCTTTCATTTTGAAGCAAAGTTTAAACTTCAAATCTAATAATCACGTTAGCCACTTCTATTGTAAACGTTGCAGGCCACTTTCATATGAATATTTATGGCACCACGCTGCTCGTTTGGGTTGGTCTACATGTGGCTCTTCACGTGTTGGTTGTTGTCCTCATTTGTTGGCGATTGGTCTACATCCGAAGGCGACAGGCCACAGTCATGGGAAGCTTCGACTCGAGAATGTACGTCGGTGCTATGAGTATCTTGGTTGAATCTGCTCTTCCTTTGGCGTTGATCGGCATTGCGTTCGTCACTGTGACCGCCTTTGGCTTCCACAGTGACTCCAACGTGAAGTTGCCACAAACATATTTTGCTCTTTTGCCACTCTGGCAAAGCTTAATCGTACGTTTGTCAATTTCTCAGCTTTATTCTTGCCCAACTTATGTGCGAGCTTTAGCCCTTGGCACCTCAAATGATCATTTTCAGAGTCACCATTGGGCGCTCTTGGGCTGAACGTGGCTTGATTTCATCACATCTAACGATGCTGGCTTTTCAGCAAAACACCTTCGGCTCGTCAGCGACTGACGATTCAGAGGCATACGTATCTGATAAGGACAATGTCATACCACTTCGTCTTCGAAATCAGGTATCAGGCTCGGAGATGTCGGAGAAATGTGAGCCTTTACTATTTGTGACTTCTTTCGGAAGCTGACCATCAATCATCATCCAGTCGAATCAAGCCTTGGGCAAACTTCACTTAACGAGAAGTCGCAAACTTGAGTCTCCTAGCAGTCTTCATGATTTTTTAGAGACCATAGCATATCCGCAGGAATTCATGATCCTCGTGACCAGTCTTGTAGCGTCAGGACATCTACCCTTTCGTTCGCCCTGCATCAGAACTGGAATCCCACCTACATTGCTCCCCAGTAACCTCTTCCTCCTGAGTTAACTCCCCATTTGTTTTTATTTTCGTCCCCATATTAGTAGCGTCTCAATTTTGCCTGGAAGGCTTCTTACTCTAAGTATTCTATTACATCAGTAAACCTGTAGATTTATGACAATGGAATAATGATAGCGCAATGAGTGATGCTGCTCCTTGACATTCAGCAGCAAGTGGGCGAATTTTAAAAGAGAGTGTAGTGGTTGGTGGAAGAGACGGAGATGCTGTGTCAAACGCTCTTTCTGTAAGGTTATTTAAAGATATCAAGCTGTACTATGGCACAGCTTGAGGCTTCTTGAAATCTGGAGGTTATCGATATTCGTGGCATTCACGTAGAGGCCAAGGCCCTTAAAGCAGTTGGAAGGCGATGTCAGTCAAATAAAAACCTTAAATTCAGATAGAGCTTCTAAACACGACGACCAAGCTGGAAAACGTCAAGTATATGCTTCGAGGTAAGTGCCAAAGACTAACGTACCGGAACAATTTAATCAATTGTTGTTCAACATTACATCTGAATCACCGACAGAGCCGTAGCTCACTGAGTGTTGGGGCACATGCTTGAAGATAATGAGTGAAAAGGTTTGGAAAAAGGCAGTGGTGCACGTAAAGTAGATCTATAGAGCAAAGAGAGATGTGAAGTTCGTGGGAGGTTTGGTTTCGGGGTGGATGTTTCAGATATCTCGACGTCCACACAGGCGAAGAAAAGTTCGGCTACATGTTGCTAAACCATAATCAAGAGGCTCAAGGTGTAGCATGGTTTGGTCTTTGAATATTGTGATCGAAACTGGAACCTTGAAGGCAGGGGAAGAGGCTGTGTGGCGCTGTAGAGCGCGGGCCGCACGTACCCGGCCTCGAAATTTGAGTTGCTTAGCCACGAGAAAGGTTTAGCAACGAAGATTCTACTCCAAGATAAGTAGGAATATGTGTTATTACGAAACCGGAAGAGACAGTAGGACTCGAAAATTGAATGAATCTATGGTATGAATGGAATCTTGGTCCCAACACAGTTGCGATAATTTCTCTAGTCATTGCCAAAGTATTTGATCAGGGCATCCTCCTCAGCCAAATTAGATCAAGATGAAGTGAGTACAGATGTGCATTAATTCGCAGATTGGCTCACCTCGAATTCTGTTATAGAAAATCGCCTCATGACAACGCAAAACAGAATGAATGAAAGTGGATTCTGAAGAACCATCTGCATGCCTAAACTCCAGTAGAAGGATCCAGCGTAGGAGGGGTGGCGGAAGTATCTACGATGGTCCACTGTCAAAAGCCTGAGCGAAAGAGAAAACTAACGGAGACGACATACCCGTATACTCCATCTGTCACAAGAGAATGACCCTCCACTTTATCATATACCACATTATGAGCGAACCTGGTCGACGATTGAATCATAGCGCAAGATCGGAGCACCTGGCCCAGGATGAGAACCACAACTCCGATGTGTGTGATCTACAACTGCGATTTGGTCCAAGGAAAGAAATAACTCGCGATCGCGCATTCAAACAATGCCATTGAATGAAAACCGAGGTACGTTGACATCAAGTATGCTGTTGAACGTTGAAGTGTCGTGTCAGATAGTTTTTTTTGTGTGTAAAACGAGGTAGACAGCGACACCCACAATCGACTCTGCATTTTTCGAGATCCCATCCTACCGTTACTGCTAATTCAGCCCAATGGAAGAATGCCCAAGCTGTGTAGTAGATCCCGACTTGACCAGACAAAGCTGACAGGTATGGCCCTCCACCAAAGATGGCTCCCAGAATGAAACAAACGGTAGCTAGAAGGAAGGGTGTGTCGGGGGTGAAGATTTGTCGGTGGTCGTGTGGGCAGAGAATTTCTTTTCGGAGTGACGGGGTACATAGATTCAGAGGTCTCTTTGTTGGTGGTGTTGGTTTTGGTTGAACATGGCGAGAAAGGACTAGTCAAAGTTGATATTTCGTTGTGGCTCAAGGATATATGATTGTTAGCACCGCCTTTGGGCAGGGTCGATGTCGACCGTGCTCGTCAAGGATCCGTAATGTTAATCTGAAAGGTGGTTGACGGGGCGAAAAAGAAAGCAATCTCCATGTCCCGACATTTGGACCGCTTACCCTACAAAATACGGTATTCGTATTCCAAGATTTCAACAGGTCAAGTCTCTCCTCCTTCTCCAACTAGCCTTTCTGCAAGTCATCCGTCCCTCTCCTCCGAGTCGATATTCATCCTAAATGCCAATACGATGCACCAATATTCTACTCTCAGATTATACGAAACTGAGTTGTGCAATATGTTGCTGAAGACAGGAACCACGCCACAGCATTCAAAATCGTTAAATCTCCTGTCTCTGATCTTCATTGGAGATCAGGACCGCTTGGTGGCTTCCCGCATACGTCGTTTGTACCACTCTCGAGGACACCAACGCAATATCATGAGCCGCTCTCTCAAGACGCATGAGGATTTCCCTTCCTCCAGTCCTCCATTGCTGCTCACCGCTCGCCATTCCGCCACTCCTACATACACTGTCGGTTTTCTCGTCAATTCATCAGACTTCCAAGACGACACCCTACATGTCCTCTCCTCATCCAAGTCCAACATCCAACATCTTACAGCTGCAGTTTGATACACTCGCTCCTTCGTCACTACCCCTTACCGACGCCACGGATTCAACCCTCTGCAACCGTCGAATCCCTCATTTCTCCAAGCTTCCTGGCGTCGAAGAAGAGATTGGCAACCTTACGACCCAAGTTAAACCCTTCGGGTAGCTCCTCGCTCCTTATATGCGTACCACAATCTCGAGGACCGGTTTAACCTCGGCGCGAGAATCCATCTTTCCTGCTGGAAGGTGGACTACTCAAAGTACTGGACGACGACGACACGACCTGACGACAGCTACGCCACATCTACATCTACCAATCGGCACCCACCACCTGACTTCTGGCTCGCTCGTTCTTCTGGACGAGTGCTTTGAGTGCTTCATGCCTCGAGTGGCTTTCCTTTGGGGTTGGTTTTTTTGAGGGTTCTTGAAAGGAGAAGTAGTCGAAGTCAGAGCTGAGGGCTCTGCGGACGTCAAGGAGGAGTAGGAAGCGATCCTAGACGTCTGACTCGGCATTTGGTTGGTCCATTGGACGCTCGCTTCTTCATTTCGTCATTCAGGACTCCAAAATATCGAAGTCGGTTCGATGTTGAGGTGAAGCCAGAGCTGGGGCTCTGCGGATATTGAGGAGGAGTAGGAAGCGATCCTAGACGTCTGACTCGGCATTTGGTTGGTCCATTGGACGTCATTCAGGACTCCAAGATATCGAAGTCGGTTCGATGTTGAGGTGAAGCCAGACCTGAGGGCTACGTGGACGCCAAGGAGGTCGAGGAGGACGACGAAGTGGTCATGGACGTCGGACTCGCCACTTGGGACTTGGTCCATCAGAGCTTTGAAGGTTCACTTCATCTCGCAACTTCCCTAGACCTCAACATCCGAACTTCGAAAACGTCCAGCTGCTCCAGCTATCCAGAAGACCCCTCATCACGCGAGCCCCTCTTTCACATCTACTTACTAGCTCAGAAGCGGAAGGTACCACGCAAAGCCACGCTGCACAGCATATAGTCCATAGCGCGACTCCCAACTCCTCTTTACTGCATTGGTTGGGTGCTGGATCTCGAAATCGGCTTTGAGATTTTTGGATTTTGGACTAGGGGATTTGGGATCTTGGGGTTGGTTAGTAGTCGAGACGCTGTGGATCTGGACGTGGACGTGGATGTTGGAATGTATCTCGGGTCTTAGGTCTCAGGAGGGGTGTGGCTGCGATGGGCTTTTAGTATCTCTCAAGGAGAATAGAAAAACTCCGAAGGAGGTTTGTAGGATGCGCGTATGTGGTCGTCGACGATTCATTGGAATGCTCAGTACTCCGACTTTTCGAGGATGGCCGACCCAGGGCTATCATTCTCAATCTTCATGAAAGTTGATCGACAGTCAACGAAATGCCTTCGGTGGTGCTGAGTCTCCCCGGCCGAACAGCTTCTGCTATTTTCAACTTGACCTGGAGAGACAACATCCTTCACTCGACAACTCGGACTGCTCTCTCCAGACAACGTCCATCACACCTCCAGAGTTCGAGCGCCTACGACCTTTCTATCTACCGCTTCCGAGCCATCGTCGACGCGATTTTGATGGATAGATGAGAAAATTTGGCTTTGGCATTATACATACTAGGTGTATCGTCGAAACAATGGACGTACAGGTTAAGCGCGATTCTTGGGTTTGAGAGGAGACGAAGTAGCGGTGGCGATCAAGGTCGTAGATGGCTCGTTGGAGGGGTCCGTAGATCAGGATGGTTGAACATTCATGAGCAACTGTGTTGGAGAGAAGGCGAGAAAGTCAGGCGGAGGGATGGTGATGATGATGGTGAAGGATACAGTCAACACAGGGTTCAGCGCTTATTCGAGGCTCAATTACCCATCATCATCGTCGCCTACTTGTCCTCTGCCAAAGACGGATCTCGTCTACACACATTTTCACTCCCAGATCCCGGGATCTCGAGTGACAAAAAACCGAGAGTTATCATGCCGTTTGGCACCAAGTCAGGCAACGTTTTGCATTGGGTTGGCGGAATGAGGTCGTAGGACTAGATTGTTATTGAGAGACTCGACGTTTCTGGTCTGGTAAGTCTTTTATAAATCTACTGTCCAAGACTCTCAGCTTACAAGCGATACCTGTCGTGGTAGTCTACTTCGAAATCAACAAATCCCTTCAGTCATTTCTCAACCAAAAGTTGGGACAGCGATAAGCGCTTAACGAGGGACTGGGTGCGTCTAATTTTGAACTTGCTTCTCAACCCCAAAAGTGAAAGTTGGGATGTTGGTTCTTTTTTCTTTCTTTAGAGACGACGTGAATTCAACTTCGAAGAGTTGAAGATCGAAGATCTGTTGTTCGGCGGGAAAATAAGAAATTCAGGTCCCATCGTTTGGGAATAGGTGTCCACTCTCCTAAATACCTTAATTCTTGTTAGAGAATCTGGGTCCATCATCAAGGCAAGAGAGAATCGCGTATGGATTAAAATCTGTGTAAAGGAGTCAACAGATGCCAGACCTCTTGGAATCGAGTTAGTTCAAGGGAGTGGTATCTATGGATATGGCGAAGAGAGAACGAGACTATTTTGGGATGGAGAGACCGCATACCACTCAACCAGATGACCCGGCAAATATTTGCACCGAACGGAATCCTCATGTTTTTCCGGGCTATATAACTGTTGACATTTCAAACTCAAAATTCAGAATATCGAAATCATGGGCGCCCTTCAGTCCTACATTTCGCAGTCTTTTCCTCCAAAAAGTAGATTCAACGTCGAGGATATCCCGGACTTGACTGGAAGAGTCGTTATTGTCACTGGAGCGAACGCAGGTAATTACTTTTCAGTTAGACTTCGTGTGCCATTCTTGATGCTCCTCTTCAGGTGTCGGCAAAGAGACTGCCAAGGTGATGCCCACTATTGATATCTCCAATGAGCTCAAATGCTGAAGAGAGAGTTAGGCTCTTCTGGCACACAATGCGAAGGTTTACATTGCTGGACGTAACAAGGACAAGGTTGACGCTGCTATCAAAGAGTTGAAAGAACAAACCGGTCATGAAGCTATCTTCCTAAAGCTCGACTTGGGTGACCTCACGTCGGTCAAAGCGTCTGCCGAGGAATTTTTGAGGTATGCCAAGACTGTACATTTCCTCCATTGGGGCAGCATTCTGATCTCGAGGATGTAGCAAAGAGAAAGAGTTGCACATCCTCTTCAACAATGCGTATGCCCATAATATATTTCGTCCTCCAATTTCTCAATTCATCCCCACAGCGGCGTCATGGTGCCTCCTCATAATCAACTTACAGCTCAAGGATACGATCTTCAGTTCGGGACCAACATTTTAGGCCATTTCCACTTCACCACGTTACTCTTGCCTGCCCTTCTCGCCGGCACAAAAACTAGCCCCGACCAGAAAGCCCGTGTCGTCAATACATCCTCAATGGCAGCATACTTTAGCTCCGACATCGACTTCAATGCGGTAATAGATGGACCTCCTCGCAAAAGGACATACATCTCCAGTCTATATGGCTACAGTAAACTCGTCAGTCTCTAAGCACACCCTCAACCTCGAATTTCTTGACTGAAGAATTGGTTCTTAGGGAAATGTACTCTTTGCCAACGAGTTCGCGAGGAGATACGGAGAACAAGGCATCATATCGACTTCTGTCAATCCTGGAAACCTCAAATCTGATCTCCAGCGCCATCTCAGTTTCTTTGAGAATTTTCTCTTAGTAGGTCGTTTGCTGTATCCAAGTTGTTGAAGAGGTTAACCGCATCATCATAGAAATCTATACTTTACGCTCCGTCTTATGGCGCCTTAACTCAGCTTTGGGCTGGAACGTCTGCCGAAGGCCTAGAACTGAATGGCCAGGTAAATATATGCCCCTTATCTTCACGTCCCTTTCTCTGATTTGATCTCATTTGTTGACTAGTTTCTTATTCCTTGGGCAAGACGAACCACCCGGCCTCCCACAGCTGCATCCAACGATAAACTCGCGGCTGACTTGTGGACTTGGTGCGAGGAGCAAATCGCAAAGCACGCATGATTATTGGTGGTTTGGTAAAAAGTAGCGCTTCGGGGGATAAAATATCAAGTAGGTACTAATTATGTTTAAACATAGTCTGCGAATGGGATCAAGAAATTTGCGGCTGCTCCTTCGACGTCGAAAAAATAATAATGAGTACGCGTTGCGACGACAGAGGCAATCAGTACGCACGTCAGTTCCCTCCCTACGGCCTCCGAAGTGATGAGCGCCCTCGCCGAAAACTAGGTCGCATAAGGAAACGACCAACTGGAGCCGACTCGGACTCAAGTCCTTGCGCCATCGGCACCCCCAAGTTCTAGGACGAGTAATTGATTCGCTTCACAATGAAAATATATGCATTTTCACTGGTTGATTTTGTGAGTGAGTTTGATCTTCTGTGATATTATACATCCAAAGTTCTCACAAAACCTTTCCACAGAATTCATCCGAACATGGCAAGGATAATACTGATTTTAGATTCCCTCACCTGAATTTTCCGCACCTGTCATCTTGGTCCAATAAGCCCCATCGGCCAGGAGATGTTCTCGCCGTGTCCGATAGTCATCGGCTTCTGTTGTCAGAGTATACATATACCACCTCATGAGGTTGTCTCTTGTGTTCAAACGCTTGGCCACTATGTCGATAGGTGCTTTCTTCTCCCAGTCTTTTCCCCCAAAGAGTAAATTCACTGTCGATGACATCCCCGGATTTGACTGGAAGAGTTATCATCGTCACTGGAGCCAATGCTGGTAAGCCAGGTGTTTGTTACTTTATTGCTTTTCCAGTTTTTGACTTTCATGAATTCAACCCTCAAGGTGTTGGCAAAGAAACCGCGAAAGTAGGCCGTTTATTGGTATAATAAATTCACGCTTCAACGGCCGAGCTTAGGCTCTCCTATCTCACAACGCCAAAGTCTATCTCGCGGCGCGCAGCAAGGAGAAAGCCGAGGCGGCTATTAGAGAGTTGAAACAACTGACCGGCCAGGAAGGTATTTTTCTGAAACTCGATTTGAGCGAACTCTCATCGGTGAAAGCTGCTGCTGAGGAATTTTTGTCGTGAGTCGGACATTCTGTATCCTAATATCTGCCATACCTACCTCAGTGCGTAGCAAAGAGAACGAGCTGCACAGCCTATTCAACAATGCATACGTTTGACCCCAAGTTCGTCCTGATTTATCTATCCTCATTTTAGTTTACAGGGGTGTCATGGTGCCTCCACATGGGCAACTCACAAGTCAAGGCTACGACTCACAATTTGTGACCAACGTTTTGGGCCATTTCCATTTTACTACCTTACTGTTGCCTGCACTCATCGCGGGCAAGAACACCAGTCCTAATAAGAAAGCCCGGGTAGTCACCACGTCTTCAGGTGCAGTGTAACTTAGTTCGAGCATTAATTTTGATGTTCTCGTTGATGGGCCTCAAGGCGAAAAAACTTCCGTTGAGAGTTTATACAAGGACAGTAAACTTGTGAGTACTTATAACTGGTACACCTCACGATTTAACTGACTAATGTCGACCAGGGAAACATATTGTTCGCCAACGAATTCGTACCCCTCTTTCAGGTTGTCACCCTCCCCTCATCAACGCCTCGAGCGAAGAGATCAGAATTGCATGGCCTGTTGCCCGCCTACTGTGAGGAAGACGCACATCAATTGTCAAGAACTTCAATATTGCTTGCCTCTTACCCATTCAAACTCGTACGGTGTGTGGGCGGTTTGAACGATTATCCGTAGTCTGCAAGTTCGACTCCATCTACTCACAATGCCGAGTTTTCGCATGGAGTTGGGCTTGTGTATGGTCGAGGACAGACGGCACTGCCTGCTTAGATACGGGAGGAGCAATTTTTTGGCAGATAGTAATGGATGGGCCTCAGACCCTACCCCATTAGCTCATGCCCACATCCAAGAGGCTGGCAGCGGACCCTCTTACGGGCACGGGAGGGTCGCTATCATCCCGTACCGTCCACTGTCCTCGCTCCACTAAGGTGAACCCATATTTGCTTCAAAATGCCACTAGAAGTCAACGCTCTAACATCAAGCTTCACTTTACTCGAACATCACGCCAACCTTCGGAGTTTCTTCGACTTTCGATGTTTTATGTCCCAACTTCTTGCGCACTCGGCCTGCAAACTTTTAACACAGTCATACTGGACGTCGTTATTGCATACGACAGCTCTACGCAAGCATGAATTCGCTCAGTCTTATCCAAGCAAACCTTTCAATTAAACATTCGTCGTTGAGGACTCAAGATGCCGGGGACCCTTGGACGTGGACGAGGTTTGGAGCTCGGAGTATTATCGAAACGAAATTATCGAACTTGGAGCATTGGAGGAACGATTGGGTGTGGCATGACATGGCGTAGAGCCGTAGTAGGTGGGAAACAGGCATGCGGCTATCCCTGCAACGTCAAAGCTGAAGTTGTGGTCATGGCACGTTTTCACGGCTTACAGATCAAGAAAGACTTGAAGCTATTTACGAGTCCTATTTTAGGGCTCGTTCTTTTACCTGATTTTTCCTGTTGTCGAAGGTAACGCTCCATCTAGTGTTGCTGCTGAGGTGAGGTCGCTTCGTGGGGAATTCGGCTCACCTCAGAAAATGGGAAATTCGTCTTGCCTCGCGTAATTGAGTTGACCCGAGTTATTGTGTTGAGGTAACTCAAAGTAGAGCCGACACGGTCACCTGATATCGGTAATTAGCAATCGCGACAAGTACGCGCCGCAAATGTAGTGTAAGCAGCGTCGGATCTGAGTCATCAAGTAAGGAGACTTGCACTGTTCGACGTGCCAAGATCGATGCCCCTTTGCTTGAAGCCCTCCAAGTTCTGAAATTCTCTATAAAAAATGACCGCCTCAACTTTGTCGACAATTTACTTGCTAAACCGGAAGATTATACCATCTCGGGCCCTTTAACTAAAGCAGCCATTGAAGAACTCAGGACAACTAGTGATCTCGAAGAGTTGGAGGATTTGATTAGAAATGTTTATAGCGAAGATTAGCTTATTCTTTATCTACCCGCATTTGTTGAGACCTGAAATATCCCTGCGTTCCAATTGGCCAGAAACCGTGAGTACTTTTATCAAGGCAACTCATGGCTTCAACCCGTGTCAACTCAACATGTTGAGTTTTACTGGGTTGCACGCCTCAATTCAACTTGAATCAACTCGCGGCAACACTAGCTCCATCACTACATTATCCCACGTTACGGCAGTCACCGTCGCCCTTGCTGCTTGCTGTTTGATCTGCTCCTCGACCATGGTTCTCGCCGGTTGAGAGCTGGTTTGCTGCACCGGTTGACTCTACAGAATTTTTTGAAGAAATTGAAGAGCCTAATAGGAGGACTCGTTCTGCCGTGCGCAGCAACGGCCCTCAATCGATGTGGATGATGAATTCTGATATCTGTTCAACGGCGTCTCGAAATTCAAAGCTTCTTCTCCAAGGTCGATACTACGGAATTATCAGCTGAAAAACGGGGCCTAGTTGTAAAGGCAGTTCGGTTATGTCAGCTACCAGGCTTGGAAGCTAAAAATAAAAATAAAAAATAACTTGAAGGCTGGATCGAGGTACAATCGTGGAACGAGAAGTGATGTCTCTCCCTACTTCTCGATCTTTCACTTGAAGTTTAACTTATAGGACATAGAGATACATAATACATAAACCGTGCTACGACAAGGGCTGAAGCAGCCCGTTGGCCGCCAAAGGGAGTCAGCTTGGATCCTATGTCGTGTGAATTGGTGAAGGCATTGACAGCGATTGAATTGATAATGGTGGCTTAGGAATAAACGGACACTGTTGAACAGAACAGGTCTTCTGGTCAAGGCCCAATACTGAGTCTACGCATAGAAACTTGTTAGAATCCGGAAAACCAACTTGCAAGCTCCACGCACAGTGAGATAATTTCATCTGTCCTTTTCGCATCTTTCCAATAGGCGGTTCCGAATGGAAACACCCAAATTCAAAGTTCTGATGGCTTCGATCACTCGGTCGTCTTTGGGTGCGTGTCTGAGCATTTCAGCCAAGCTTACCACCACCCATTGGGTTGGTCCCGTACACTCGTAGATCTCTGTGAATGTCGAACTTCAAAAGATGAGATTTTGAATGCATTGGACACGGCTTCAAAAACCCACTTTAGGGAGCTAATGTATGCGATACATCTCAAAGCGGCCTGTACAAGTTGCTTCGGCGATAATAGGTTCTCGCAAAGTGTAGCTTCGGTCAGAAAGCTTCGAAAAGTACTGTTGTAGGTTTCGCCGTCCGTTTTGTCTGATCCTAGTATTCGACTAAAGTCCACCCACAAAGGTTCTGGTATACTGAAGCATGTGGAGACAAAATTGTGGAATGGATTGTTGTACTCTGACACTTCGACAGGGATGGTGCAGAAGACCCAAAAAACAAGAAAATCGCAAAGGTTTTCCTGGACAAGATACGTTGCCAGATTGCGACGGAAATAACCGGCCAGGCCTTTGAGACTTTGAGCACGAATTTCAGACTTGCCATGGTGTCTTTTCTAGATTAAAATTATTTGTTACCGTTAGGAAATAGACCCAAACACAAAAATTGAACTCACGAAAAGGAGATCAATTACACAGAGTTTGTCAATTATCTTGGGAGTATCTGGGCGCTCAAACCACAAGCCGTCGTCCCGTTGAATGCCGATGTCATATTTATAGTCGGATATCATGCCTTGAACTTTATCTTGCAGGATATTCAGACTTTTGGTTAATTCTCCGTCAAAGGAAGCGTCGTGAAGGAAGTGGGTAGCGTCGGCAATCAGGTTATTCCAGGATCTGTTACTGTCGACTGCGCCTGTCGCATCAATGTCATCGTAAGGCTCAGATAATCACGTACTGATCTGATCCATATATGATTTTGCTACAAAAGTGGACACCACAGTCCCAAAGAGCCAGAGATCTTGCGACCGTTCTTTGTTGATCAAGAAGTCGCGTAAAGAAACACGATGGAAGACGCGTAAGGGCTTCTCCTCTCCCTCAAACTGAATGAGAGATCCTAACGGAGAAACATACATCTCCACGTCACCTGGGGCAAGCTGTAGGCGGAAGGCGATGGTTTGAGGGCAATCGGCATTTTCGAGGCAAAGAATATGACGAAGAATGGATAGAGTAGTTACAACGTCCTCTACACTGAGAAATATCTGCAGGTAGAGGGCGTCGAGCTCTTTAAATGGCGAACTATTGATTTGAGATCCAAAGCGTTCGAAAGACGTCAGAGCCATCTGAAGTCGCTCATGTGGTTTGAACTTGACGTGCTCGACATATCGAACGACGGTGGCGGGAAAAATGAACTGGCCCGACGACTTCTGAACGACCAGTTCGATGTCCTCGGGGGTTGGCCAGTTTGCAGGGATGTATTTGTTCAGTGGATGCGAGCATTTGATTTGTTTCAATTCGACAGTTGTGTATAAGCGAATATCAGCGTCAACGTCATAGCTGTCGTTCAATCCTATGCGGACGGTAGGGATGAAGGAAATATTTTTTGGTGAATCAAAGATTGAGGATATGTGGAAATCGGGTCGACTGGCAACGAGAAGGATAATTGGAATTGGGGTGGTTTGAAGGACCTTTCCGAAAACGGAGAGCAGGGGTTTAAGATTTTCGCACCCGTCGAGTCCGTCGAGAATAAGGAGCCGATGACTAGGACAAAGCTCTGGATCAAGCTCGCATGCTCGACGAAGAGGTTCTACGAATAGTTGATGCAGCTGAACTTCAAGAGAGTTTTCGAAGATTGTGGGATTCTTCTGAATGCAAGCAGCGATGTATTCGAAAGTCGATGGGATGGTCTGACAGAGTTGGTATACGAGGCTCGCCGCTAAGCGTCGGGCGTTGTTCCGAGGTGGTGCCGTTCGGCAGAAGAAAAAGCTGCCAATGAGGAGTTTTTTCGTGCGGCACATCTCCGCGATAGTCTGTGCGATGGATGATTTGCCAGCACCAGCGGCCCCATAAAGCCACACAATGGTTGAAACGGCGGCGATTTGTACCTGTTCGATGATATCTTCGAGCACGGCAACCCGGGTACCAGGATAACATGTTCGGGAGTCGTAGCGTTGGTTCGAGATGTGAAAAGCGCCTGGCGCTGATTTCTTGTAAAGAATTTCCGAGACTGGGGACAAATCAGATTCTACAAACGACTCCAACAAAGCAAACCGGCTCACTGTCACTGGTTTGGTGTATCTGTGTAAATGTGCGTTTGTTAAACTGCAGATTCTTTTCTCTTTCGAACATGGCCATGTTAGCCACGGTGTCAGTAAGGTGGCGCGCGAAAAGGATATGGCAAGAAGTAGAACACTGACGAAAGCGGGGAGTCGACAGGAGCAAATCAAGCAGGGAAATGACTGATTTAAGTCGTCAGGTGAATTGCTGGGGGACTAGCTACAACTGGAGGGGCTTATATAGCTAGATGTAGATAGCATGTGATAAAGTAAATAATCATATGTAAAACTGCTCGTAGCAAAGAGACGCTCGTGTTAGGTCGACTCACGGGTAAATTCAAGTGAGCTTGGCGTCTGATAGAACAAGCGCCAAAAGCCAGGGCACGAAGATCTGCGCAATGGTTTACCTTGGAGTTGCAGAAAGGGCCCGGGAAGTGTCTGAAAACCGTGGGAGTCGCGGACACCGTTCCGCTATTGGATCTTATTGGATTCGCCGCCCCTCTGCTCTGCCCCAGCCCCTCCGACATTTGTATGGCTGAACACACCTTCTTCATCGGCCAATGTGTCGTTATGATATGGCCACCACTTTACACACCTGAACTCAGCAATTTCCACATAGCACCCTTGCTATAGCAGTGAGGCAGAGTTATCCCACTTTACTCGAGTTCATCGTACTATGGCTGGGACAACGCTGATCTAACGGAAGCAAGAGAAAGAAAAAGCACGGCGGTCTGCACTTTAACAAAACATGGTGGTAATATGAAGGTCGAGGAGGGTCAATCAAGGCTGTGCTCGATGTGCTGTGCGAAAGGTCAGTTCTTGTCACTCTGACGACCATAACCGATTGGACAAGGACAACAAGGAACTAATCCCAGCTGTTCCTCCAGTTTTGGCTTCTCTTTGCCGCCCAACACCCCAACTGCATTTTGTCTTTTTTATCCTTAGAACTAGAAGACTTCCGCTGGTACAAGGCATACAGCGGCATGTTTGAGAATGCAACGAACGTAGTCATTAGTGGAGGGCAATTTATCGCCCACTCTAACAGTAGAACTGGTGAGTATGCTGTGTTGTCCTTGTAGCATAATTCTCATAACCCTCTCAGCATTAAACTTCCTTATGGAACATGCAGCCCCTAGTGCTTTTCACATCTCAGAGGAGCGATACGACGCCCCGAAATGCCACCCAGACACTCGCGTGGCCGTATTGGAAGATATCCTCGAACGAGTCGAGATGGCTGCCGTTTCCACTATTCTCTGGCTCTACGGAGCAGCTGGAGCTGGCAAATCCTCCATAGCGCAGACGTTGGCGGAGACATGTAGTAGAGAAGGACTTCTCATCGGGAGTTTCTTTTTCTTTCGAGCGGCACCCTTGCGTAATAACGCGAAACGTCTCGCAGCCAGCTTGGTTTATCAACTCGCTCGCTCGATCCCATCAACTCTCACTCACATCACCGCCTGCATGATGGAAGATCCTGCAATCTTCCAGAGCTCCTTTGAGGACCAGATGGAGAGGTTGTTTCTTCAGCCGCTTTGTCGCGCTTACCAGGATTCCACCGGTTTAAGCCATCATCGAAAGCTTATAATTCTCGATGGACTCGATGAATGTGACTCGCCTGCAATTCAGAGAAGCTTGCTTACTGCTCTGGGCAAAGTTTTCCAAGCGACACCAATGCCGATTGTCGTCCTCGTCGCCAGCCGCCCCGAAAACCATATCTCTTCCGCCTTCGACTCACCAGAAGATTTTTCCGGCATTCAACTTCTCCGGATTAGTTTAAACGACGATTACAATGCTGACAACGACATACGCCTCTTCATCAACATCAAACTCAACCACTGCATGCGATCACATCCTCTCAGGAAATATATCCCCTCGATCTGGCCACTTCCCGAAGATGTCGACTCGATCGTGAAGAAGGCGTCTGGTCAATTTATTATTGCCGCCACCATTGTGCGATACGCCGAATCCACACGACATAAACCCCATGAAAGACTCCAAAGAGCTCTCGAGTCATTCGACCGTTTTGCAGCTGAGGTTAGCGACTCGCCATTCAAGGAACTCGATGCGCTTTACATGCAAATCTTCTCTGGAGTGGAGGATCTCGTCACCGTTCTGGCGATCATGTTTCTCGCCCTTGGCTTGGGTGGATGCAAAGCCAGATATCCTCGAACCATTGCATCCCGTCTACAACTTGCTCCCGGGGACGTCGAGATGCACATCTCCAGTTTAGCATCTCTTATGAAGTTTGAAGGAGAAACCCAACCCATTCGTATTTTCCACGCAACACTTTTCGAGTTCTTGAGTAACCCAGCTCGCTCGCAGTCTTTCTACATCCACCAAGCAGCCGTGCACACTCACTTCCTGAAGAATTATCTTCGACGAGCGTTTAGATCAGGTTTGAACTATCCTCTGTCATTTTTTTGGTGCTGATAGATTTTTTTAGAACAACAGATCCTCGTAGCCGTGCTTTACAGATGTTTAGACCACCTTCAACTGGCAGAGATCGATGAAGAAATATTGGATATGTTGGCTAAACTGCCTACTCAAATCGTGGGCTACTTGCTCGAAAATTTCCGAGCAGGCGATCAACCTGGCCCACCCAACTGGTACGACGAATCCGAAGGGTTCCTGTTTGCTTTACCGAGACTCGTAGTCTTACTTCACCAACTCAGTCGAGTTCTGGCAACGGTATGTCTATTCCATCTATCTCACATTGTTTACCTGCACGTTCATATGTCTGCATCTGCAGAATAATCCCTCCGCCAACCCCCTCAGTTGGGGTCGAAGCCTCGAAGCATTTCACGCTGTTTTCCGACGCGATCTGTCGATCTTCCTTGTGGACGAGGCAACTCATGATCTCCTGGTTTTAGCAGCCTTTTTGGATACGAGCATCGTGGCGTTCCCTCCCCGATCGCTTACTACACGCATGGGAGTATCCTTGTCGAATTATAACGAATGTGGCAAAGCCCATCCTTTCGTCAAATACGACTCATATCCATTCCGTCTTCCAAACGCACCATGTTCAGACATTCTCCGAGACTTCTTGCTTAATCCCGAGCAATCTAGGAAGCTCTATGTCAAGCAGGAACGGTTTGCACATATCTCCCTAAAATGTTTGATGATTATTACGCAGACAAGGTAAGTACATGGAAACTCTTTACACAAAAATTACTTACAGGTGTCTCTGTAAAGTTTGCCTCGAAAGAATGTGTCTCCTACTGTCTTTCACTATCTTGATTCTGAATCCAACAAAGATGTCAGTGAAGATCAAGAAAGCTACGTCTGGGCTGTTTGTTGCCTAAGCTCTATGCTTCGGCGGGCTCCTAAATACATTCCTTTAATTAAGGCCCTCGAGTCCCTCGATATCCAGTTTCGATGGCTCGAATACTACCCCGAATTTGTTGAAGAAGCCAAGGAAGCGATCAAACTGTACCTCGAGGTGGGTGGATATAACGCAGCACTCTTACATTTACTGACTATATGACTGTTTAGACACATAAGTCTCAATATAAACGAGGTTTCCTTGATGGGCTGACACAGCGAGCGCATGCGTGGCTTGATACGATAGAAAGAGATAATTCTCCTCTGAATGGAGGGTTGGCAAATTAGAGAACACGGTTTCTTGGCTTCAAGCTTGAAAACAATGCTGAATGCTCTGCCACTGATTACTGTTTCGTATCAATAGAGCCTTGGTTGCCATGGCCTATGGATCTAGTTTTACTAAGCCAGTAGATTAAATGTTTGTTTGCAGCCAATGAAATTTGAAATTTGAGCAACAGCCTACAGGCTTGTCTATCGAGTGCGTGGGAGCGTATACGTAAGGCCTCGATCTCTCACTTCTTCCCCCACATCATTCTGACAAACCCGCCATGCGATCATTGCGATGTGCTGAAGTAAATGGATGTCCAAGTCTGACTCTCATCGAACGAGCAGAGGACAAAGAATGTGTCACCTGGGAACAGGCCTTGTCGAGCTATGAATCTGCTGTCCAAGATTTTGCCACCATTCTAAACAATCAGCACGACCCTTTCAACCTTAGGCTTCCAGTCGAACTGGCTTGCAGAATTTTACATCTCTGTATGCCAGTCTCTCTAATTTCAGAAAACTTTCGCCTCGATTCCCATCGCGAGAAGAGACGTCCATGTTGGAGAAAACCCTGTAGCACTCGTTTGAGGCTTGGAGCAGTTTGCCAACGCTGGCGTCACATTTTATGGTCCGACCCCAGTTTTTGGGACTTCTTGCCTGTCATTATCAAGCGCAGAACCCCAATGACTCGACTAGAACTACTGAAAGAGTGGCTTGATCGCTCTGGCCAACTTGCATTGACACTTTGTGTTGACTTCGGTCGGAACAAATCAATGCCAAGTGCCGAACTCTCTCGTGCTTTGGGAATCCTTCTCTCTCAGTACATGCATAGGTGCTCCGGATTTTACACAAACTCTCCCGCAATCCTCATGAACCATCTTCTCTCGGAGAAGCCGCCAGCCGTTCAGGTCCTTGTACTCGAAACTCCTCTTCTCGCACAGTCAACCACGACGAACGATGAACAGGGCAACCTGAGTTACAAATTTGACCTCGGCATGTTCCCAAGTCCCGAAGTTGTTTCCTTAACAGACTATCAACTGTCCAGCGTGCAAATTCGCTGGGACCACGTTACTCGATTTGTAGGTCGAAACCTTCGATAAGAGTATTTCGTGATGTTAACAGTTCCTAGGAGGATAGACTATCAAATAGAATGATGATGATGATGATGTACACAAACTATTATTTGATGTTCAATACTTTGTGGTGTGAGGAGGTCGGCTGGCGGCTGCCTCAAAAAGGGGCAGAAATGAGAATCACGTGATTTCCCAGAATGAGCACTTGACACAGACGCGACGCGTGTGGAGGATGTGCTGAAAGGGAAATCAAGCCGCCAGACGACCTGAGCGCTTGGTAAAGCAGGGTGGCTGTCCGAGCTGGATGCCAAGTGGCTGTACCATGCACTAAAACTAAGAGGGTGTAGGTGGGAGGGAAAGACAAAACGCGAGGAGCGCGCACGGATTTCAACGCAAGGAGAAACCGTACTTGAGAGGTAAACTGACGCGACGACGTGTAATCTCGCGTATTTACACATGTTTACTTTTAATCAACTACATTATCTTATCCTATGATGAGGCTTCGCCCTTCGGGCTTGCCTCATCTCGGAACTTGACGAATGTAGGGAGCTTCTACGCCAAGCGCACCAATTAGTCGACTGCTTGTTCGATGCTGTGACGACGCACAGCGCGCTCTCTTCTGATACGCCCTTGAGCTGTGTCACCCATTCATCCTTGAAATGTTTTGAGCTCGAAGACTGCGACGTCGCAGTTTTGAAGTGCTTCTCCTTTCCAGCGCTCGAAAATTTGAGTTGTTGGGTAAGAGAAGAGGAAGTTACAGGAACTTTAGACGCATTTATTCGAAGGTCTGGATGCCAGCTGAAGCAACTCGAAGTCATCGATGGTTTTGATGCCGATCTGGATATCATTTCTCTCCTTCAACTAACGCCCTTGCTAGAGTCACTCAAGTGGGGCTGTCCTGCTGCAGACTCCTTCTTCGAGCACCTTGCAAATACTACGTATCGCGAGATTAGTGGAGGAACTGAAGCCTTCCTTCCAAATCTCTCATCTTTTCACTATCTATCTTCCCTGGAATTTTCTTGGTCGATTCTGCATCTAATCGCCCCACTCCATCCACCTTCCAACTCCCCAACTCTGATACGTCGACCACTCTATCAGATAACATTCCATATGGACTTCGAAGACGATGAGGGAATTTTAGAAGATGTCATCAGCTTTGAAGACCTGGAGAAAGTTGTGAAAGTACAAGAAAATGGAATTGAGTTGTCTGTTGAACATGACGACGTTGACGTTTTAGAAGCATGGAGACAGCATTACGGGCTTTCAGGTGGTCTTTTAATTGACTAAAACCAGTCAAAGTAGGTAGTGAACATGCAATCTTGATATCGTTTTGTTTAATATTATGAAGTACCCTGATGGAGGCAACCAGTGGCTGCTGGATTATGGCGAAAATTGGTTCTTGCAACTTGAGTACGACAATAGCTTTGGCTGTCAGAGTCAAGTTCTTTTCACTTGAACTCGTTTCCTCCAAACCGCACCGTCTAGTTGGAACACATCAAGCTAAATCTCGATAACTTCAATGCAAGCACCATTCAGCTTCACGAGAATTTTGCGACGAAGGCTTTTGAAGACGCGCACCAAAGCATCACCTGGCGCCAACTTGACGAAACACTATCGAATACTGTTTGGCTCCCCGGTTTATTACGAGAGATCGACGTTGTCATACATCTTCCTCAGGGGTCGGCTTCTTCGACGTGCTCGGATAGTGATTGCGGGAATAGCAAGACTCTCGAAAGTGTTCTGAGTGCCAGTGGCAAATGGGCAGAGATGGTGGCCCAGGGACAACAACGTTTGATGAAGATGTTTGTGAACTTGTAGCTTCTCATTTGAGGAACACAATCGTGCGGTTACGAGAGAAGATCGTTACGGTTTCCGCTATGTTCAGTGCCCACTATTGATACGATAACCTGAGCTACCAGTAGATAATTTGTCCCATCCTCGTGTCCCATGACTCTCGAGATCTCGGCCCATGAGATGCATTATAGTAGATGAGACATTCAGATATCCACGTCCGTCATTCATCGTCATTCATCCTGAGACTTTTTAGTCCTTTAAGACGGAGGTAGGCACTATTTCTCTCCCAGATCACTCTGACCCCTACTTCTAGTACTTCAACATGTCCTTCAACAAACAAGGTAATAACAGCGCTGCTACTCAAGGCGGCGATCCATTTAACACTGGTGCGTCAGTATGGTGCTCTTCAGAGTCCAATACCTCACAAGCCATGGGTCTCAGGATCGGATTTCGGCGAACAGAACGTTCGCGGTGGCCCCGGAGTTGGTGATAGTCGAAACTACAGCCATAATGTCCTGGATCAGGGCAGCTATGATCAGAATCGTGATTATGGCAAAGCCAGCACTGGAGTCGGAATGGACGGCAACACTCGGGGGACTCAAACTGGAGAACTATCTGACTATTCTACCTCTGGTCAAGGCATGGGTACCGGCAACACTAGAGCTATGAACCTTGGACATGGGAACTCGACTTCCGGATATGGCTCTGAATCTGGAGGCCGATCTCAGGCTGCAGGTAATTATCCTCCTGCCGATATTCGTGGATGTCTCGAAACTTATGCTCTCAAGGCGCTGGCATGGGATATAATGCTGCGCAAGATGATCCTCGTGGCCGAAGCTCCCAAAGCGAGGGTAATCTTGGACGCCAGGAAAAACCCTCTGCCACCGACAAGCTCGTCGGTAAGTCTACCTAGTTGATGCAGCGTTGTATGCGGACTAAATACGGTTCATCTTTGTAGGCGGTGCTCAGAAAATGGCCGGTAAAGTAACGTCCAATACCGGAATGTATGAGCGTGGTCAAGAAAAGGTCAGTTCCTCTGGATCAATGGTTCATCTCCGAGCCGTTCGAAGCCCCTATTTGACCCGATTTTCTTGAAGACCGGCGATACTGGCTACACCAAGCAGCTTTGAGAAGAACATTAACCTTAAAAACAAATTAAACTGTACTTTTATGGTCTTATAGTAACTTTGAAACCAATCGCAAATGTTTTGTATGACTTGCATTCAAAAAGGTTGCCTTCTCCGCCGGGAACCTTATCTACGAAATGACATCACAGGGCTATTTTTGGAGCTTGCTGATATACAAAACGTTGAGCAGCGCGAGGTTGATTTCGTCCTCATTCTCCTGCCCAACATGAGTGGTTCCTCAAAATCTGGCTCCTCAATACCAGTAGTGCACCCATTTAAAATCCCTCAATTTACGCCCAAGGACTATTCCTCTTTCTTTCTGGCGGGCGCAATATGTTGCACGTACGTCGTATTCAAACTGCGGGTCGTACGAGTGGGTGTTGACCAGGAACGAATATAGATTGAGCCATGGCGCAATGACTCGTAAGTTATAGTTATAGCTACTTTATTGACCAAGCTGATTGACTCTTGATGCTGAAGCCATCGACGTTGTGAAGACTCGTATTCAAATTGATCCTGCTTTTAAATCACACGGCTTCTTATCTGGTGCAAAGCACGTTGTCCGTGCAGAAGGTACTCGAGGGCTTCTTACTGGATTTGGTCCAACTGCTGTCGGCTATCTTGCACAAGGCGGTGCCAAATTTGCTGGGTACGAGCTGTGGAAAAAGAAGTTCGTTGAGATTGCCGGTACCCAGGAAAATGCCGTCAAGTATCGAACCGCTATCTATCTCGGTGCATCAAGTGTTGCAGAGTAAGTGTAACGACTAGAAGGCTGGTTATTGGAACTAAAGGAAATGCAGGTTCTTTGCTGATATCTTACTTACGCCTCTTGAGGCAACACGCATCAGGCTCGTGTCCAATCGAGGATATGCGACAGGTCTTGTCTCAGGCTTCCTGCGACTCGCCAGAGAAGGTGGCGTGCGAGAGATGTATGCCGGTTTTTTACCTATTCTTTGCAAGTGAGAACCCCCTATACTTGTCACATACATGGCTTCTGAATGACATACAGACAAATCCCATACGCTATCGGTCAATTTACGGTGAACGAGTACTGTCATGAACTCGTCTACCGGTCCGTTTCTGAGCAGACGAAGCGAGAGATCTCCGAGTCTGCCCCTAAACGTTTTTCAATTGCACTTGGCAGTGGTATTATTGCTGGCTTTGCAGCGGCTATTCTCAGCCAGGTATGTACTGTCGACTCGTCCTCTTTCCTTCACCTCCCTCAATGGCTAATACCGCTACTCGCATATATAGCCCGCAGACACTCTTTTGTCACAAATTAACAAAGGGCATGGTCCAACGGGATCAATGACCTATCGACTCACAGTCTTGGCTAAAGAGGCAGGATTCAAGGGCCTCTTCGCAGGATTAGGCCCAAGGATGCTCATGACAGCCGGCTTGGTATCGTCTCAATTCTTGATGTACGGTGCTATTAAAGAAGGTAAGCCACTTCATCCAGGTCTCTTGAAATTTGAATGCTCATAACGTACTTTCATAGCGCTTGGTGCACCACCAGGTTTAGAGATCCACAAGGAAGATTGATTAAACATTCATTCTCGATTTGTCTAAAATATAGAGTGTACGAGCCTTAATTTTGTATGTTTAGAGCCTTGGCAGTAATAATTTTATCACATCACTGGCAAGCGCATATCACCCTCTATTTCCGGGCTCTCCCAAACGCGAGCTTGATTTGCTTGGCGAAAAGTCGCCAGATGCATTGACTGATCAAATTTATTGAGCACTACCAATTTTCATAAGACACTATTTCTTGAACGCTGTATGGAAGGACACATGTTCAGTCGTATGATCAGCCAACGTCATCATTTTCCCGAAAGGTTCTTTGAACATCTCTTGCTTAATACCATCGATGTGATGCTAACATACCCACAGATAAGCAAGACGATTCAGACAAGCCAGAAATGTTGATCAACTTACCTTGGAACTCTCCCATCCCCCAAACAGCACGCACTTGCTTGGGTCCTCGATAGTCTCGTTCCAAGCAGCGCCAGGAATGATGCCCGGAAGTGTTAACATCTTTGAACCGGCTTCTTGGTTAACTATTTCTTTGATGTTGGCCTTCGTTATGCCGTCCTTCAACAAGAACCAGGTAATTTCGGTGACGGGCGCATCAAACGCAGCGGACGGATCTTTCTCGAATTCAATGTGGACTACTTGAGGTTTTCCGGCGACTAGAGGTTGCATTTTTTCGCGAAAATTGGCATGCCCTGGGCTCTGCCTTACTGCCTTGTGGTGATCAAGGGTCTCCCACTCTAGTAAGGTCAGATCATTGATTTGACTTCCTATTGATAAGAGCGCTCACTGATTATGCCGTAGAAGTTCTTTTCGTTTTCTTCAGTGAACCCATATCGTACCCTTGGAAGATTGGTTCAAGATGAGATTGAGATCTATAGAAGTAGCGTACTCACTCAAGAATACCATCTGCACCAGACATGTGGTCAATGAGTGGTTGAAACAAACTGTGATCTTGAGCCAGGAGGTCAGACGCGGGCACGGAGAGAATTTCGTAAACGGGCATGTTAAGTCAGAGTGTTTGACAATTGAAAGTTGAAAATACGAAGGTTATAAGAGCTTTCGTGTGTTTGTATATGTCATATACAGTGACAAACCGGTATAACTGTGTCCGACTCTATTCTTCTGATTAAGACACGCAACGAACAATTGTATACGATTCGGATAGCTTTCCGTGTCCTGACATCTCCCGTTTATGAGCCAGATATTTCGTACCAGTTACTCTTTGGTCAATTACGACAGATAGGAAGATGGCTATCGCATTCGCCCTGGCGCCCTTCACTCCGCAGCGCTAGTTGAGAATTCAAAACCGGTCGGCATCCTATGACTGCGTATGTCTCCAGCATCGAGCAAGCCGTTAAATTCGCTGAATAAGTATACAACTTGGGCTTCAAGATCTTTTAGAAAGCTTCCCATTTTCGAGTGAACATGGTCCAGCCAGACCATCCCAAAGTGGAAGGGCGCTTACCAAACGCGGCAACGCTTTGACAATAGGATTTCATCTCCCGCTTTCCCCATCTTGGTCAGCTATCTCTTTCCAGGTCATACAGGTGACAACTCTCGGATAATTTCTAGCCTTCAGTTAATATCTGTGTTAACTTTAGGACAGTCTCAGCGCCCGTTATCATTTGCCTCCCGGTGCAGAGGAGCAAGCCGAGTACTGGAACGCACCATCGATACGAGACAGGGGATCAACAAGTCCTATTCATCAATTCGTTGTTAGTACAATGAACTTCATGTTACAGTCACTTAAATTTTGACTCATAAGTATGGTTTATCAAGAGCTTCAGTGCTCTTGACTCCTTGGCAACGAGGATCGTTCCGTCTTACTGAAAAGATTCTCTTATCTCAAACCAGCCCGTAGCAGTTGTATACTGGCAAATTACTTCGCTTCTGTTAAATTTAAAGGGAACGGCAAATGAGGTATTTCTCACTTTTATCTAGTCTATGTGTAAGCATTAAACACCTTGAATACGAGATTTAAGCCTTCTTGATCGCTGTGTGCAAGGGAACATGAACAATCTGGAAATCACCGACGGCTGCCAACTTTTCAGTCGGGCCCTTGAAAATTTCCCCTTGGATCCCTTCCGTATGATGCTTTAATATTATTTAGCAATAGATAGTGGAGATCAAACATATGGTTCTTACCTTCGAACTCTCCCATCCAATAACTAAGAGGAATCTATTGGAATCTTCGACCGTTTCGTTCCACGAAGCAGACCCAGATACAACTCCAGGTAACGCCATGATCTTCGGACCCATGTGCTTATTAAGTACATCCCTAACATCGGTTTTTGTCTTCCCTTCTTTCAGATTAATCCAGGTGATCTCCGTTGTAGGTGCATCAAATGCCGAAGTTGCGTCGTTCTCAAACTCTATGTGGAACAGCTGAGGTGTTCCGGCCATAACGGGTTTTAGTTTGACAAACAAGTCGGGGTAATCCGCCCGTTGCATCATGGCCTTGTGGTGGTCAATCGTCTCCCACTCTAGAGAAAGCGGTTGGTCGATGATGAGCTAAAAGGTCAATGCATTCTCTGAATGACAGCTTACTGATTACGCAGTACAGAGTCGTTTTATCTTCTTCTGCAAAACCGTATCGTACCCTTATAGGCGTGTTAAGAAAGGCTCTGGATATTTGACACAAAAGCACTCACTCTAGTACGCCATCCGCCCTTGAGACATGGTCAATGACGGGGAGAAGCGCATCATTGTTTTTTTGCATGAGCTCTGAAGCCGGAAAGAAGAATACCTCGTAGACTGGCATGTTGATAGAGTCGAAAGAAACGTTGAATCAGAATGAATTGGTTCCTGGTGAAGAGTATTTAAGACAGTACAGTTATTCTTGGCGAATTTCACACACATGATCAGTTGCTGGATCTTCCGAAACGCGCTGGGATTCGAAGCTGCTCTACACTCCGGGTTTTAGCTGTGTTTTTAGGGCTATGCTGAGCGTGATCGCCACATTAACGCGAATACTTCGTTTTCGCCAGCTGATTGTACGGACAGCACGGACAGAAGGTAAGACTGGTTATCAAGCTCTGACAGCCGGTGACGTACTCTGATCACCTTGGAGGCTTGGACTAATTCTTGTCAGAGATGGTCTCTCCGATTCAGTTATTATCTCGTGTAGACAACCTCTTTACTTCTTCAAAATTTGATGTGTCGAAATGGAGACGTGAGTAAAAGGCAAACCCAAAAAGGGAAAAGCAATTCCCGGATTTAGCGTCCAAGTGCTTTGTAGGAATATTTTTAATTTGAGAATATCTACGCCCAGAAAGAGCCTGTCTTCTCATCAGTTAGCTCTTTATGCAAGCTCTATCAGATAACCCTTTATTTTTCAATCATGTAAAACTTGAAGGCACACGACAAGTTCAAGTTAATGCTCTTCACCCAAAGCCCCTTGGATCTCTAATACGCATGCTTCTCAGTTTTTTGGGCGTAATCTGGAGCTTCTGGACTTCACAGACGCACAAGTTGGTGGGATCTTCGACAGCAGTATACTACCTCTGGGTAACACAATGGAGCGTGGGTGGTCCTTCGAGACGGTTGTTCAGCATTCGTTTGACGTCGGACTTTTTCCGACCTTCTTTCGCAAAGACCCAGGTAGAGTTTATGTTGTGGGTACGTCGTACGCTGTAGTTTCATCGTTTTTCGAAATTCGTATGATGGAGGTTACGGTTCAGAGCCAAGAATAGATTTGGTCAACCTATACCCGATAAGATAAGCCACATGTTGATGATGTCGAAAGAGATCAACGCGATCATAATCCGAACTTCACACTTTGGCCCCCAGCTTGGGTTGAAGGAAGCTTGAACTACAAAACTTCCAATTGTGACTGCGGCTTTTAGTAAGTAAATGTATTTCTTGAATTTTATCTACGCTTAACGTTCTGCAGATAAAATGCCTCTGGTACAATTCGCCCCTTTATCATCTTTGGTCCAACCTGTGTTGTGGCACAAGCTCACGGACCTCAAGATCGATGTTCTAAAGTTATCGGATGCAGCAGTTCCGCTCACTGGATCATATACAATTGGTCGAACCATTAAAGATCGAGAAACTGGACAAGATATCGCGTTACCTTGCAATCTTACAGTTGGCGCAGAGTCATTCGAATCGGACTTCAAGTGCGCTTCATATCATTTGCATGCTCATTGTCAAGCATTAAACCGGATGGCGCAGGGCTCCTCACGGCTCGGTGACCGCACCAGGCATGTTGAGAAACTTCAACACCATCGAAGAGTTCAAGGCTGTCGATAAGACAGCTCTGTTCAACGAGGAGGCTCAGCTGGTATGTCCAGCTAGATCTTTTAGTTGCTCTCCTCAAATTGTTTTAGATTTGGGACCACATTTTGAAAACGCGAGATACCGCCCAGCTCAATCGTTTTTTTGTCATTACATTTGCCGATCTCAAGAAGTACAAGTACTATTATTGGTTCGCATTCCCAGCTTTTGTGGCCAAGCCTGCCTGGGAAATCGGAGATGATGGTTGGAAACGGGCACACGCCGAGCTAGGAATCGAACAGGTATGTTAACAAATAACAATCATCGCGAAGGCGCTTGACTGACCCTTCTTCAAGCTTACTTTCATTCACTCGCATCTCCGGAACTCAGCCTCACCATATTTCCTTGTAGGAAAAGATACCTTTGGGAAAGTGAAAGCGGGGCCCGTTGAGGACTATAGTAGTTTCTTTTCTTCCACTGGTCCTGAAGACGTAAGCAGCACTTTGGATATTGTGAAGCAACCTAATCTTTTTATTTTAGCAACTGATAGGATTTGTGGACCCGTCGGCAGACCCTGCCAACCCAGGATGGCCACTTCGAAACCTTCTCGCTTACCTCCGTGCTCTATATCCATCCTCCACATCAAGCATCAAGATTCTTCGCTGGCGCGATACTGAAGCTCCTTCTCCGAATGCCCAATGGAAGAGTCAGATTGGCACTTTGACTATCGCCACAACCACCGAAGCGATAAGTGAGGCTAATACGCGACCGACTGCTGTTGGTTGGGAGAAGAACCCTCAGGGGAAGCTAGGCCCCCGAATGGCTGACCTTGCACCAATGATGGACCCTTCCAGGTGCGTTGGAGCGTTCTGATTATGCAGCTTGACCTGCTCACAGTTGCATCGCTCATTTAGACTTGCGGCTCAAGCAGTTGACCTCAATCTAAAACTCATGAGATGGCGAATTTTACCCTCACTTGATCTTGACAAGATCTCTTCCACGCGGTGCTTACTTCTGGGAGCTGGAACTTTGGGGTGTTATGTTGCTCGAGCGTTGATGGTATGCTATACTTCCTTTTCAAGCATGCGGTCCTGACCTTGCAACAGGGTTGGGGAGTTAGGACGATCACTTTTGTCGATTCTGCCAAAGTTTCATTTTCAAACCCCGTTCGACAACCGCTTTTTGTCTTTGAGGACTGCTTAGATGGGGGAAAGCCCAAGGCTGAATGCGCAGCTGCGAGTCTAAAGAAGATCTTCCCTGGAATTGTTAGTCCCACCCACTGTTCAGTTTGACGCAGTTATTGACTTCGTTCGCAGAACACCGTGGGCCATTCCATGTCAATACCCATGCCCGGACATCCGATTCCAAATAACCCTACTTCTCTCAATCAAGCCAAGTCTGATGTCGCCAAGCTAGAGCAGCTCATTGATGAACACGATGCTGTCTTCCTCCTCATGGACTCGAGAGAAAGCCGCTGGCTGCCTACCGTAGTTGGAGCGTCCAAGAAGAAGGTTATTTCATCTTGTTAAGTAGACTTTTTCTGAGCTTACAGTCTTGGGTAGATTATTCTCAACGCTGCTCTCGGGTTTGATACATACCTCGTTATGCGTCACGGAGCCAGGGCCTCCTCTTTGACGACCGGACACGATGGTAAACCTCATCAAAAATTGGGATGTTACTACTGTAACGACATTGTGGCTCCAGCCGATGTAAGCCAGGCTTGGTCGAGAGATCTGACGTATTCCTAATCTCTCTCCTCAGTCACTTACCGATCGGACTTTGGATCAAATGTGCACAGTTACAAGGCCTGGGCTGGCACCTATTGCCGCGGCTACAGCGGTTGAAATCTTAGCTTCTCTGTTGCAGCATCCAGATGGGTACGTGGCTTATTCATCCCAGGTTTGAATAAACCCGCTGAGAAGGTACCTTCAGACTTTATGCTTCTCCTCCGCCTCCGACAACCACCGGCTCAGCAAACATGGACGATGAAAGTACCAACAGTGTACTCGGGCAAGTGCCTCACCAACTGCGAGGTTTCTTAAACCAGTTCCGTGCTATGCCATTGGTTGGCGCTGCTTATGATAAATGTACTGGCTGCAGCGAAACCGTTCTCAAAGCCTACGAGACCCAAGGCTTCGACATGCTGCTCAAGGCATTTAACGAGACAAAATACCTGGAGAAGCTCACAGGACTGGATAAACTTTTCGATGAGAGTGAGGCTGCGTTGGAGAGTGTGGAATGGGAAGAAGAAGGCGAAGATGACTTTTAGGCATGCACTACACCCAGTTTGAGAAGGTACATTATAACAACATGTAACATACATCGGAGTGTTCCGTTTATTCTATGAATATCTTGATAAGGTAATAATGAATGTCTGTAGCGGCAGTAAAAAGTAGATGCCCAGTTTGATCCTTCCTCAGAACCAGGGCACAACTAAAACCCAAAGAAAAAAACCCTATTGAGAAGCCGTGTATTTATCCTCAGATCATGGTGTCGGACACCAAGCTGGCGTATCGAATTTCGACGTCGCTCAGCTCTCGAATGCGATGAACAATCCCAAAGAGAGGACCGTTGACAGCATAGTTGCGATCCTACAAATGCAATGAATCAGACTGCATAGAAGTCGATTAACTCAACAAAACTTACCAAAATACTTCGCCAGCCAACGATACCAATCTGAAGTGCCTCTTTCTCGGTTGATGGTCCCCAGGACGAAGCGATGCACCCAGCGACCCCTTCCAGGCCTTTCTGCAGCTTCTCGATGAGGGGGACGAGTTCGTCATTAATACCGTGTCCTGGTCGCATGGTGACATAGATGAATTGCGTTACTGGCGCGGAGAGAGCGTATACGAGGTCGAGACTTGGAACCTTCATGATGACTTGGTGGACGTCATACGGACCCTTCATTGCTTCGAGGAGTGGAAGGACCAAGTCAGCGTAAGCCTCTTGACTCATGAATTCTTGGTGATGAGCGAGAGACTTCCAAACTGAAATAGATCTCAGAAACCCTTCCGCGTTTACTGCCAAAGACTCATAACTTACCAGTGACGATAACTCGAGAGTTTTGGTTATCAAGCTCTGCTCCGTGGAATGTACTAAAGTAAGGTATGCACATAAGGACCAACCCAGATTAGAGAGCGACGATGCGTACCCGACCATCGTCTCTTTGCCCGCGTCTCTCCAAGTTGCCGCATCTTCTCTGAAGTCACTCGGACGAGCTAATGTAGCCGAAGATGGCGTCCACCAAATAATCTCGGGTGCGAGCGTCTCTGGGACCAGTGAAAACGTCATGAGTCCGGAATATTAACCACCAACGTTATAATTGATAAATAAGCACTGGCTGCGTGTCGACAGATGCAGTAATTAGCGAGCAGGAGGCTGCCGTCCTCGTTCTCCCTGCTCGCCGTCCAGAGGTTATGAACGTTTGAAACAAGGTTGGCAGCAAGTCACGGGGTGAGGATGTCAGCATCGAGCTTACCTGTTTCAGTATCGACTGAACTGGCGGCTAGTCTCAGTACCACTTTCCAAAGTATAGGCAGCAAAGGCAAGTTATAGATCGGACGCGAAAAACAGCTAGTCAGGATCGCTTTGAATATGTTCTTTCCCTATTGCTTCAGTTCCGGTTGAAGGTTAGGCTAGGACATAATGAAATTAAGTGCTGAGATATAGGGCATCCCGTAAACCACATAGTAGTCCCCTCTTGCTTCCTAATTGACACAATGTAGGAGCTAATCAAAAATAAGGTTCTGTGAGTGTATGCAGCATTTTCGCACCAATAATCTGGTTGGAGGAGCAAAACTAGTCAACGGACAACTGCTGTATGTAATTGTAGCAATATATTATTGCTTGAATAGAGTGGCTTACCCGCTCAAGCGCCTCTATATTTTGTCTTCCTATTCATGTATACAGAACTGACGAACGGAACAGCAGAGCGAATACGAGGTAGCCATTCTCCATCGATGTTAGGACATCGATCAATTATTAGCGTCTCTATTCGCGATATCGAGGGCTGAGGCGTATCAGTATCACTGACGCTGGAAGGAGTAGCGGAAGCGCTTGTTGGAGGCGTTTTCGTAAGGTCGTTTGAAGGCGTGGAAGGTGGCGGCAGACGCGATTTGATGAGGCGGACAAGAGGACCCGTCTGAACTTCAGGGCATCCCGAAAAGTTGATATGGTTGAGCTTGGGGCATAAGACTTCTTGGGGAGGCATTTGAGGGTCCCTAAGCAGGATGGGATGCCGGCTGGATGATGGATGGTGTGCAGATAAGAATTCGATGAGCGACGTAATTCCTGCAGAGATGTTTGATACTTCGAGAGTTTGAAGATTGGGTGAGTTACGGAGCAAAGCAATAAACGGAACAACATCGTCCAGTTGGCAGCAGTGAACTCTCAGCTCGGTTAAGCCGCCCGCTTTCGTCGCGACCAGATGGCGGATAAGAAGATTGACCTCTTCTCGCCAGCATACTCGAACATCGAGAGTTTGCAGTTGTGGCATCTTAGCGGTAAAGATGTCCAGAGGGACGGCGCCACCGAGGAAGAGCGACTTTAGTTGATTTAGCTCAAGCACGAACTCGGTTGATACACGGGCGGGTGGATAAACACGATCAAGGGTGAGAGATTCGAGGACAGGGTTTGCTGCTAGGAAACGACCCCATACACCTTGCTGTAGATAACAGTTGCGCAGTGAGCACGCTCTCAGGTTGTTAATCTGGGTCGTGCACTGCTCAACGTCTAGGATGCCTCCTGAGACTGAGAACTGATCGAGGTTGACAAAGGGGTTGGTCTGATCGAAGAGGCGAATTTGTGTAGCGGTTGAGAAAGAGTTCTCGTTGTTATCGTAGTCGAAGTGGAGGCAATGAAACGAAGTGATAGAGCTGTCCAACCCGATCGTTTGAAGGTAACTCAGTACGTCCCAATGTTGGACGCGACATGACCTCAGCTTCTCCCAGTCCAAACCCTCCAACGAGTCTCCTGGCCACCTTGGCGAGTTGGCACATGCTTCTTTGATAATCAACTCCCCCAGACGTCCATCAGAGTGCTCAATCCACATCTTGGCCTTTGGCTTCGGACGCCGCTGTGTAAGCACGAGCTTTGACCAAAGTACAGGTATGCTTTGAATAACGCTTCTCCAGTTTTTTGAGACGTGGATGAGGGATACTAGGATAGTATGATCGTCTTCCACGAGCATTTTTGTGATCTCTGCGAACAACTCGATGGGAAGCTTGGCCATGTTGTCGAGAGCTCCAAGGCGTAATTTCTCCTTCAACTGACGTATTTCTGCTTCTAGTTCCATTAGAGAAGCGCGTCTATCTTCCTCCGTTTCTTTCAACCGTTCCATTGCCATAGACACCATAGTTTGAGCCGCGTCGGGTTTGTTGAATTGCACGAAAACGCGGGCCGCACGAGCGTAACCTTGCCACCGATTGGGGGAGTTGTCTATGGCAGCTTTGGCGTCTTTGAGCGCCTCCTTTCGTTGGCCGAGTTTCAAATAGGCTGCCGCGCGCGAATCGTACATAAGGTAATGATTCTGAGATCCTGCTGCAACTGCCTAGCCAGATTTAGCGACTTAAGTCGCCATTGAAGAGCTGGGAACGAACTTTGTCAAAACATTTTATTGCCTCTTGATATTTTGCTTCTTTATAGCAGCGGATACCATCTCGAAAAGCTTGTCTAGACATCAAACGCAGGTTAAAGAGAATGAAGCGAATGTGTTCACGGTCTTGACAAGCTGGGCTGGGGAGTGCTTATGTAACGGCACCGCCACATTCTTGGGCGCTTACGCAAAGGCGCTAAAGTTATGAATATGAAAGAAGTCCTTGGCACATTTTACCTTGTGAGGTAGATTCAAAGAGTGTACTGCTTTCAGCACAATTTGAGGCCTCAGGATAAAAGTTAATTGGATGTTTGTACATCACAATGCCACACATATGCCAATGTAACCATCGTAAATTGTAGTAATATGTCGTCGACTCATAATACTTACTAAAGTCAATGCGAATAAGCTCTCAATTTCATCAGGGGTGGGACTATTTAATGGAAGACGTACTATACCAGAGTTATGGGCCCCAGAATCTGAAGAAAAGCACGCTGGATGTCAGTCCTAAACCGGTGGATTGCGGTACGGTAACTAAACTTTGATTCACTTGACTTTAGGCAGGACAAGAACCTAGAGAGGTCACTTCCTCTACTGTATTCATTCAATAAACTACATACTCCTCCTAGCTGATCTTCTTTCACTACAGCAAATGATTGAAGTTAGATAATGATAGGCGGGGCTTCAAGCTGGCCATCGTGGTGGGGTATAACGGCACGGATAAATAAATTCTCTCAGTACGTCAGGCAATCACGTCAAACTCAAAAATCAGCCACATTACAGCAGGTAGGTACAAAGGCATAAAAGCAACAGAACATACTTAATTCGTGCGGGAAACATTAGCATGCATTGAGCGACTTTGCATCATCCTCCAAATCTTCTCTCCAACTATGACTTCGGTATGTCTGTCTACTTCGGCCACTGCTTCGACTTTGAGTTAAATCGGTTTTTTTCACAGACGAGATCGAGGCGTTTCAAATTATTCGTCGTATTCGCCATTCTCGCTTTCGTCCTCGTATGTCTGTCTGTTATGCTTTTGTACCCGATTCCAAACTGACCTGACTAGGGATATAATATTGCCAAACTTGCCTTCATGAAAAGTGCTTTGAAACAAAGCTCAGGCTTGGACAAAGCTGGCTCGACCGAGAGCGCAGGTAAGTCCAAATGATCACGTCAAAGTCCTCCGCTTTGTGTGATGGGCAATTCCTTCATTCGGGCTTATCGATTACTGACGATTTGTCCGGATCCCACAGGCTTGGAAAATGCCGAGCACTTTAGAAATGCTTTAGAGGTGGATATATTCTGGTGATACCTCGATTTCTTAGTTGGCTTGTACTTGAACGATTCTTTATTATTTCTCACACTATCGTTTGTTGAGCGCTTTTCTATGGGATGTTGATCGGCAATGAACACTTTCAACTTCACTGCTACCCTGTGGCTCGAATAATAGACTCATGAAAAGCGGATCGTGCGGATTCTCGATGCTTGATCAGCCACTCACTAATGAGTATAATTGGCACGTCTCTTCGTCTCGGGAGAGCCAGAATATAGTAGGTGTCCGTTTTGACGCCCCCACTGACAGACAGAAAAGATCTGTTCCGCTACGTTCTAGCCGTGGTATCTGCTAAAAAGTCTGGTGGTACGAAGAATTATGGAGCTATTACGAGTAAATTGCGTTTTCTTTTTGCCATAGTTTAATGCTGGGCAGATATATAAGCCAATCTTTCAAACCCCCAAACAATATCACAATCGAGTACTCAGCACTTCCCCATCAATCTTCGAGCTCAACAGCTATTTATACCACCAATACAGTAATTATATCCTCTATCGTTATACGTTCTAGTAGAGACTGACACACCACCCAGATGAAGGCAATCTTCAGCACCCTCGCAGCTTTTGCACTTTCTTTCTCCCTTGGTGTGGCCGTAATGGCCGTACCTCACCATCCCAAAGCCGCTGGCGCTGCTACCAATGCCCTGAGTGAAAGAGAGTTTGTCTCCGTGCCTCTCCCCGAAGACCCTCCGAGTTCTCTGGCTGCCAGAAAAGACGAGGCGAGCAGATATCGCGAAGGCCATGGTCGCGGTTATAACCATGGTGGATATTATCAGCGAAACGAAGCGAAAGAGCTGGCTATTGCGACAAGGCAACTCAGTGGGCTGACTGGGGCCCTTGGCGGTCTTAGTGGAAATGGAGGAGGCATAGTGAAATCCAGGCAGGTTGGTGGCTTAACCGAGGCTCTAGGAGGTACTGGCAAAACTGCGAAAGGCACCGTCAAAATGAGGCAGCTCGACGGAAACGTGCCCATTATAGGCAGTCTCCTGGGAGGCCGTAGTGAAGCTGATGGTATGGTTGGTCGAGGAAACAAAAAAGGGAGGAGCGAGGACGAAGGAGTAGAAAAACGACAGGGTGGGCCGCTTGGAGATTTAGCCCTCGGTGCTCTTGGTTCTCGCGAGGAAAAAGTTGGTGTTGGCAAGATATAAATCATGCTTGCAGAACGCGGGGAATCGGAAGATCTTCGCATCTGTTCTTGGCTATATTTCTTGAAGCTCTGTCATGGCCATGCAGAGCCAGCAACGTTCCTTAATCCCATTTATCGACTCTTGAGTAATCACTCTCCTTTTATTTAGAACATCCTTACAAATGCTAATTGATCGCCGGTTCTCGACCCTGTTCTCGTTTTGCTCCGAAACAACTACAGGAATGGCATAAATCACGGATGCTTGGCAACTTGCTCCTCACACCAAGTCCATAAGTCAGCTGCGAGTTTAGCGTTAGATGCTGCTGAAGGAAGGTCGGTAGTTCGCCTTGCCCAGGGAATGAGAAACTGGTCATAGGAATAGGGCTATTAGGGAGAGAACTTAAAAGACGAGGCAGATATGCTGACCTGCCCGTTTAATTCAAGCCCTTCTGGTGAGGTTCCGGCCCAGAGTTGAGTCAAGGCGCCAAATGCGACAGGATGTAACAGGGGTTTCTTTAATGGTTAAATCAATTTATAACCAGAAGTCCAAAACTAAAGCGACGTACAATGAGGATACTTTGAATGAAACTAACATGGCGCTGCAGATCAGATTTGAGGTTTCCAGGGTTAACCGAAGTTGAAATGATGCCTTGATGTTCATATCGCTTCGCAAGTTCGTTGGCGAACAATAGATTTCCCTAGTCGAAATCGGTGTTAAATCGTGAGGTGTACCAACTGAAAGCACTAACAAGTTTGCTGTCTTTGTACAAAGTCTCAACTGATGTTTTCTTGCGTTGGTGCCCATCAACGAGAGCGTCGAAATTGATGCCCGAACTAAGGTACGCTGCACCTGAAGATGTGGTGACTACCCGGCTTTTCTTATCAGGACTGGTATTCTTCCCCGCGATGAGTGCAGGCAGCAGCAAGGTAGTAAAGTAGAAATGGCCCAAGACGTTGGTCCCAAATTGTAAGTCATAGCCTTGAGTTGTGAGTTGTTCATGTGGAGGCACCATGACGCCCCTGTAAACTAGCAGTGAGGATATATCAACCCTGACAAGAAAGGGTTGAACGCACGCATTGTTGAAGAGTATGTGTAGTTCGTTCTCTTTGCTGCGTCATGAGGTCACTATGATAGACGATAGAATACAGGATGTCTGACTCACGACAAGAATTCCTCAGCAGCCGCTTTTACCGATGCAAGATTGCTTAAATCAAGCTTCAAAAATATGCCTTCCCTGCCAGTGAGTTCTTTCAACTCATTGATAGCTGCCTCGGCTTTCTCCTTGTTGCGTGCAGCGAGATAGACTTTGGCGTTATGAGATAGGAGTGCCTAGGCCCAGCTGTCAAATTTCGAATTTTTTATAGCGATAAATGGCCTACTTTCGCGGTTTCTTTGCCAACACCTTAAGGGGAGAAGTCAACAACTGCGAAATAAGGTATGAGAAATATGCTTTACCAACATTGGCTCCAGTGACGATGACGATCCTTCCAGTCAAGTCTGGGATATCGTCAACCGTGAATTTACTCTTCGGAGGAAAAGATTGGGAATATAAAGCACTTATGGACATACTGGCTGGAAGTTATGAGTTCAAGAGAAAGCTTTGCCCAGTGCTATATGTATACTCTGACAACAGAAGCCGGTGACGAGTGTACTCGGCGAAAACATCTTCGCCGATGTAGCTGACCGAACTAAAATGACACTTGTAGAAAGTGCACACTCAGCTGGCGACAGTGGACACTAGTATTACCACCGCCACATTTTGATAGATTGAAGATCTGGGAATTTTTAGTGAATTTTAGAATACAGACATTCGCAGATAACCAGCGTCAACTGCAAATACTGCCTGGGTAGAATGCATCTAGCAGGCCCAGCGAAAGAGTCGATCAAGTTGATTGTCCTCGAATGTTGGCAGTGCCAACAGCGTAAGGAGCTTGAATCGGACCCAGATGATCCCTTCCATATGTGGCCTAGTTATTGGCGAGGGATTCATCACTTCGGCGCGTAGCTGGCCGCCTTTGTCGTCGCACCGCGTGATCATGTATTTTTTGACATCAAATAAGCAGTAGCATATTTCTTGATCCCATTCGTAAACTAGATATAATTATTTGTTTGAGCGTAATGAGTATGTACCTGCTTGCTTATCTCTCGAAGCTCTATTGCCAAGTGACTGATGATCACGGATGCTTGGCGATTTGCTCCTCGCACCAAGTCCACAGGTCAGCAGCCAGTTTATCGTTGGATGCACCTGCAGGAGGCCGGGTGGTTCGTCTTGCCCAAGGAATGAGGAACTAGTTATCAAGCGATATTATCAGAGAAAGAGACGTTGAGATAAAGCGGATATATTTACCTGCCCATTCAGTTCTAGGCCTTCGGCAGACGTTCCAGCCCACAGCTGAGTTAGGGCGCCATAAGACGGAGCGTAAAGCATAGGTTTCTTTGATGATAAGGTTAGATTTTGTGGCTCGGAAAGCAATAAACCACGTACTACGAAAAGGTTTTCAAAGAAACTAAGGTGACGCTGGAGCTCAGATTTAAGGTTTCCAGGATTGACAGAAGTCGACAAGATGCCCTGCTCTCCATATCGCCTGGCAAACTCGTTGGCAAAGAGTACATTTCCCTAATAACCATTTCGTCCATTGAAGTTTCAATTCAAGGCTATGTTTGGCAACTCACGAGTTTGCTATATCCATACAAACTGAAACTGTAGGTCTTTTTGCGACGAGGTCCATCTATGACCGCGTTGAAGTCGATATCGGAACTAAAGTACGCCGCCGTGGAGGAAGTATTGACTACACGTGCTTTCTGGTCGGGACTGGTTTTCGCGCCGGCGAGAAGGGCAGGCAAGAGTAACGTGGTGAAGCGGAAATGGCCCAAGAGATTGGTCCCGAACTGTAGATCATATCCTTGAGCTGTAAGCTGGTCATGCGGAGGCGCCATGACGCCGCTGTGAAGGGGCATTGAGAAGATGGAAGACAAGATAAACTGGGAACATACGCATTGTTGAAGAGGATGTGCAACTCTTTCTCTTTGCTACATTTTCGAGGTCAGAAGGTTAACCCAGTCGAGGAAAAGTATGAACTTGGTATACATACCTCAAGAATTCTTCGGCAGACGCTTTGACCGACGTGAGGTCGCCCAAGTCGAGCTTCAGGAAGAGAGCTTCATGACCAGTTTGTTCTTTCAGGTCTTTGATAGCGGCATCAACCTTCTCCTTGTTACGTCCAGCGATGTAGACTTTCGCATTGTGTGCTAGAAGAGCCTAACTCTCTCTTCAGAATTTGAGCTCATCGGAGATATCAATGGAGTCATCACCTTGGCAGTCTCTTTGCCGACACCTTGGACAGGAATGTCAATGATACGAAACCTAAACCTAACTGAACGGAATTACCTGCGTTCGCTCCAGTGACAATAACGACTCTTCCAGTCAGATCCGGAATATCTTCGACGTTGAATCTACTTTTTGGAGGATAAGACTGCGAAATGAGCGATTGAAAGGCGCCCATGATGTGCTTTTCTGATTTCTTGGCCTAACAAATGAATTTCAACACTTATATAGCGCGGAGAAGCATGACAATCCCGCTCGGCGCCCATGATTGGTGATGGCAGAGTACAACACGCATGCCGGAAGTCTAAACCAAAACAGAAAAATAAAAGTTCATGAAATTATGTAACAAAAAGGTCCGTGCACCATGGTCCTGGATACGTGGGAATATCAAATTTGAGAGGCAAACAAGCAGTCGGACGTTTCTGGCGTGCTCGAACTTGCTCTCTCTGTCGTCGCCACCTTTTACTCGGCATCCATCATACTCTCGTCGCTGTTGACAACGAGCGGGACTGAAATCTATAGAGAGTACATCGCCAATAACAATAATGGCCACAGATCTTGCCTCTGATCCTGTATCTTCGCTTCGAGCGGCTGCTCTTTCAACGCTCAAATCGAAGCGGCGAAAGCCCGCTATTGACCGTTCTGTCCCGATTTCAGAACGTCCCCAACCGCCTAAGGATGTTTTTCAACTTGATTATGGCCAAGAGGAGTCATCGTCGGATGTGCCCATGGCTGACGCAACAACTTCTACCCAGGCCCCCTCGCCGGTGCAACCCAAGCAAGATGATCTCGAGGCTCCTCCTGGCCGAGATATTTCTCTTGAGGAAGGTGAAATTAGTGACGATGAACCGGTTGTTACCCCTCTGAGGTCTGCTCGAAAGCAGCCAACTCCCCCTAGGAAGGTTTTCTCGTCTCCCAGGCCCATCTCCCCAGAGCCTAGAGTGTTAGCAGAAGCCAGACAACTCGTAAGATCGTCTTCAACGCGGTCATCTTCATCGCCAGAGGCTGGTCCTTCTCGGCAATCGTCAAATCATGTGAAGACATCGTCTGAGCACCCTACAGCCAGGATTCCTACCCATAGTCCCCAGTTCGTTCGACCCAATGTCAACTGTGAGTAGCTTTACATTTACACACAAGCCTTGACTAAACGTCCGTTAGTAACTCAAAATGAATACGATGCCGTAAAAGACGTCGTTCTCGACTTGCTTGGCTGGGGTGTACCGCCTATCCACTTTGTTGAATGTGGGGTCAGCCGAGAAGCCTTGTTCTATGTCTTCTCTGAACTTAATCTCGCATTGCCCGATGGATTTGACTCTTCTGGACTGGTCCCCTTCACACCTGAAGATTACACCAAATCCAAATCTCAGCAACCTATAATCATGCCACCACCTCCAATCCCTGAGAAGGAGAAACGTCCAATATTGGAGATACTCACCCCGAATTCAACTAGTCCATTGGAAACACCAAATACAGACATTTCGATGACGCTGGTCGAGAGTCCTTTGACTAGTCTCAACGATATAGAGCGTCAAAGAAGACTGGAGCTCAGAGCACGGAAAGCCGCCCAGGCAACAAGGAAACTTCAGTATTCGACTTCTACTGAATCTGGTAGCGGTGCCTCGTCAGATTCACAAGCCCCTCCACTCATCGTCAGCCCCGATGTAGACGACTTCTTGAGTAGTCTCGGCCCTCAACTAGTTATGGCACCATCATCTATCGAACACTTCAGCACGGAAGCCAAGGAGTGCAAAACAAACGATGAACCCAATAGCCCCCAGTCTAATCTACCTGATTATTCTCCAAGTTCACAGGAGGCATCACTGAGTGTTCAGGAGCCGCCACCAGCGTCCGCCGATTCCGTTGTCACCTTTGAATCTACCTCCATGTCTGTTACGTCCGACTCTGCAATCCTGCCCGAGTCCCCGGCCGAATTTGAACCTCCTTTGCCACATCCAGTTAGCGCACCGATTCCGTCCATCAATTACCCTACAACCCGACGTGGCGTCAAACGTGCAGTCGCTACTGATTTCGACTTTGATCAACCAGCACCAAGACGGAATGGTTCCACGCCTCAACCCGCGAAACAAGCTAAAACCGCTTTTGTCAGTATTGGATCCCGGCGGTGTGTTATCGATCTCAGCGATAGTGAAGATGATGACGAATCTCCACCTCGGTACCAACCTTTACCCGTCGTCCTTGACCAGCAGCCTTGGCATAAGCGAGATCGAAGAACTAAAGCCAGCACGTATCCTTCGCCCGTTTCCAGTAAGCCTATGACGCCTGTTGGAGGCGCTGTATCGCCCTCTGTGCTGCTACAAAAGGAGCTTGAGATCCGTCGGATGCGAGAGTTGATTGCGCAGAGAGAAGAAGAAACAAGACTGAAGAAACTCGCTGTTAGTGTTTTCGTCATGATTAAAATAAATCTTATTCATTGATTTGCCCTTTAGGCGAAGTCTATTACTTCTGCAATTTCTTCAGCGCCTGTTGATGAGCCGATGGTCGTGATTGCCCAGCCGCAACCGATCCGTCTGAAGACAGAAGAGCCAGATATTGAGATGTCCTCCCCGACGCCTATTGAGCTGACCGATGATGCCGATGCCAAACGGGTACGCGCCGAGATCATCGCTCGACGAAGTTCTGAGTCTGCTTCTCCTCGTATGTTTTTGTCTCCATGTTTCAGTAACTCTATTCATCGTTTCTCTAGCGGCAGAAATATCAGAGGCTTCGCTGCCTATCACACGAAGCGTAACAGTGTCTCCTATCTGTATGTCAACTTTGCTATCTTCCATTCTATCATGGTTGATAGCCGTTATTTTTAGCTCCTTCACAAGATTTCACTCCAGGCAAGTACATTCAGCTGATGTCGTATTTGTTCTCTGTCTGCTTGTATGCTAATCATACTCCCACTTCTTCCTTTCTCATTGGTTTTTTGAAACTTTCTTTCGGAATCACGGCGATCCATTCGGTCTCCTTCATGCTCACGGTCGTCATTGACATGTTGGTCGCACACCTTGTCATCTTCATTGTCTTTCATCCGTGGGTCCTGCGGCTTTTTGTCACTTTTCATACCCGGTGCATCGTGGGGTACTTGGCGGCTGTCTTTACGGGTTCTCACAACCTCCTGTCAACCCCGCAATTGGGTTGTTACGTTTTCAGATTCTCCAGATTCAGTCGCCGAGGTGCAAAAATTACAAGTGGCAAGGATCTGTTTCTCTTCGTCCGACCACAAGCAAGAATCTTACCAAAAGTTTCTTCCTTCTTTCACATCGTTATCTCACTCTGTCGACATTGCACCTGATTCTGCCAACCCTGCACTGGTCGCAACTTCTGTTTCGCCGTCTTATCTGGTTTCGCTGACGCTTCTAGAAAATTGAACCCTTTTCGTCGGTGGAGATTAGCAAGGATTCCAAGTTTTTGAAGGTCGACGTCGACATGATTCCTTCGTCGTCGTCGGCACAGGTGCGTCTTGAGAGTTCGTTGTATTTCTTCATATGTGGCGTGGCAGCCAGATCATTAATTTCTGATCTCTTTCATTCATTGCATTCTCAGATGAACAAGAACCCGACAGTCCCATCACCCCTCCAAAAGCAAGACGGAAGAAAATCGCCTCAGCCGGTGCCCCAGGAATCCTCGTCATCGGAGCCGCCCCGTAATCAACCACCACCAGTGCTTGAAATGTCAAGATTCAATAGTTATAGTTCGCCTTTTGCGTCTTACCCTCTTTTGCGTGATCACACTTCGACTCCTTATGATCATCTACGACCTTCTCCCGGGTCGCCTGCTACACTTTACTCTCCTTCTGTACACACTACATATACTAGGTTTAGCACAAACGATACCTCCTCACGCGTTTCTTCTTTTATTCCAGATCTACGTCCTCTACGGCTACTTTCTTACAGCAAGCACCTTGACACTTCGAAGCGGTTGTGTCAGTACGAAATTCCCGGCGGAGGGACTTGCCGTGATGACAATTGTGAAGATGTCCATCTGAGCAAGTTGGGGAGCGACGGGCCTAGTGGTGCGTGGTTGCTGATCTTCACCTTTGGGGTCGGCTTACGGTTTCCTTCTATCCATCTATGTTAGATCGAGAGACGGCCGACTATCTGTTCTCTCTTCTTCCAGCTGAGTGGCGCACTGCATATGATGTCTTCTCTTCAACACCGATCCTCGATGCCCTCCAGCACGCTCAGCATCAGGCAGGCAACGCTCCCCTGGATCTACAAGGCCGAGTCACCGACGCTCTTACGATCTTGATGACCACGCCTTCGGCTTGATCTCTCCTTTACCTCTCCTTGATCATCTTCGACCCAGTGATTGATCATAGACACGACCACCGGCTATCTCTGAATCTTCGGAACAGTTTCTTCGACTCGACTACGCCTTCTGGATTTGCCACCCGGAATGGATGTAGCTAGTTCGACTGGCCACTAGCGGCATGATTTTTCTTTGATGAGGGAGTCTCCTGGTGTTGGTGTGGATGGAGACCCACTTCGATTGTCAAGAGTTCGCTGGTCAAAATGAGTTGAAGAGCGCAGGTGGCGCCATCCCATGGTAGACATCAGGAGAGCCCGACGCAGACGCATGAAGCAGCCTATGCTGTCTTCTAGCTGCTGGTTGTTCTTCTCGATGTGATGCTAAGGGAGAGCATGCGGCAGTGGGGTTTGCGGATCATCGGCTAATGAAGCGACAGCGATTTTCTTCTTGAGCCAAGAGTCTTGATGACCACCATTTTACACATATTTTAGAGTAGCATTTTCTCACATGTCGGATTTACATCTAATTCTGGATTGTTATACATGGATTCTCAACTGCATCGCATTCGTGACCTGATACTCGTTGAGTCTCTGCAATCAATAATCAAATCAACTTCGCATCTTGTATCATAAGCGAGAGTAAGCAGGCGGCGTTGCTATTGATTGCATATGGTAAGAGGGTTACCAAATCAGACCCTTTGATTGAAGCGTGATATATAGGATCCCAAGGCTATGCGAACAATTCTTCACGATTTTTGAACGATGAGATTCAAGAAACCTCGGGTTTATAGCAAGTTGTTTCTCGGTGTTAGGTGGAAACCAGGACCCAGGAGGCAGAAAGCCGACCTTATCCAAGTTAAGTTTCATCATCCGTCTACAAACCAGAGAGAGAATCCACTACTGGCCACCTTATAGTGAACGAGGCAGGATTCCATCCCATGAGACCTAATTTCGGTATTTTTGGCAAGTTTGAGGGTAACTGAACGCGGACGTCCATGGAGAAGGTCAACGAAATCAGATGGGCTTTGTATGGAAAACATGGTCGATTCTGGCCTGCCACTTTAGGATTTCAACTCGTGAAGTCATATTACACATATGAAACACACGAGGCCTGGATGTTGATCTACTGGCCACCTTCTGTGAAATACAGATCTAAGCGAGTCCGAAATGACCATAATTTTAGGGGCTCGCGGCCGATCAAGCTATGGTCCATAATAGGACAACAGAAGCGTGAAGCTTGGTCCTAACTTCTGGGGTAGACCTGGTTTGAGCACAGATGAGCCAAAAATGAATACTGTTCGAATGAAGAGACCACGCGTGAATAGAATATATCACCAGAACGTGGAAGATGTACATAGAAATAGCAAATGGACCATAATGTGCCTGATTACTTGTTCTGGTTAAAGTGAAAGCTCCCATTTTCAGTCGTGAGGTTGTGTCATAAATACTCTATGGGTGTGAGCACTAGTCTTAGCTATCATGCTTTATTTAGTGCGGTATCTCTCGATAAATAGACTCGAGAATGAATTAGAGAACGATAAATGATAGATGTCAAACAGATGGAACACAGCTTCTGTATTTTGGTACTGGCAAGCCACCCGCGGGGACAAAGCGCAGGTCTTTACCCCCGCGCTTCTCTCGGAAAAGCAGATACTGCAGGGCCTGATACAATCGCTGGAATGGTGGACAGATTAGACCTAGGAAGGTTATGGTATTTTCGTCGTCTCCACCTCCACCCATATGTTGCTGTCTTCCGAGAGGCGAGAAGGTAATCCTGCTTCGGCAAGTCATCCACAAAGAACTGCAAAAAAACCCACCTCTCTGTTTACTTCTGTCATTATACCACTATAGTAGCGGTTGATATGATGGTAGTCTTTCCCCTCCTAAAGCTTCATGTGTTATTCAACAAAGGGAGGGCCTGAAAGGCAATAAATTTACCTCCGATGGCAAAAGGACGGAGCAAAAAAGATCACCATGAGTTCACCACGTGTCGTCCATTGAGCCAATACACTGTGAATCACATTCTGTAACCCTACCAAACGAACGGCGGCGGCTAGAGAGGTTCCGTCAAATCATGTTCCCGGCTGCGTCTCACCAAGCAAAATCATCTATTTCTGTCGGCGCTCATGCATTCCACGCATCTACAATTCAAAGGAGAAGAAGAAGTTGAGAAGCAAGTCATAAGAATAAAAATCAAAAGAGGCACCAGTGGCTTCGTGGTCTGACAAGACCATTAGTGGCACCGAATTCCCATAAAAGGAGAAATAACATCTCTATGCGGCCCTTGAGCGACTTACGAAGGTACTTCGCCTAGCTTGACTAGGCTTTTCCTCATTTATACGATCCAGAGACCTTATCAGTAGGAGTACAGCGTCCTCTAAAGCCTCAAGGCGCTTCACTGGAAAATAAGATCTTTTGGCAATAATCTACTTTCTAACCAAGATCATCAGTTCAATCTTGTTAGCCTACCTTGATAATAAAAGAAAAAAACGACAAACTATTGAGGGTTGCAGAATCTCCCAAGCGAAGAATTTGGTGTGCCAAGTCATTGGTTACTCCAAAGATCATTTGGGTTTCCATTCACTAGACGATGGGGTCCATCAACTTAATTTGAACTCTGAAAAGTGATGGATGAGAGCCAGAACAAGTAAAGCCGCCGAATATGGGAGCAGGAGATCTTTTTGCGCTATCTCAACTCCATGATCCTTATCTTCCTCCAAGGCACGAAATCCTGTGTTGGAGCTGACTAGTGCGTATGTTCGCCCTCAATATTCAAGCAGACTTACCACTGAGTTCCAAGCCAAGCGTCCTCTCCGCATCGACCCTGCTGAGAGTAATCAAACCACTAAACCGCAACTCACGGAAATATTTACCATATGCGATATACCTCCCGTTCCGCCACTTACGCACCCACACCCTATCCGGGGATTAATCTATTTCGCAACCCCGATACAGGGGGTTGCGCAGCCAACCCCATGATCGACGAATTGGCATATTGATGGTCATTGATGGCCGGTGGCTGGCCATCAGGTGCCGTCCCTTGTTGAAGATGCGGCATTACGGTCCCTTCGCTGTATCCAGCTAAATCACATAGATTCGATACTGATATAAAGGCGATTTGCGAATGTAACTTAAATAAGGGTGTTGTACTAGTCCTACCAGTCAATTTCGATAGGTCAGCCGCCATATTGAGTCTTGACCAAGGCTCAAGTACAAAATTCACTGTTGAGGTTGTATAAACGGCCAACTGAAAGCGTTGTCATTTGTGAGAGACTTAAGCCACCCAGATATTTTATTACTGGGGCTGGGGAGAAAGCGAGTAAAAGGTGGGATTTTTGGTGTAGTAGGATTCGGCATAAAGAAGTAAAGGATTAGAATCAAGAAATCTTCATAAAAGAGACTGTTACGGAAATCTTATCATAAATCTTTCCATAGGGATCCACCTCTGGACATTTGCTTATGAGTGATTCTGTTCCAGTATTCAAGCAAATTCAGTACAGACTCAGGCTTCAATGATTATCAAACACATTATGACTGTATATTTATTATGAAACCTTTTGTGCTAGCCCATTGTCTTTCTTGAAACAGAAAACATTCTCAGATTTACTCACACTAGTTCTCGAAATTCTTGTATAGCTGCCCTCAGTGTCAGTAAGAGGAGATTTACTTCGATTGAAGGATTAACGGCCGGATCACACTATTGGATCGGAGCTTCAATTTACAACCATCAGTTCCTGGGTTGCTCAATTATAATTCTTAGCAACCCTTATAGAGGGGGTTGTGAAATAGATTAATCCCCTATCCGGAGATGCGATGATGGATGATGTGCTTATGATGCGTGGGTTTCAAACTGGGACAAGTACCTCGGGTTTCTACGTTTGGGATTCAGGTTCAATTTTGGACATTAATTGAATTGGTTCTTGGTCCTGGCATGTACATATGAGCATGTTTAGACGTCAATGTATGAAGGGGCATGAGTGACGTTACTTGTGTGCTGGCTGTGCTACTACTACCCCATGTCACTTGGCACTTGGCGATCCGTACATACCTGTAGTTTGAATGGGATGATTGATAAGTTGATGTTGATGATATGATCGCGCTCGTCCTGAAGTGGGGGATGCGCGCGTTGCTCAAAGTTCGAGGGTTCAGGAATGTCAAATTTTAACCCTGCGTGTGATTGAAAAAAAAAGTGTTGGAAAGCTTGAATATTATTCGGTGCATACAATTACTGACTTGTAAACAGACAGCATAACTGCCTCGATTGCGGCCCAAGAGAGGTTGAACGAGGGGAATTTATCGGCTCTTGTCGACGGAGACAGCAGAAAACGGGCAGTTAGTTGAAGGGCTCCGCACATGGGGGGACTGACAGATGGCAGGTCGCGGTTGGAGAGAGCCTGAATTCTACGTGCGGCAGTGCATTATCCGGCCTGGAAGGAGAGGTGAGAGGATTACACTCGTAAATATAATTATAAACGAGTCAGAGATATTGTCAGAGATAACGAGATGTAGGCTAACGCCACAGGCTTACCTCGGGGAAGATATATTTTCGCGCTTATCGTGACTGGGCAAAGAGAAACTAGACCGGGATGTAATACAGGCGTCGAGAGCCTCTGGACTGGAGACCCGACAGGGGCAGACCGTCATCTTTGCGTCGTGTTTTGCGCATCCGATGCTTTATTACAGAGCGTGCGTGACTTCGTGCGAGGATTGACGAAATAATTCGAATAAAAGAGGGATTTAGAAATCTAGAAAATGGGGAATAAATTGAGAATTTACGTTATTCAATTATATGTGCGGGCAGTGAGTGACAAAGTACCTCATAGCTTGCACCTCACAAGCCGTAAGGCTCGTAACTTGAACCTAATTCAACATCGGCGATCTTCATGAACGAATGACTCACTTGGTAATATGAAGACTTCAGCAAAGATACTCTTGAGTAGCCGGAGATGGAGACGTGCCTCGATATTTCGCCGTTATAATCATGTGCTAGACGGCAAACATTGAATGGTTTCACCCAGAAATCAAACGGTGAACGACGGAGACAACATACGTTATTCAATTAAAACATCCCGTACGTTTCCAGAATTTAACGTTGCCATGAGGCCACAAAGTACGCGTACCTCAAAATCGGCGCCTTTTCTTGAACGACGATCGAGTGGTTCAGTGGTTTCAGTTCAAGTGGTTCCGTAGTTTGCGTAAATCCGTAAACCTTCAAAATCCCCATGTATACACCGTCGATCATTGAGGTACTGAAAGAGTGGACGTCAATTATATGTGTATGTGTGTACCTCGATATTTGACCGAATATATGCGTCGTGTAGAGATGTTGTCAATGACGAATTTTTCAGAGTCGTCGCTATCATAAGAACTCGAGATAGAAAGTCAATTTGCCTGTAGAGTTCGCCAGCGCTTGATTTCGGAGGCCGAAAAAAGTAAAGTAAGGACAAATTACTTGTTGTGCATCAAGATACAGTATCAAGATATCAAAATATCAAGAAAATTAAACCGCGTTCTAGATCTAGTCTTTTTACCTTCCAACCGTGATCAAGGACTTTTTAACTGTTGGACGTACGCGTCGGACAGAGAAGCACCCAAAACACCTTCGGGTTGGTAAGGCACCGTCACCGTACCGTACCGTAGATATCTCAGTTCGAATTCATTTTGCGCGATTTATGTGTTTTGATCATCATCATCATCATCATTGGAAGCCGCCAGTCGACTGGGACATTGGATGCGCCGCAATTAATCTGGTCCTGTAGACACTGGAATGCAGGGTCGTATAAGTTGTTATGGACCTGGGAACAGGGTCGGTGTGTCTTGAGAAACTTTAAGGTGACGGGTGGCGAGCGAATGTGAATGTGGACATATGTGAAATCTGGTCGTTGGTGAATGAGTAGGAGACAGAGAGAGAAAACCTGCCATGTCAGTGCGCACGGTGAGAGAAAGAAATAGGATGGCTAGGGATGCAGTGAGAGAAAATATCAATGGGGTGCTGTCAGTGAAATAGTGAGAATGAGAACATTACTAAGAGAGAGAGAACGTGCTACATACGTGTTCGACGTTCGTGTCAGCTCCATCTAAGTTTCTAAACCGAATATGGGTGTGCGGTTGTGAGAACTTGATGACTTGATGCAATCGAGATGACGACGACCGCGAAGGTGTATGGCCAATGCCTATAAAGGTGTACAAAGAGAGTTGGTTGACTGGTGACTGGTAATTGATCAAAGCGGATGAGTCGACAAGGGAAACAGGTATACAACACGAACAGATAACTTTTTTGCTGTGATGAGTCGGAGAGACGATCATGGTGGGTAAATACAGTACAATGTGAAAATTGATCAAGAATCGAAAAGAACCACGAAGTCACGGAGACGCCACTGTACTGTGAGGACTGAGATATAAAAGCACACACACACACATGCACAGTAACAGTGATTGATACTGATAGGCGCTCGTGGAGGGTTTTGCACAGAAAAGAAGAAGAAGCATTAGAAGGTTTGCAATTGGGTTACTACTAAGTATGAAAAGAATGGGCGCTCCATTGTCAGATTCAGATGGCGTATAAAACGCCGGAACTGATAATTGCGATAAGTCGAGAGATATATAAAACTTTAAAGTTACGCTGCGCAGACGTAGACCGTAGACGTAGGTACTGACATACATAGTCTAGATGCACCGCTTTGCTCGGGATGGTTTATATGGAGCAGAAGAAGCCCTCTTTGTGTGTTCTACTGTGCAAATTACGCTGAAGCGGATCCGATTTTGTTGGGGGCTTATAAAACCAATATAATATAATATATAGAAGTCCTCCTCAATCGATTTGAAAGCTTGATGGAAATTTGACAGGATCTGGCGCCCAGCAGTACAGAGCACTCGGGAGTGCAAACATCCGAAAGAGGATTGTTGTGGGTCTCATGTCCCATTGTGGGGCGATAAGCAAAAACAATGGGTGGAGAGACAATAAGGGAAGGGCAACGCGGAGCGAATGTTCCCGATTTATATCTGGAGTTTCCTGATTTATCCGATTTAGTTCGCAGGAAGACGGTCACGATGGACGGAAACAAAGTCGCAGGGATCTCGATTTGGAATGTAGTTGTTAGTCATTAGATGGTTCGGGGTTGTCCGGATTCGGATTGTGCCTTGGACGGGGATTGGCCAATGGGGGATTGATTGTTGTTGTTGTTGCCCGGCTCAGTCTTCAAAAACGAGTCCTGATCAACCTTCCCTTTTCGCCTTCCACCCAATTCCTTTTCCGGTCAGGCTCCGTAACTCCAATCCCTTTGCTCCTCCATCTCTCTCTCAGAGCGCGCGCGCTTTTCCACTCGTCTATTCCTCCTCGCCAATTTCGCGCGTTCCAGTGGTCGAGCGTTCAAATCCCTGCTTTTCTGTCAGTCTCCTTTTTCTTTTTTTCTTTTCTTTTAGCCATCCCATCTGGCCAGAAAGGAATCTAGAAACAAAGCTCATATCCATATCGCCCTTGCTTTCCCAATGCAACCTATGTCACAGTCCCCTACCTCTCCGACGATGCGCAAACGCCAACGCACAGATTTGCCCGGGAACCCCGGAGATCACGCTCCTCCGCTGCCTGGACCCATTGCAGACGACGCGTTCATCAACGACGATGCTGCCAACGACAGTGCGGGAGATGAAGACGAAGACGACGAGAAACCAAAATCCGACAAGAAGGCAGGACGAAGGAAGATCAAGATTGAATTCATCCAGGATAAATCGAGACGTCATATAACGTTCTCCAAAAGGAAAGCAGGTATGTTGGCACAACTCTGTTTCGCCTGTTTGAACCACCCTTCTCACATGCCTATTTACAGGCATCATGAAAAAGGTAATTCTTCTTCCCGAAATGTCCATTCTCGCTCTCACTCCTGTCCAAGGCATACGAATTGTCCACTCTCACTGGCACCCAGGTCCTGCTCCTCGTTGTCTCAGAAACGGGCCTCGTATACACTTTCACAACCGCAAAGCTGCAGCCCCTCGTGACACAGCCGGAGGGTAAGAACCTTATCCAGGCATGTCTCAACGCCCCGCACGGCGCAGTACCCTCCTCAATGCCCGTCGGGCCTACCCTCGGGCGGAGTTCGGCCATGAGCATGCCTGGACCCCCTCCAAGCGCCAACATCCCAGGTGGTCTCTCAATTAGCGGAGGCCCATCTGGGGGTGCTGTCAAGGAGGACAACGACGACGACGATCATGGTGATGATACCTCGGCCGCTCATGGTGGTCGTCCCACCGCAGGCGAGAAACGTCGTCGACGAAACTCTTCGGCTAGCGGTCCATCGGCAACTCAACCCCGTGGTGCTACCTCTCCCCACTCTCCCAACGCAACCGTCCCACCGCTTAACATCCCAGGTCCTGCTCCTACCGGTATGCCGTTTCATCGCCATGTTGTTTCTGATTTAAAACTTACCCTCGCTTAGCTTCTCCAACATCACCTCAACAACATCATCAGCAAGTCCCAGGGGCGCCTTCGCAGTACCCAACGGGCATGTATCAACAAGGTCAACAACACGGTCATCAGCAACATCAACAACACGATCCTTCGAATCCATACAGCCCTCATATGATGGCGGGTGGGTACTCTTATCCCGGCTCGAATGCAGCACCTGCTCCTGGTGCTCCAGGGCAGCAGTTAGGCGGTCTTGCCGCCGCAGCTGCACAACACGGACATGGTGGTCATTGGGGTCAACAACCTCCTGTGGGACAGGGAGGTGGGCATTATGGTCGAAGATAGACGAAACTTTCGTTTATATGAAAGTCTTCTTCGGATTAGAGCGTGGATGAGAACCGTTCTTGCATCCTGTGTGTGGGATTACATGTACTTGTCTGAAGGCAGGAGGGATGTTTATATTCGACTAACCTCGACCCTGCATCGACTCTACGTTCGGTTTTTCCTCGCTCGTTGTGTTTTTCTTCGACCTCCCCTCTTCGTCCACGGTTTTTCCCATTCACTTCGTCCATCTTCGCAATGTCGTCTTTGAAGTTTCGTCCCAAACTTCTTCGCCGATGTTGTTCCTTCTCCTACCGACTCCACTGTAACAACGACCAAATTCGTTTGGTCTGTCTCTACCTACGCCGACCTCATTATGCAGCCACATATTTGTCTTCTCTGCCTCGCCTCGCCTCTTTTTTCTCTCTCTCACTTGTTCGACAACCCACCTACATCATGTGCTTTATAGTCCTTCAATCCACTTTTTTTTCTCACTACGTTTATATCGGGCTTCATTTTTTTTTGGTCCATATCGAGTGATGAATCTGTTTCACGCGTTGTGTGTCTGTGTCTGTCTGTCTGTCTATCTGTCTGTGTTTCGGAATCCGTTTTTTCCACACTTTTTTTTTTCTTTTTAAAACCAATTTACTTTACGCTTCTTTCCAAATTTCTGTATGTCCTCTGATTAACTCGGTATCATACATGCATTACACTACTATCCCCCCTCCCTCTCTTCTGGTCTTCTCGTGTCTATCATTACCACCACCCACCATTCATACGATGAAGAATGAAAATGAAGCAGAGGGAAGGGGGGGTTTGGCTCGACAAGTTTGTTTCAAAATCAAATACGTAAAAGTTGTCCCAATGATCAATCACGCCTCATACAAGTTTTCTTGTACATACATTGGTCCATCTTATATTGCGTTCATTAGTAGTCTCGATTCGATGTTGCGTTGCGCGTTGGGGCTTTTCTCCTTCTCCTTCAAGATCGTTATGTGTGGATCTAATCGATAAAACTGGATTGTAGGCTATCGAGATATATATCCAAAACTTTGAGTGACGGTCGATCCCTCCGAATCGCTGATCTCCTAAACATGATTATACATGTCAAACCAAAAAAAAATTCCATATCGAGTGACGAGGAAATTGGGAATGTCTTTTTTCGACCCCAGCTGTTGAGATAAACGATTTGCTTCCATTTGGACATGCCGCCGGTTGCCTTTTTTTTCTCGAGTCCTTTCTTGGAATTTGGGAGAGCGTCGATTGTCCATTTGGTATAGCATATATACAGTACATAAGCAAGCACATGCCGCATTTGCATTGGGGTTTTTTTCCCGATTTGTGTGTGTGTGTGTGTTCTATAGGAGGTAAACTGTACGTTCCTAAAAAGACCAAAAGGTACGAATATATTAGAGGATGAGTAATGGGTTTGGTGTGGGGATGCCTCAATGTTGGTGTAGCCTGGTATGGAACAGGGGTTATTACTCTTTCTGGATGGTTCTTCTCAGAGGGGGTGACCCTTGTACTCTTGTGCTCTTTCTTCTCTGTATGGCAACTCTTTCTCTTCACTCAAAGAACGAAAGAGGATAATCGATGTCATGTTTCTCTTGACCAGCTGACTTTTATAACCCTCGTCTCTAGATCTAAGTATCAAAAAAGGCTTTTTTTATATTACAAGGCTCGCATTTTTTTTGTTTCCTTGAAAGGTAGGTGTTGTAAGGTGGAATCTCAAGAGGTCACGCTACACGCTGTTAACTAGCAAATAGGGCTCTTCCGACCGTTTTTGTTTCCTTGCATGGTAATTCTTGTCTCCTCTGAAATCCCAGGGTCTCGCGGTCCGTCGCTTCGAATTCAAAGAGGCTCGATAAAGCACCCACACGCTTTTGGACGACTCAACACATGCCATTGTCAGTCAGTCAGTCAAGGCGGGAATTTCTGGCTATCTATTCCATACTGGTTTATTTTATTGTGTTTTATTCCTAGAGACTATCTTTCTACGCCAAAAAGTTCCCTTTCTGAGTAGTCGAATCTTTTTGTAACTCTAGATCGACGGAAAATGTCAGTTGGTTTGACTATATGCGTCACTCAACCTGTTATATAGGGTATTACTTGATGAAGCAACTCGTTGAAATCTGATTTGATCGACCGACCTTCCCGATGTCGACGTCGACGTCGGGATCAGCAACATCAATTATTAGCGGATCGTTTTCTGCCATTAAAGGGCGCCACCGTCATCGAAAGGTCTGCTCTTGCAAGTTCTAAAGTTTCTTTGACTGATTGCTGGACAACCTTCGGGTCTATGAGGGAAGATAGCTTCCGACCCCGTCCACTGGCATGGGGCGGGATTCTCATCGAGTCGGTACCGATGTTCATGAGAACCCGATTTAAGACATGGCCTATTGTGGCGAGAATGTAATGCGATTATAAAACCCGCGAAGCTCAAACTACGCACAGGAAATTAGAGAACGAGGTGAAGGGAGTTGACAGCCTGGGGGCTCACCTCTTGGCGGGGTCAGGAAGCGACGGCAGGTAACTAAAAAATCGAATAACCACTGCGATTACCAAGAGAGCTAGTCGCTCCGGTGTTTTCCCCGAGATTACATTGAGAAGGGTGGCAAAGTTACGAGTGAAACATGTCGCATAGTTCGCTTCGGGAGAATATCTCTGGACAAGCCGACGCGCCTTACATGGAGTGTGAAAAAATATCAGAAAACATAGAAAATTTAATCTTCACTCAGTTCTCAAGAATGTGGGCTCAAATCATAACGCCACCTCAATCTATCAATTTGTGGGCGTCAGTTCGTGCGAACCTGCTGTGATGAGTGCTGTGCTAGTGAAGATAATCTTTGATTAAATGATTTTCGAACACAACACGATATGTGCGAGAGGTGTGAAGCTGCAAAGAAGAAGAAGACTCTCTGAGTTGAAAATGCAGCTCATGCACAGTGACGATCTTATCTGACACGTTCTATCAGACGTTTCAATGACTTTGCGTATCGAAACACACGGTTAATTTATCACCGTGACACGGTGCACTTGAAGAGTCGGCGCAGTTAGGGCAGAGATGGGCATTTGGGAGCTAACCTCCGACTCAACATCTCGGCAGATTTTCATCCTTCGCGTGCGCTTTAAGAAGCTACATGCTGCTACTATGGCATCCAAACTATCCAAAGTCCACATGGGATGGGTATGAGGAAAACTCAAGTTGTGCTTCGATTCCCGAATGCGCACTGTTTTCTTGATTTATTTCTGGCCCTTCAAGCCGTTGAGTCTCCCCGGAGCCGAGGGCCAGCATGAAATAAGAACTCGATCAATATTAGACCATTGGAAACTATTCGAGGTTCGTTTATATCTTACAGGCCTCGTGGTTTACAGGCTGCAGGAGTATCGTGCTTCGGGCTTCCATTAAGGCTTTCGAAATTGGAATAGAAGCTGTTCTTTATAGTCCAGATATGGTAGGTTCAATGAGTTCATAACCATTGGTTTTAGTGAAGCAAGTTTTCTTCGCGAAGGTCTACGGTGCGAGAATCGGTTCTGTGATAACACATAGTTCATTGGAAGATGTAATCAAATGAAATTTCGAGCACTGTTCGGCATCAGTCATTTTGAGCCCGAAAAGGCCAGACTGCTTCGGTCTTGATATCCAAGAATGGTGAGTTGGCAAACAAATCACTAGGAAGGCAGGTGAGAGAATCAGGCAAGTCCACTAAAGACCAATCACCGTAGCTCGCGGTGATATACATAGATATTACCCTTCTTTTGTTATCCAAGTGCAATCGTTTGGTCTCACTGTACAAACGTTGCTCTAGTTCGGACGCTTGGATCTAGTTTCATATATTATTTCATGCAATCCCCTTGAGCAGCCTTGAGCCGACCAGATTCCTCCCTGAAGTTAGCCGCATCGTGATGCTGTAAAGAGACCGTCGAAGGGCTTGCGCTCGTGGCTACATCTCTATAGATCCACATCATGGAGTATATTCTGGTTCCCACATGAGGAAGTTGAGATACCATTTTGCGATGGAACGACACGCTTGATCAAAAGTTCTAGAACTCTGTTTTCCATGTGCACTTCGGTCTTACTGGGTCCTGTGCAGTGATTGTGAGGCCACGTTGCGGAGCTGCATTACTTGCCACTGCGAAATGGCGGCGAGGAAGGGGCTGCCGGTCAACTGGTCCATCCGATGATCACAGACCACAGACTATCAAGCGGGACGGGTAGCAGAATTCATCAATCAGCCTTGGAATCAAAAGTTGGAGTGTCGATTCGAAAACCTCATGCTTTTGCCTGCCTGTCTTCAGCAGGGAACATAACGTTCTTACAAATACATGAGACAATATAAGGCAAATTCATTTCTTGATTCTAGCGACCATAGCGGCGTCGGCAAAGACGGATGCGTGTTGGTACATTTAGCTTCGGTTCGTCTGCGCCTGCATAATCTCAGGGGCTAAGGAATCCCATCAGATGGATTCTTTGATGGATTCCATTCTTTAACGTTGTTTGAAATCGGGGGTGCATGCAAACGAGCACCCAAATGCAGCCGGCTCTGGTACTGCTTTCCCCATTTAGACTGCCGCCCTGGCTTCCTTCCTAATCGGCAACAGCTGACTGTATCATGCGGTTCCCTTATCTGAGCGCTCATTCGGCGAGCCGTGTGCTTTGCTGTTGTTCTAGCATCAACAAACTCTGTGGCCGGCCTCCGTCTAGTAAAAAGTGACTCGAACATGACGGTTGGAAGGCGATGACAATCGGCCAAGAGACGGGACCAGTGGTGTGAAAGGGACACCCTAGACAGTTCCATCTGCGGCCAATTGAGTCCTTCTGCCATCCTTGCGAGACGCCTGTCTGTTAGGATGAGTGAATAAGCGCGAGACATGGGTGCTTCTTTCGATTCGAAGAATCACGCCGCATTGTGTTCGCAATCTCTCTCGGCGTTTTCGTGATTGTTTCAAGCACGTCTCCAAGACCAAGCACGTAAGAGATCTTCAACCACATAGAAAGGAAGTTTGCACGGTAACTTGATTGCATGTACAGAAAGGTTTTCACAAGTTATGATAGCATAATTTATGAAGTAACAACAAGGATGAAGTATGGCAAGAGCAATGAAAAAAATGCGGCGGCGTAATAGGAGTTTAAAGCATAAACAGCATAGGCGTGCAGAGAAATCGTAAATAGATATGCGAGGTATAAAACAGTATGATGAATAATAAGAGGTTAAACATAACATCGACAACAATATGATAGATCCAAATAAAATGGAAATGCCTGAAGCATAAGAAAGGAAATTCATCTACCTCCTTAGGAAGGAAGAAAGGGCTTCGATCGGAACGGAGCCAAAATGTCTAGAATGGTCCAAGGCAGATATGCTTGATGCGGATATGGATAAATCCGACACCAGGTATTATGCCTGGTGCCTGCCCTGCGTTGAGTATGGTATGGTGCCAAATCCGAACTCGGCGGGTGTTCTCTGCATGTGGGGGCACAGCAGAACAAGAGCCCCATAGTCAGATAGGGAAAGAGGTTTGATGGTCATAAAGAACCTTATAACGAAGTCTTATCTGGAGACTTCCAAGCAACAAAAATGCGTATCGCTCGGCTGAGTTGTGAGGAAGGATGAGGGTAGAGTGATCTAGGCAAGGTTGGCGGAGGAATGGATATTTCGTGCGGAGGTCGGATTGATTGGACGAGGGTAGTAGCTGTGGCGAGCGACGCAGAATCATCAACAGATGGTCTCGTTGATTCATCGACTGGTGGCAGACCGGCGTTAGGATGGGATAGCGATACACGAGAACGATGTGTGGTAGGAGCAGGGACATGAGGTTTTCGATGAGATGCAAGCCACTGGTCGTATTTGCGGTTCGCTTCATCAAATGCTTTGCGATCCTGCAGAGGTTCAAGTTCAAAAGTCCGCCAATCAAACCGTTGTTCAAGAGCATAGCCAACACAAGCCTTGTCTTGCATATCCCTGATAAACGGCGGTAAGCAAGAGAGTAGAAGCGCGAAGAAACAGATACTCACATTTGAAAGTTATTCAACATCTGATCGAAATCGTCCCTTGTCATCTCGAGAATGGCATTTCTTGTGATGTCAGCGGACATTCGCCCATCCGTGGAACCATTGGAGCCAAGCAACGCCGTCTCGATAGACCCAGACCGATACCGCGAACCTTTGCTTTGCAGCTGGCTGACCTGAAACTCCTCCACCCATTCCCACATTGGCTCGGAGCACGCGATTATCTCTTTCGCACGAAGAGAGAGTTGAAGATTGAGTGTCCTTCCCTCAAACTTCAGAACGGTGTTGGGTAGGGCCTTGCCTGTGGATCCTGCCCGAACAGATGATCGTATTCTGGTATCGTCAAACGAAGCAAACGAAGATTGGTGCCTTGCGATCGGTGTTGACTGATCATTGGAATAATCGAGGTTTCTCGAAATGGGTTGCATACTTCTGAATGACGATAAGGCAGGCGATTTTGCGCTTGGTTTTGGAGTCTTGAGAGGGTCGGCGCCAAGGGGTAGATCATGGTCATCTTCTGGCTTAGGAGGTGGAGGTATAGGAAAGGTGTACTGTATAGGATGGCTACGAACATCTGCACGAAGTTAGTCAGTAATTCAAACAAGAGGAGCATGAAGTCCAACCTCTGAAGTGGTATTCAAGGTATGCGGTCAACAAGGACAGAGGCGATGCGTTTACAAATCTAGACTCGAGCATACCATTCCAGATGGCAGCAAGAATGGTGTGATCACGAGGGTTGTGAGGTGCGGCAGTGGTGGCCAAGGATCGTAGAAGGAATGGTGTGGTTTTGGGTTTATGACCGACATTAGGTTGACTTGTTGAAGGACGAGCAGCCCACTTGTGATCTAGGCAGATATTCAGGAGCTTGAAGGACAGAAACGATGAGATCCATACCTTGTGAAGGTAATTTTGCATCATGGGTCTTGATATGCAGCGAAGGTCGTGCCACAGATCGTGAATGAGGAAGAACGATCGAGCCTGTAGACCGATCACTCCCCGGACTGGTGTTCTTCGTTTCGGTATCTCGATGTTTGGTCGGTGTTGAAGGCCGTGGAACTGGCGGACCGTGAGTAGTCTTAGGAGTGGAAGGCGAGTCGACGGTTTCTGCAAGCGTGCTACTGTCGTCTACTCCGTTGATAGTCGAAGCTCTTTCACGCATCGATGAAATAGAAGTTTTGCGGGAAGAGCCATCGGATTTGAGAGACATAGTATCATCATATTCGTCAACGGATTTTCCAGGGAAAAAGAGGTCCTCCTCGATCATCTAAGCCATACAGACGATGAGTCCTAGCCAAATGACCATGCATTTGGCTTCACTGACCTCGAAAGCACCACCTGGTTTCATAACTCTTTGAAGTTCCTCAAAGAAGTCATCCCACTATAACAACAAGCTTAAGAAAGAGTACTCTAAATAAGCGAGAAACCTACCTTGTTCTCCGGAACTCCTAGGGCAATTCTCTTGATATGACTGAATTCGTGGACGATTAGATATTTGTATAGTGTGAATCATTGCAGTTAACTCACACAAAGTCAAATTCTTCATTTTGAAAAGGAAGTGGACCTTCCAAGCTGAAACCCCCATTTAAGTATGTTCCGCCGTTAATTTGCAAGCATCCACGTACAAGTTGTGTTGAACCCAAGTGATCCTTGAAGCAAGATCCGGAGATCCCACATTTTGAAGATTTGGATGTAACGGAACAATGTCTAAGCCTGTAACGTATGAAGGTTGGTATAATGAGCTGGAGCCCACATGTCATTTCGTGCGCAAACGTGATACGTACCAACAAAAGTGCAATCCTAAGAATGGACCAGATGAGTTACAGTTACTGAGCGCAACAAGACCGAGGTGGACTAACCTTCCATGTCCTCGCGCAATGCAAGATCCACGTGCCAGTCCCTGTTTAGTTACCGAACGAAATATCGAGTGGAGACGATAAAAAGGAAGAAAGCACACGGCGAAGGTCAGATGGTTGAGAAAAATGAAGTCGTAACGTGAAACGCCACGAGCAAGCGGATACTTACCGCATCCAATCTCAAGTCTAAAATATCACCATATGAAAAGGCACAGACGTAAGTTGGCGTGCATGTCAACCATGATATATGGCCAGAAGTAGATTGAGCAGTAAGAGAGGTAAGGGTGGCCAGACAAATACGGAAAGTGGCAGGTTAGAAGAGGAAAGCTCTGACATTAGCAGGTAGATAGGCAGATATAGACAGGACGTACACTTTTGTGGGAGGGCTTTCAAATACGTGCCACGTGAGACTCTTCCCCACATCCAGACAGAACATCGTTTCCCAGACATCACTGTAATATGAATAGGTTAGCCACCATACTCTTTTGCCAAGATAAGAGAGAAAGCCAAAGCGCCTCGGTGGAATCTCGGACAGTGATATCCTTGGGTGGCAATATCGGAGAACTGTCGCTCAAAAGGAGCGATTCAGACATCAAGTCGATAGGATATGCCAGTTCGAGAAGATGCGAAAGATACGGGAGAACATCAGAGATACATACAGGTCAACGACCTCAGTGTCATAGCTCCTCGGGTAAGGGACCTCTTTTTTAGAATATGGATGGTGTTTCTTGCCTGGGCACTTGCCACCACCGACGATTGTGTGACCGACACCTTTGATCACAAATTGTGCCTCACGCGCCCGGATGTTCGCCTTCAGCTCTTCGAGAATTGTCCTGTCTGCGGTCGAGAACTTGGCAACATTTGCGTCTGACGGAATTGTCGGTCCTTGAACACTTGAGCCCTTGGGCTTGGAAGATCGCGAATGCGCAGAGGATGTAGATGATGTTGAAGCGACTGCTGTGATCGTGGGCGGAGGGGCCAAACTTGTTCCTGGCGGTCGGAAGTCGGCAGGTGTGTACGAGATACCCTGTAAGAAAGCGAAACTCAGTATGCCTGACATCAGAGGAGAGGAGAATATGAGGGGGACAGAATCGGAGAGAAAGAGAGCAATATGTACGCGACTCAGAACAGAGCATGGTGTGGATGAACCAACTGAAATGAGGAAAGGACCATTGATACGCCCAGCCAGCGCGCAACCATATCAATGTCCGGATTGGCCATGCCGAACACGGCTTAAAATGTGCCACCGCATACAGTATCCACAAGCCACCGAGAACTTCGATCGAAACCGCAAAGTAAACTTCGGCAAGAATACTTCACCAAGCAAAGTGGAGGCTGATGTGGAGAACCAGACTTACAGCATTTGAAATCCCTTTCGGTGTCAAGGCAGAGCCAGATCCAGTATCCTTATTTGCAGCGGCGGCAGCAGCTCCTGCCAATCCAGTAGCCGCACCTCCTTGGGCATTGCTCGTCTTTCCTCCAGTACTCCTCCTCCTTCTGAGACCAAAATCAGCCAGCGTCTTGCTTGTGTTTGAAGACGTCGATGGACGGCTCTTTGGGCGGAAAAGCGGCATAGGTGGCATGGGTGGCAAGGGCAAGCGTTTGGACGCAGTACGTTTCAAGAATGACGATCGTGGAGTTGTAGGTGTTGGCGGACGGGAGGGGGATGAGGTGAGTAACATAGTATCGGAGAGCCGTCGTCAATGAGTGAGGAAGGTGGTGATGAAGTCGATGTCGGTCACCCAAGTTGTTATTGATGTTGTGGCACAGCGCCGATCACGATCAACAGATTTGATTTTGGGATTCGCGTTTGTGACGTCGAAAGTGGGATGTTAGAACGTGTTGTGCGTAGTATTATTCGTGATTGAAGTGGTAGTAGTGGTGCAAGAAGTTGAGAACAAGAGGCAAGAGCAAGGGGGAAATTTTTGTTAGCGAAAGATTCTGATATCAAGAGACACGATGGAAAAGATTTGATAATTAAAGGAAGGTAGGCCAAGAAGTAAATGAGAGCAAAAATGTCGAGGCTAAGCGAGGAATCCGAACAGGGCCAGATTAACAGAGCAACCACCTAAGACAGATTTTTGGCCTCGAAAGAATGGAGGCAACATCTGCAGGAAACAATCGCAACAAGTTCAACCCGAAAGCGAAAGAAAATAACGACATAAAGGGACACGCGTGTCTGGCCCTTCAATGAAGGCCAGTCCTGAGTCGCATCAAATAACTTCCTTATCTAGTGAAGCGCATATAAAGGGGCACAGGGTTTGCCCACCCTTTCAAAGCTACCTTGCGGTTGCTCCGAAAGTCTCTAACCCAGAAGGGTCATGTCGCACATGAAAACACCACTATTTCCTATGAGAAGAAAAAATAAATTCACAGGACGTCATCCTCCCGAGGCGCCATACTCGATTGATCATGACAACGGGAACAGAAAGGCACGAAAGAAATATGTGTTCTAACTTGAGAAGGACGATGTGGGAGCGCACCAAGGGGAAATCAAAAAAGGGAAGTGGCGGGCAAATCAAAGGAAGGTGACAGAGATTGTTGTCCAGCGCATCAAACGTCTTCGAAGCACATACGATGGGTAGGCAACTAGAAGAGAGAAAACTCACAGTTTTTCGACCCTTTCTTTGGATCTCAATACCATTAACGGTACCAGCCTGCCCAAAGTCATGGCCAGAACTCTCATCATCCTTTGTAATGGCAACCATTCCCATCTCATCTACAATTCTTGCCGCCGGAGTGGCAGCAGGTGAGGGATACAACTCCCAAGGTGTTACTTCTTCCATCTGGGCCATGCTCATACTTGAGACTATCGATGTTGCACCAGTGGATGTGCTCGATGCAATAGCCATCGGGACTGCGCCAGACATTTGATGACTTGATCCGTTGAGTGGTATAGGGGTCGAACCAGAGTTTGATCCAGTACTTGAGGGTCGCAGAGCCTTGACTGACCCGCCAGCGGATGACGGCCTCGATCCATTCTTCGCCCGTCCAGCATGACCAGAACTGAAGTCATGCAGAGCGGGAACTTCCTCGATTTCGCCCTCTTCGCTACCACCCTGCCTCCCAGCAACAGCATTCCCAGTACCAAAACTTTTCTTATCAAATTCTGTGCTCAACGCTAAGCTGACTGCGCTACCACCTCGGCGATTCCCAAACTGCGCAGCGTGTATATCGTTCCCAAGACTGTGATATCCGGATGTAGTGGAAAGAGCACTATCTGCCGTACGAGGTCGTCCCTGTCTCTTAGATGCAGGAGTGTGATGCTGATGACTGCTGGAACTTGCATTGGCAGCTGCAGCAATGGCTTGACTGTCTCCACTAATAGCACTCGCCACGCTGACCAGGCTCGCGGCCAAGCTGGCGGCGACGGAGTTTGCACGTTTCCGGCCTGAGAAGGGGGGGACAGAAAGGAAGGAAGGGGACATCGTTAGTAAACCGTCTCGAAGAATAGTCATGCAGAATGAAATAAGAAAACGGCAAATGAAAAGTCAAAGAGGGTTGGCAGAAAGCAGAAAGAAAGGTCTATGAGTGAAGATGAATGAATGAATGAAGAAACATGAAAGTCGCTGTGTGAGGAAGTGGATGCCAGAATGAATGACAACAATTCATGTCACTAACGAAATCCAAGCCATCGGGAATAATGCTTGGTCAGATTGTAAACACAAGTAATAAGCCGAACAAATCATATAACGCATAATCAAGCAAGAAACGCGGCGATCGCACGGCCATTTGACCAGGGTATAGATACATAAACGATGCTCACTGCAATCAAAGTATCGGAGTCGAAAAGCCTCAGAATAGCGTCGCTATTCTGCAAGCCAAACTTTGAAGAGTGGGTCGCGAAACGACCCCAACAGGAAATTATAGTCAAAGCACCGAAGATCCTGCCGAAATATCCAATGACAGTTTGTTATCTCGGTCGGTAGTGGTGATGGTGGTGACATGCGGAACCAAGCATCACGTAAAGCATATGCAGTTTGCCTTTCTGATACCAAAAGTGAAGTGAAAGAGAGGCGGAAACAACTAAAATACGAGAAAGACAAGTTTGAAAAGCACATTGGACGAAAAAGAAGACAAAGACTTCCAAAAGGTGTGCAACCTTAGAGAAAGTTGACAGAAAATGCCAGACAAGGAGGGAATAGAAGGCGACGCACTCGCAAAAGAAAGAAGGATACAAGTGTAACAATAACAAGGGCGTTGGCGAAGGAAAAGTGAAGGCCAATTAAACATCTCGGTAGACCACAACACCAAGAAGGGGTGGTTCGAAACCAAGAGTCAAAAGAAGGAAAAACGCAGCCTGCCCCAAAGTTAAAACCAAAAAGAAGATATGCCGTAGGAAAATGAAGCGAAAGCGCACGGAAAAGCACAGTGCGACACGAATGCAAATGAAACAGCAGAAGAACAGCAAAAGTCGAAGAAAGGCGCATATACTCACCCTTTTCACCCCGCTCCTTCTCTCCGACACTCTGCGTCCCAATACTCGCCACCGAGGCCGCATCCTCATTCATCGCATGCTTGTTAACAGCTTGCGCAGACAGCGAATGATGATGGCTCCCACTCTTTCCATGCATTCCTATCCCAGAACCAGCTGACCTCGATCCACCACCCGTTAGGATTCCATTGGGTGGTTGATTTCCCATCGCGAAGAAGAAACTTGGACTTGGAAGAGGAACTGCGAAGCTCTGGTTGTTGGAGTTGCCATGATGGTTCGCGCTAGATTTGCTTTCTCCTCCAAGACTCATCGATGATCTCTGCTTTGACGCTTGCTGCGAAGGTTGAGCCTGAACATAACGCGGCTGCTGGTTGTGCTCTTCCATCTCCCAAGGTGCTACATCCTCAACAGGTCCTGTGAGCGGTAGTTGTCGACTGGTCGCTCGCTGCATTTGTGGTGGCAGATCCAGTTTCTTGGAAGGAGGACTGCGAGGGATGATCGATCCATGTCTTCCGCCACCAGCTCCCCAGTCTCCAGAGCTTCGTGAAGAATGTTCAGACCTTCGAGAAGGACTCACAGGGGGGTTACTGGATGTTGATCCAGCAGAAGTAGGCCCGCCAAGAAGACCGTTAATGGTTCCACCAATAGGTCCTGCCAACGATGGGGGAAACCCATCCTCTTGTCCATTCAACGGCTGAGAAGTTGGGCCGTGTGCACCGGACGGGATTCTTGACTGTGAAGAAAAGGCAGACCCTTTGATGGGTGCTAAAGACATAGGGCGTTTTGGTTTGAGCTTTTGTGATAGCTTATCGCGCCTAGAGGTCTTTTCCTTATCGCTTTTCCCTCCCGCTTTCTCGTCGTCACTTGTGACCTTGCCATTTAGAGTGAATCCTAACGCATCCTCGCTCTTTCTCTTGTCCACGCCATTGCTGATCGATTTGCCCTTCTTGGGAGGAGACGGGGGAGGGGGAGACAGCTCCCAAGGCAGCACGTCCTCTACGGGTCCGGTCGCTGTTGAAGCCCCACCGCCCGATCCACCGGTCACCCCCGTTCCATTCGTCCCCGACGTATTATTCGTATAGGTAGTATTCGCCGTTGTGCTAGACGCATTCGTATTTTTTCTCTGCTTCAACGCAGTCGGATACGGATTCAACATCTGCCCTGTCGGAATAGCCGTTGGCAACGGACTCCCAATTGACGACAAATCGGAGGTGCTACCCCTCGCTGATATCGCTGAAGAGCCCGAGACTGAATGCGCGATTGAACCTGAGCCTGCGAGAGAAATAGGTGTCGTCACAGATCCAGAGATAGAAACTGGGGCAGATAGAGATGATAAGGTTGATGAGGCAGAGGTGGAATGCGCAGCAGGAACAAGAGGATGTAGACCTAAACTTGAACCCATTCCCGGTCCCGAGATCCCTGTAACCGACATGCCAACAGCGTTGGTAGCTCCCATGGCATTATGATTAGTGGGGCCGTTCGACCGCGTGGATCCTAAAAAGCATCATCATTATGGTTGTTAGATTGATGACATTTTGGGGGTTCGTATACTTATATTGGATTGAAGACTTACTTGAATGAGAGCTTGAGGTTGTCGCCACACCGTTCATACCACCAACCGAACCCACCACAGAGGCCGACGGAGAAGGACCAGGAAATAGTTCCCAAGGTGTGACGTCTTCAATAGGGCCTGTCGTCCTCGTCGTTGTGTTCGCCATTCCTTGCGACGAAGCTCTGGATCGTACGGATGGGGCTTGCTGTTTACCCGACGACGAAGACGAAGCGTACTGAGAGTACTGGTGTGCGTTGCCGTGTCCGCTGTGGCTGCCCGATGTGGAATGACTGCTCCCCTCTGTGCCCCTAAGGATATGTCCTCCTTTGGGATGAATCTTCCCATTTGTTGAAGGTAAATCTTGAATACCATCCCTGCTCTCGAAACCGATCTCGTTGTCCTCGTCGTCGTCAACAATACCACTCGTGCTGTCCATCTCCGCTCCACCTCTCCTACCAAATCCACCCTCTGTCGCATTCTCACTCATCATCCCTGCTGACGGAGGCGCAAACTCTTGGTATTCCCAAGGGGTAACATCAGCCTTGGACCAACCTCCAGAGACCGGTGAAATGGCAGGTCTCGTCTTCTTTTGTAGGTCAGGCGACGATGAAAGCGAGTGTGACGATGTCGAAGCCGCTGACATCGGTGTTGGGGTTCCGTTCAAACCCATCTCTTCAAATCCCAGCGTACTCGCCCTTGCGGGATTCCTAGGAGGTCTATCTGGCCGCGCCGTAGAATTTGACTCCTGAACGTTGGAGTTCGTCGTATGCGTCGTATCGCTCAACGCCAAACCTTCCTTCCAGCTGCTCACACCCAAGCGATCTAGAGAGTTGGTGCTGGATGAAGTAGACAGGAGAGCGTGGGTACTATTCGGAAGAAAATAAGCTGAATGTCGTTTCCTGACAATTCCCGTTGAATTTGCAAATGATGGCGTTGGTGTAGTTGACGTTGGAGTTGTTGTTCTACTATGCACAGAATTTGCGCGAGTCCTTTGCGTTGTATCCATCATTCTCGCTTCATTGATACTGATCCCAAGTGAAAATCCCAAAGAAAAAAGGTACGAAAAAGGAAGCCAAAAATGTTTGAAAGGGAGACCTGAGAATTGCCAACAACAGTGAGGTACCGATCTGTCCATCAAATCATCACGGCGTACCCCGAAAATCACAATCCCATCAAATTTGATCGCGTGGCTATCTATTGAAGTCCATATACAACTCCCAAAGCCACTCGAGCAGCACTTCTCCGCCTCTCTTCGTCGTCTTCAATACCAGAAATCTCAGTTTTCATCTGCTGTATCATCCCAAAAGTCCTATCCAGGTCAAATTCTCCACCTTTTCTTCCATAAATCTTCCTCGCAGCATCTTGAACATCACCCTGACTAGGTAAATCCTCATCCTCGCTGTCCACGGCATCCTCCAATGCTTCATACACTCCTCCTGCAGGGACCCCTTCCACATCACCATCATCATCAGCCGTGAAATCGCCAAAGTCTGAAACAGAGCCTAATGACCGGTACCGGCTGAACACTTCGTCTCGATCTGCTTCGGGAGTTAGTCCACCTGCTGTTGCATACCCTGACGCAGGGATAGTAGGTGTTTTGTTCGAGTCCCACTGAAGAGAGTTGTTGGCATCTGCGAAGTCGATGAAGAAAGGTTTCTTCTTCTCTTTGCCAGTCGCAGTAGGCGGCGCCTCGACGAACGCTGTAAAGTCATCCTCGAACCTCAACGAGACCTTGTGTTTTAACTTCTTGCCTTCTCCCGTCCCAAATGGCGTCAGGAGATCTTCATCACCATTGCCGGCGACACCCGTTGGCGACATCGTCATCCCATCGTCGTCGTTATGTTCTGTCGGGCCGCTTGTTGTAATCCATGGCTTCGTAGGCCGACTCTTGTGTTCTGCATCTTTCACGAACGCCTTCATCAGCTCCATCAGCTCTTTACTCTCTTCCTCCTGTTCCTTGTCTGTGGTTCCATCCTTCTCAACAAGAGTGACAGCAGCCGTACTCTCAAGTAACTCCTTCATAATCGCATCACGTTCTTCGTCGGCCTCACCGTCTGTATCCTCCAAATCAAAACTGCCATTCAGATCCAATGAATGACCCGCCGCAGCTGCGCCTTTTGGGTGCGAGGATTTCATCGAAGGCCACATTATCGTGCTTAGCGCATCTAACACACGAGGTAGTGCGGGTATAGAATCTGTACAATTTGTATCGGTTAGGAATACCGTCTCAGGCCAAATCAAAAGATTAGACCGACGTACCACCTTCATTGTCACCAAAGCTTCGTTTACCCAGTTGATCAACCTCAACACTTCTCGTTGCATCAACATATTCGAGTCCCAACGCCATGAGTGTGCTATCAATGCTCGCATTCTCCTCGTCTTCCTCATCCTCGTCAACATCCATACTCTCCACCGCCCTCTCAACTTGTGCATCTTTCTGTGCTGATGCAGCCAATTCGCTTTCTCTAGCTCTAATCCTAACACCTAACACCACCTCATGACCACCCTCACCATCGTCGAGATCACCCAATTTCATAACTCTCGCCAACTCCGCTGCTTCTTTTTTACACTCTTCTTCTTCTCCTTCGCGGAAGACATATACGACAGCAGGGGCACTCGGTATAGGCGTCTTGCTTCGAAAAATATCGTCCAAAGTGCATAGGTAGAAATGGACACTGGCGGTGTAGTATTTGTTCGTTATAGTCCACGGAATTGTAAGAGAACTTGAGCTGGGGGTGATGAGGGATGATGATGACGATGATGACGATGAGGAAGGTTCCACTTTGGATGTAGAAGTGGATTGGGAGAAAGAGAGCGTTTTGAGATCTGGTTGTGTTGTAAGCACAACCGTAGGTGCAGTCAAACGATAACGTACTATCAATGAATTCCTTTCCCTTGTCAAGAGTCGATGAAACAACAAGTATCCTCGATGTTGCATCCATATCCATTGTCTCGTCCTTCAGCGTATAGATTCGAAAGAGAGAACTATCTCAAGTATCCGAAGCAGTCGACCTTTACAGTATGATGGTGGTTGAGTGGAGGAAGACAATCAAAGTTGCTTTCGTCACTCCACGTCCTGGTTATCTATAGCACTTCCCACTCGTGGCAGTTCGTGGCACTTCCGGGTGTCCGTTGGGGCGCAGATGGTAGGTCGGTACACGTACAGGTAGACTGCGATCCTGATGAAATGTATTCCAGCCACTAAATCGACACCTCCGTAAGACGTGATGATGGGTACGTACTTGATGAGTCCGCAGCTCCGAAGTTGGTTTTCAACGCAGAGGCTGTCCTTGAGCTTGCATAAAGATATCCGCGAACAATTCTTGAAACGCCGATTGTTCTACACTTCTATCAACAATACGAGAAGTCCACACCAAGGCAATGCGCGCAGCACTTTTGTGGTTTCGAACTCGCGTTGACTTGGATAAACGCGGTGGCGGTTGGCTAGGCGATTCAAACTTGGGAATCAAATTCCGGACCAGTGAGGCAGCTCAACTGTAAGAGAGATGGTAACGGCAAAGAAAGATGTTGAAGAGATGAGGTTTGATTCAGAAAGCTGAGATAGGGGTAGTTGCTAAATGTGGTCAAGAAGCGGTGTTCTCTACATCTACCGAGACAGGCTTGGCGTGAAGCGCTAGCACTCGAAGTTGGATGGAATATATTCTGAAGAAAAGAGAGTACGAATACAGGTACTGCTTCATGGTCCTGAAGCGTAGGTGTATGTATCACGTAGTCCTTCAGACATGAACATGTAGACGAGGATTGATATATTCGCCCATCTACTCAAACAACTTGTCGTACAATTCCATATGCTCACTATGCACACCGGGCGCGATAATCCTCAACACAGGCGCCAAATAAAATGGGCAAGTTCCCCACACAGTTTCCTTCACTTTCGTCCCTTCCTTGCCTCCATCTAAAATGACCTCCTCGAAAGTTCGTACTTTGAGCTCACGAATTCCAGATGCTTCCACTCCACTTTCAAACAGCACAGTTCGTGAATTTTTCTCGACAACTTGGGCACCCGCTACTGCGAGCGGTCTCTTGACCAGCCCGAAGAGGAGTGGCACCGTCCCACTAAACTCAAATTTCACCCGTTCAACGATTTCTCCAGCTTCAGCACCTGGCTCTTCGGTTAACAGAGCGTCGATTGTTCGCGGTCTTGGGAGACCTGCAGCAGTCTTTGGATGAGTAGGAGAAAAGAGAGGTGCAAGGCCTCCCTTTGGAAGCCGAATCTGGTCTGTGGGCAATAGCGAGAATTGTTGGGCTTCAGGGGTAAGTCGCTGAAGAGATTCCATATGTTGCGGCTCGGATAATATGGGAAATACCACAGCTATTGGGTGGGGTAGTGTCACACTGTGCGACATAGAAAACGACATGGTTGTGGCGGAAGACAAGCTTACCACAGTTCACCATAACGGCATTCAGGAGTCAGTTGTCCCACCCTAACCGAAGTGACTAAAAGTCGGGGAGAAATCATAAAGGGGTGGCTTCAAAAAATGAACATCTCTCTAGAAAGGTAGAGTTGTCTAGACATTATTTGTGGAAAGTGAATAATTCTTGAGCAAGGTGGTTTGTCTGCTTTTGCCCTAATCCGACTTTCATACAAAGCTCTCGTCAATCCAATTTCTCCACAGAACTCCTACAAGTAAAGTGTATTTTAGAGGAAGATATTTTAGATGGTAAATTCTGTCTGCCAAAGGTCAATAATGTAAACCAGGTACTGTAGTCTGAACAAGTCGCATCCATTGCGCGCAAATAATAATTTGCAACTCAGCGCCGCATTTCTGATCTGCTGCACCCCATGAGTTACTCTATCTCGAGGTTGGCTTGGGATGATGCCTCGTCGTATAAATCGTCCCAAAGATCATGAAAGTTCAACCACTCTTCCATTACATCTACTGTGGTATCGTACCGGACACGTATGTCGATGCCCTTCTGTCAGGCTTTCACCATTGCCTCCGCATCCTCCAATTTGATCATCTTCTGTAAAATGTCTTCGTCGTAATCGTCGCCTTCCAAATCAAATGTAATTTTCGATAAAGGCCGATGAGTCATATTAGGCCCGGGTGGATTGATCGGAGCGATAGAATGAATAATCGACCAAGGGACCTCCAAACAGGATGAGAAAAATAAACAGTTGAGGTTGGGGAGGAGCCGCTTATTCGGGCTAAGGATTTGAAGAAATTTTTAAAGCAGGTTGGTGGTTGAGATTGAAGAGATGTTGGGCAGGTTGTGGCCAACCAATTAACCAAACGAGATATTTATAGACCATGTTTATCAACAAAAACTGCCTCATGATTCATAACGTGCAGAGAAAGGTCGATAATATTTAAGCTAAGGTATAAAGGTGTCGGATATTCTCACCCAATTGTTGAAAAGTTGAAGTCAACGCCGCTTTTTCTAATGTCTTGAATCATTCGAATATTAGTTTCTCCGAGCGTCGCAATTTCAGATCCTGAAGAGTTCGCCTCTTCACCGAGATCCACTTCGTGTCGAAGTATTATTTTCAATAGGGGTCTGCTTCTACTCGTCGTCGATGGTATTAATAGGCGAAAGAATGTCCGAAGAAACTCTGGGTCGTCAAAGTCAAGAGATAAAATGGAGAGATTGGGCAGAAAGTTTGACGATTCCGCAAAGCGATCGAAGAATGTTGAATCAAGCTCGATGTGATCAAGCTCCAAAAGTCGAAGCGAGGGGGTAGATGTCAAAAAGACGATCAATTCCTCTGTCGAGAGACAGCCCAATCCGTCAATAGAGAGATTGTGTAAACGACACTGTGAGCGGTTAATGAAATTGATTCCCGCGTCATACTCCAAATGAAACCCTTCAACTGACAGTTCCCGCAACGCAGGAAAAGAGAACAGGTCCAAGATGGTGCTAAAGCAGTTTTGTATGTCTAGATGCTGTAAGTTGGGATGACGAATTATGTTCTGGTTTCTGAGGTCGAACTCTAAACCAGTTGGGCAAAAGTAGAGCAATGAGGGTGCGAAGTACAATATATCGACCACCGCTTCGATGTTGATAAAATGCGTTGCGTGGAAATGCGTTAGTTTATCCCAACGAAGCCGAACTTGCTCTAGCGGCAGATCTAACCGGAGTCGTACTGGACTTGGTATAAATCCAAGGTTCAATACGCCAGAGGTCGTTGGATCCTCAAGGGAATCGGCGAGGACAAGAGAGCGTAAGCACGAAGGTGGTCGTCGTACATCACAGCGTAGGTCTTGCATGAATATATTTGGCAGCTTGAAAGCCACCATGTCCCACCTATGGGAAACGGTGCAGATGGCGTTTAGAAGAGGTTTGGAAAATCCGGTTCCATCAAGTTCTGATCTCTGGATTTGACCATCGTAGAGAGAAACACGCCCATTGTAGAGGAGGCGGATGACCAGAGGTAGTTCTCCCGACCGATCCAACCATTCTTCTGCTAGCTTGCCCACTCCGACTACACTTCGAGGGGTCAAATTGATCGAGAAGGACGTCCAAAGCATTTTGTTAGAGCTTGCAATATAGTACCAGCTCCTACAAACTGCACGTAGCGTAAGTTGAAAGAGGAGAACTTGATTAGAGATGCCTTCGAAATCATAAATAAGTGTCGCAAAGTCGTCAATGAGTGGGGTTGGTATTATGCAGAGGCTGAAAATATGACTGGTAACTTCAACAGGAAGTCGCCAGATGAAGGGGTTACAGATATCAACATTTTCTGGATGTTGTTCCCGCAACTGAACCAGGTGATGAAAATTCCCCATGGGTTGGATGTCATCGGCCGTGTTTCCCCATACACACCGCGAGCAAGAGATACTTTCGACCATGTGAGAGCATCCGTGGGCCTTGTTCAAGTTGAAAGAGCCTGTAGTCATCATAAGAGTGGGGTATTAGCTCTGGAAAGCCAGTGAATCCGAGAATTATATCAGAGTCGTGGGAACATTCGTTGCGGCAATTCAAACTGGTTGACCCAGCATAGTGCAGCCTGGACCCTCCCCAAGAGATGCGAAAATACACTCAAGCTCTTGCATTCACTCCGTCGGGGCCGAAGAAGGACCATCAATTCAACAGCGGAATGGTCACCCGCCTGTCGAATGCATGGAGAGTTACACCATCTCATAGAGCGTCAACGAGTCAGATTTAAGACTAAGAGAAACAAGCGCTCTAAGTGCTTATAAGTTGCTCTAGGGTATTCTGAATCACCATCCTAAGTATTCATAGACTACCACCACTGTCTTTACACCCTCCAGTGAGATGTACAAATACAATAATTTCTTAGGTAATGGACTAGGCTAGCCATTCTTTGTAGATGTTCTCTTTAAGTACAGTAGACATATTCGTCGATCATGAGGTCTATGTTGGGACAATCCACAGCCTTCACAGAATCAATAGAGCGCGCGACAAGTATTTCTCAGTCATTCGCCGTTCGTTGATCGCCTTTATATGGCAAGAAAAATGCGGAATTTAGATAAGCGTGGTTTGTCCAAGTACCTTTCACCAATCTATAGGGATCCCTCTAGTCATTTTTAACTCAGACTCTTGCCTTTATACTAATCTCCTTTATTAGCTATTTTAGCCAACTGTCGATAGAATACTGTTCAAGAGAACCTATGGCCTCCAATTTCCAAACGCTTCACTGAACGTTGTTGTTGAACCTGGTCCCTGCCAAGACTTTATTTCAACATTATCGCTGTCCGTCACTTCGTGCCTCCTTGCCGTTCTCCCGCATATAAACCATTCACGAGCGTTGTCATCTCTTCACCTTCTTTTGACCCCAGTGAATTGTGAGTTAAACTGGCATCATCCTGTCAGTGTAAAGACCCTATCGAGCTAATGGTTGTTTGATATCTAGCCGTAAAAATCAGTAAACGATGCGGAACCAAAACATTGTATTCTCTGCCATCGCCATAATAATCGCCATTCTAGCGGTCCGAACAATCACATTGAGGCAAAAGGAGGCTCAAGTTTGGCGGGTGACCCCGACTGGTGTCTCCCGCATGGCAGATGTCCCAATGCCAACAGATCGTGTAGTCTCTAATGGGCCTCTGAAAGGCGGGCCCTGCTGGGATATAACTGTGATCAACTATTGTCAAGGAGGAGGTGGCGTGTGGGATGTTACTTGCGGTGGAGGTCCAAGCCTGATCTGGAAAGAAGTACCATGTTTGTAGGAATCAGATCTCGATGTTTGCTAGTCTTTGCAACCCCAAGAATTACATCAGCCTCGTGAGAATTCGTTGCAGCAACTCAGGCTTGGGGACCGGGGTTTACACCAGCCAGTACATGTACAGCCCACTCGAGAACTTACTACAGGGTTTTGCATAATTGATTGAACGTTGCGATTTTTCTTCTGGGTCACGTGCGAGTTCCCATACGCCAGCGACCTATCCCGTGCTATATGCCGCAGATGCCACTCACTGGTCAGGTCATCCCAGCTAACTAGTATACAAGGCTCAAGCAGTTTTTGCATGCTTTTGTTTGTGTAGTTATACAAGTCACAAATAGGTAGAATACGGATGCAGCATGCTGAAACACATGCTGAGAGTCTTGCCGATAGTTGCTTTGATAGATGCGGCGATCGGCTTGACCGGCGGCACACGGCTTGTTGTCCAATTTTCAAAAGAGATTGCATCGGAAGCCAAAGCAACCCTCTTTCAATGTGTAATTTAAGCTACTATGACCTTTTGAGAATGGGAATCAAGTCATGAAAGGGAGCAGGCATACCTTTCACTATCTCGGTTACTGAAGCTATCCACGGCCGATCAATGATCAGGGTGAAGATACCAAGCCCTGTCCAAGAGCTACATGCCGTGTAAAAAGCATTTTCAAATTACAATTCAATGTCTTATACTGTTTGATGTATGCAACAGTCACTGAGTCAGTTAACGAAGGTCTTGGAGTTTATCGGCATATCCGGCTCACCGGCTGGTGTGATTGCGCTGGGTGGGAAGAGTGCACGTGATTCACAAAAAATCGAGCGTGTTCAATCAATTATGCAAAAGGCTGTAAAGCTGAACCCTCCGAGAAGAACGGTAATGTTGCATTTGGCCCACCAACAGTGCATCTTCGACAGCAAGCATGCAGAGCCAATGCACTGCAATTTCGTGTGATGTTTGGGCTACAAACCACGAGGCAATTCGCAATCTGTTGGATCCATTCTGTTACAACACCTCTTCTTGCTTTTTTCATGTCCTCTAAGTCAACCAGCTTTTTTGATAATACATCTGGAACCAGAGTCAAACACAGCACATTTACTGTTACGCAAACGACGAATGTTCACAACCACGAAGCCCTCTCACATGACTATCCTCCAAGTTCACCCGGTACGAGTCTCTCGAATTTTAGCCAGAAATTATACTGATCTTTTTGATTCAAAGAATTGGCCAAGTTGCACAATCACTGCGCTCCTGATGCCTTCCTAAACTCTGCTGAGAGACCTGATCCTCCAAGATGCAAACCGAAAACTCGACAAAAGCTTCTGTTGGAGGCGAAGGGCTTTATTGACGGCGGTGATTCCACTTCTTCTGTGATGTGGCTCTTGGGTTCAGCAGGTGCGGGTAAAACGGCCATTGCTCAGACCACTGCCGAGGAGCAAATGAAAGAAGGGCGCCTTCTTGGATGCCACTTCTTTTTCCGGACATCTAAAGACGGGAAGCGCAGTGATGGACGGCGGTGGGCGCCAAATCTTATCCACCAGATGGTTCGCTTCCTGCCTGAAACTCTTCCTGATGTCGAAAGAGCTATTAGAGGTAACAACTCGGTATTTGAACAACTACCCAATGGTATACTAGAAGAGCTTTTCTTACGTTCGCTCTTGCTCGCTGTCAATCCGGACTCTGGGAAGAAATTTCGTTTTGGCATTGTCAAAGCATTGAGAAGTTTCCTCGGTCTGAATCGGTAAGTTGCTACTCGTCTTCCGAGATTTATCTGTAACTGACTTTTTGACCTGCTAGCCCTAAGATTGACACTGGAAGGCATTGGCTCGTCGTCGTCGACGGCCTCGACGAATGCAACTCTCAAGACATGCAAGTACATATTCTTAAGACGATTGCTGCCATTATCCCCAAGCTTCCTATTCCCATTCGATTTCTCATCGCGAGCCGCCCCGAAACCCACATCCGCACAACTATCAATCGAGAGTTCAAAGACATTTATGTTCACCGTATTGATTTGGACCAGGATCAAGACATTCGAAAAGACCTCGAAGAGTACTACCATGATCGCTTCACAGAACTCCGCCTTGAGCATCCAGCACTGAATGGCCAAGAAGTCTACGCATCATGGCCTTCCCAAGAGAACGTTGAAATTCTCATTATCAAATCCGCCCCTCAGTTCATCTTCGCCAATACCGTCATGAACTACATCTCTCACCCACGTGGCCACCCTGTCAAAAGATTGCAAGTGATCCTTGGGATTTCATTAGCACCTCGAAATGATAAACCATTCCTCGAGCTTGATGCACTCTACCAAGTCATTCTTCTTACAGTTGACGAGTCTGATCGGGACCTCGTCATGCACATTCTTACTCTGATCTATCTCGCTGGAAAGAAGGAGTTCTCCAAGCTTGAACTTCAAGGTTCACCTCGATTTATCGAAGAGTTCTTACTCCTTGAAGTGGGCGATGTCCCCCGTCTTCTCGATCCCCTGGTCTCTATACTCGCGCTTCCAGAATCGTCGAGTGGTATCATTGGGATGCTGCATGCCTCATTCTTTGACTACTTCCGCGACCCAGAACGATCAGGAGATTTGACACTGCCACTTGACTTGGTCCATAACATTATTGCGCGGAGGCAATTCGACAAAATGGATTATCCTGACTTTTGGGTACTTGGGGGTGAGTCTTTGTCTCTTTGCCTTGATATGTTTCTCACTATTTATCAAACAATTCCAGGACTCTCATACAACGACTCCTACCATGCCCGTTTGAACACCGCTGCCTTGGACTCTTTTCTTGACCATGCAACCCAAGCTCGCATGTCTCAAGATTTGATTATGAAGCTATTTGCCCTCCAAGAATATCTGTTTGAGCTGCCAGTGCCGGTTAGTCGCTAACAAGCTTTTGAGGTGGATGGATTCTTATCAGCTAAATTGTATGACAGCCTCCGAGTGACTCGCAGAAGCTCGAGCCGGGAGTATACAGAGCTCGTATATGTAGTATACTCAGAGATGCGCTGGAAAGAATTCTGGGAACCACAAACCAATCAACCAGCAAATTTCCCAAATCGACATCTAGGCCAGTATGTATTTCTTTACCTTTGTTTATCTAGATCATTTGCTTCATGCCTCTCAGAGCTTCTCAGACAAGTTGCATTTTCCTCGAGGCGAAATGGTCGCGCTCGTTCGACAACTCTTATTGCACGACGGCGACGGCGACAACGACCACCTTTCTTCTCTGATTGCCCAATTACTACACAATATAAAAGAGGACCAATCATCTCGCTCGAAGGGCGATCACAGGCGTCAAAGAGTGTTCTACAAGGCATATATGTTGCTAATTTGGGAGTTAGTGAGCACGCAAGGAAATCTGCTCTACCGGCGCGACTTCTTCGAAGTTCTTCGATGCGCTTTTAGTATCTCTATCGGGACATCAAGATGGGAACGGGAATGCATTGAGGAAATTATCAAATTTACGGAGGATTTCGATATGATGAGGTGTGTGCTACCTACCACTTACCACTTGTCCCAGCTCATATGATCGTGCGTGATACTAGACGAAGCAAATTTTTGTCTGCAGTGACTGAATTCATCCCTCAAGGATTAATTGAAGATGTGAAGGCGAAGTGGAGCACAATAAGCGGTCATGAATATACCAATGATACGAGCACCTTCGACGATTCCGAACCGTTCACTATATATGTGGAGGATTTTGATATCGATAGTGGACAGCAAGTATTATTTACATAAACATACTTAATCTCATTTATCAACCCCAACCACGGTCATTGTGAGCATGTCTGCGGAGAGGAACTTAGCGTAGCTGATCGTCTATGAGACTCTGTATTTCGTTGCAGTTCGTGCTTGTGATGTCATTTTGCAAATCGTTTAAGCGCCCATCGACCTCCATACCATGATAGAACCACAAGGACGAAAACCCCTACAATCGCTGCACCAATGTACTCCGAGACATCACTTGCCTAATCATAATGGGGATAGGGTAAGCTATTTGAATGGATGGTTGACCTGAGGACTGACGCTTGCCCAAGCTCTCCACCATCTTCCAGCTAGTCCACCATGCCTTTCATCGGCGTCTGCAGCTTCCACGCATCGCCTGCAGTTCTCGCCAATCAGCCCCATGATGGTGATCAGAGATATGGCAAACGCGACGAGAATACTCATGAGAGTGAGAATAATGCTCAGCTCAGACATGACATTCATCTTGGCTTTCGTAGATGCGAATGTTGGTTCTTGAATCGATGGCAGCCCTTCAATGGTATGTGATAATCCCACCTCGTTTTTTTCTTGCGAACGTGAGGTTACAGTGTCGGAAATAACTCGACCGTCGATCCGTGATGAGGTGAATATTTTCCAAGTCTTCTCATGAATTCCGGAGTATGAGTACAACATGAGGATGGAATCTGAGGTGTCAATAAGCGTCATTCCAGCCGTGAATAGCAGCTGTAACATCTCTTAAAACTGTGTTAATCTTGATAAACAGATACTCAAACCGGTAAAATGATGATATGTGAGCTGGGAATGGGTGCCCCATTTGCGTCTCGCTTTCCAAGTGCTGAAACAGAGAGTAATGCAACGGATGACGCCGTGTCAAAACCAAGGCCGAAGAGGAAACCGACGGGATACATCTGACATAACCCCTCCAATTAAATTCTGATAATTTGATGAAGACAGAATTTTATTTACCTTCCATGGCCTATTAACAAAAGTAACGATGGGCCCTAAGATGCGCATCATCAAAGTACGACTTTCAGGGTGATCTACATCCCGTTCCACATTGGGTACACTTTCGCCTTCTGCATGTCTTCGCTCGAATATTTTATCCTGGAAGAAATTTTTGGGGTTTAATGACTTCATAGTTCGAGAAGATCGGTTTCCTTACTCGTCGTCTTCGTCCAATGATCTGCCACAGGACAATTGTGTTTGCGAGTCCAATAACAAAGAGAAATGACCCTGATATAGATGCGCCAATTATTCCGCCAACATCTCCCACTTTTTGCATCCGGTCATATATGCCTGATGAAATGGCTATAGCGATAGTCTCTAGGAATGGTTTGGCAATCTGCTGACGACTCGGAAGGGAATTCAACACTTACCACAGCAAGCACGATTGTGCTATGTCCTAAAGAGAAAAATAGCCCACATGTTACGGGCAGTTGCTCTTGACTGATAAGACCTCTAGTTGCATTATCAATTGCGCTAAATCGTGTCAAGATCAATCTCTCTATATGAACTTCAGTGAGCCTTCAAGTGGAGAAGCGATCATGCACGTACTCGTTCTGTGGTTGTATATGAATTCCACCTGATATGATCGGCGTCCAGAGCTTTATATTAGCTTAGTACATATTCTAGCTGCCAAGCTGGTCTCATGCAATCAAACATACCATGCCGTAGTCCTAGTGTCTTCCAAGATCACGAGCAAGTGAGCATACAAACTGATCTTCTAGGAAGGATGCGACGCACCCAAGCCAGAAGGGCCAAAGTGAGAATAGATGTAGTATCCTTGTTTCTGCCAAACAAAATGCCTGCTGTGGCCCAGCAGACAGCATTTGCTATTATCCTTGCAGATGTAAATACATTAAGTGGAGGTGAGCTATGATCTCGAAATAGACTTACTCGCAGATAAACAGCAGCAGCGACCTTCCGAATAGAGTGAGTTTTGGAAGAGTCATTTCTTCCTTTTACCTTCTCCTCAGTTGATTTTGTACTCGCAGATAAGAAGGAATAAAGAAGCTTCGCAACTTTTGGTTTCTTGTGCTGCTTTACCATGAGTAATCTTATCACTCTCGGGCCCCTAAGATCCGAGCACCAACCTTTGTCTTGTGCCGTCGTGCGGCACAATCACGTCCGTAGTCATCCGTCTCTTGGATTTTGGAGTCGACGTGTTTCTTGACTCCGTACATCGTCGGGCGGCATTATGGTCACTGTGTGGCAGGAGTAAGTCGTTCACTCTTTTTTAATATGGAAGTCTAACAAAACACGACGTTTAGGATAACGTTTGGAGCCGCTCGGGCCTTCAGAACGATCGTACCAACGCACCAGAACAGGATACCGCTCACATGGAATAATGGGATCCAGCCTATTGCGCTCTATGCACCGTTTATCTTCCTTGCATATTTATCGAGGAGAGAAGATACCCATCTGATACGATTGTTGTTGCTACCGAGCGTCATCACTTGCATTATATCATCGGCCTACCGATACACCTTTACCATTCCACAATTAAATGTGTATAATTGGGGTCAAGGTGTGTTTATAAGTTGGCTATATATCCATTATTAATGTCACTGCTTAGGATTGTTAGCCGCTGTCACTATCGCGAAAGCGCTCGAGTTTGCTTTCACTCCGGAAGGCATGCTCAAAGTTGGGGAGAGTCGCCCCGGGGTGACCAAAGGCAAGGCCAGGAGTCCACCTCCAGCCAATGGAAAAGCAAACGGCAATGGACACGCGTCTTACACACCATCCGAGCAAGTATGGCCTGCTGACGAACGCAGTTCGTACATCGCAACATGGTTTTACGACGCCATCGAAGTGGCACATACCTTACGTGGCTTGAAGTGGAAATTCGGTCGAGGGCTCTACGTTCCACCCCCAACACGGCCTACCGAACGAGGTCCATATATCCGCGCAACCCTACGGTCATTTGTCATCAACTTTTTCTTACTCGACCTTCTTGAATCTTTCCTCAAACTCTTCCCTGGTGTAGGAGAACCAACAGGCGGAACGATGTTCTACCCCTCGCTCTCTCTCCCAGCGCGATACTTCACATCAACGGTCATTCACATGTTGACCGGCGCATCGATTTTATTTGGATTTGGGATGATATATGACCTCATCACCCTTATCGCTGTTTGCCTCTTTGACTCAGAGCCCGCCTCGTGGCCGCCTGTAATGGGCGACCCGTGGCACGCGGATTCAATGCATCGGTTTTGGTCTAAAGACTGGCACCAACTGCTTCGACAGACGTTCTACGTCTATGGTGGTCTGCCAGGGAAGTGGCTTTTCGGAGACTTTGGGATGCTATTTGGGATGTTCCTCGCGTCGGGTCTTTTCCATGAATGCGCGATGTACGCCATGTCAAGAGGGTTTGAATACCACGCTATCGTGTTCTTTGGTTCCCAAGGATTCATTTTACTAGGAGAAAGGTTATGGAGGAAGGTAGTCGGGCGACGGGTTAGTGGTGTTATTGGTAGACTATGGGTCTACACAGTTATGTTTATTGGCCCTCAAATGATGAGTACGTCAGCTGGTTCGTCTCTTTCACGTCAGTCTAATTGTTTTTATAGTCGATTCTTGGCATCGTCGTGGCCTAGGAGGTGGGATGGTCATCCCGCCTATGCTCAGTCCTGCTCGCTGGATATATGGTCCACTTCTGATGAAACTTCTTCAGGCCAATAGGAACAACTGATATCCTTAGACATGGCCAATAATTAGATCTACTTTGCCCATGTACTAACCCTCCATACCTTAATGTAACATTATTCATTTTTGCTAGTCAATACTGCCCAAAATTTGATCATAATCAGCTATGTTTTCGCTACAGAGTAGTTGGAAGAAAACACTTTTGCTAGCGTTTCCCAAAGACTTCTCCTTCATGACCAGAAGGAAAGAACAAAAACCGCACAGTCCCGTCGTTCTGTCCAGTATTATCATTATCCGCGGACACTGTCGCAGTACCACTCCCGTCCGTCGGTGTAATATCTTGAATTGGCCATCTCTTCCTTGGTGAAAACTCCGTCTGGCGCATGGCAATCTTCAATCGGATAAGCTGGTCCGCATTGTAAGGATAATTGAGAAATTGCTGCTGGTTAAGCGAGCCTTGTCGGTCTCGTGAAGAGAGATGAGGTGAAGGAGACGAAGGTGTCGAGGGTGATGTGTTGGCTGACGTCGAGGATTGGGTAAATTGAATGAGTAGGTCAAGGAAGGTATGCGCGATATCTGACAGGAACAAAATTGGTGACGCTGAGTGTACGAACAGGACTACATACCATCTAAGTCTTGGGCTTTCGATTGGAATTTCTTCTCCCAATCGAGGTGTTTATTGAGTTGATTGGCTAAATCTGCGTTACTTGTTTCGCCATCACGTTGGGGGGAGTTGGGTTGCTCAAAAGAGAGCAAAAGACCAGCAGTGTATATACTCCCGAGGGCGAGTGTCTGTGGTGGATAGATTAGAGGTAGAAGGGTCCGGTGGCTGGGATGTTTTAGTCAGTTTGAGAAGGTGCGCGGCAAAACGGCTGCTTTACGTGTCAATTGCTATTCTCCACGCAAATTTAATCAACTTTTTTGAGGCTATCAGAAGTATAAGCTTCGTTGTGGGTGGCTAGATAGAACAAATACCTTGTAATTCTTTTCCAAGCTTGATGACGTATGGAAAGGGCATTCGGGCAGTAAAATTGAAGCATACAGTCTCCAGTATCAACCTTTCGACAGCTAATAGCCGCTGCCTATCAGACTCGACCATCTATGGAAGGAGAATTTTAGTGATACAACTTGGAACCCAAAAAGTTAATGGCTCACTGTGGCATCCATGGTGTCAAGGTCAATCTCTCCTCCCGGATGTTTCGACTTAGCTGCTAGGTCCGGATATCGGATACCATAGGAGATTGCTAATAGTTCCCTCGGTTTCTTCAAAGTGTCGTGCATCTTGGCAGAGACAAATATTGCGGCCAGGGATACATCCTAAGGCCATTTAGCTGGCAGTCGTGAGGTTTAATAAGATATCATAGTTCGTACCTGATATTGGAAATCTTTCCGGGGAAAGAACAGATGGAAACGATGGTACAGCGTCTGCGCTGTGGCTACCGTTCGACGTGGACTATAAGTGGTAGACAGGTTCAGATTTGAGCTGGAAGGCACGAAAACACGACATACAACCCAATCCGGGTACTGATCGTTTCGATGAATGTACAAGCCGTCTGCCGTACTTTCTCTTCCTGAGTTGCGCTTTGCTTTCCTCGTTGTTTCTCTGAAAGCTGCTCAATCTCAGTTGGGTTGAAGTATGGGTGGTAGTGTTTCGAGGAGAACTTGGATGAAGATGAAGATTGTTTTATTGGAGGCATAGCAGTACACCGTGTCGAGATATAGCTGTTGCCAGTTAACGGTTCCGAGACGTTCGTGCAAGAACTGCGAGGGTCACAGACAAGGCGGGAATAATCTCGGACCGGGATTCCGCTTGCTTTTTCATTCTCTCAATCGCTTCGGGTAAGGCGACTCTGCTCTGCCGGATATGCGTCAAGTAAGGCATTTCATCTGCATCAAAAGTTGCACCATTTTTTTTTGGATACCTGATACTGACATTTGTGCTTCAACTTCTGAGAAACAAAAGAAAGCCCCTGTCTTGGTTGAGATTAGATCTAGGTTATCCACACGTGGCGATAGCCTTTTCGTTGATTGATTCGAATGTTGGCACTTGGCAAGATCTTTGAACTTTCAGAACTTTGTATTTCATTTCTTCACCTCTTCTATACCATCCAGTGATTCCATTCATATATCATGTCTCAAAAAGTAGATGTTCGCCATCGGTCGCTAAAGCTAAACACAAGCGAAGAGGTCCGCGAACTTTTCAAGGATGTAGAGTTGTCAGAAGTGGAGGAACTTTGGATGTCTGGTACTTCGATAAGCGCCGCTGCTGGGAAAGAGATCGGTACATTTATCAAAAGAATGCCATCTCTACGCGTAAGTGGGCTTGATTGTTCAAAATTTTGACCGATTTGTTGATCGATTAGACTAGGTAGCGCATCTCGCTGATATCTTCGTCACCCGCTCTATCGATGAAGTCCCAATCGCCATCACTGGAATATGTGAAGGGCTACTGGAGTGCAAAGAGCTTTTGGAGCTCGATCTCAGTAATAACGCGTTTGGAAGTCGTGTTGCACCTCTTCTCGTGCCCCTATTGTCGAAAAATACATCTATCCAAGTCCTGAAGATCAACAATAATGGCTTTGGACCAGAAGGTGGAAGCCATGTTGCTGGTGCTCTTGTTGAAGCAGCAAAACTCTGTAAAACTCTCGGTCAGCCTCCGAGTCTTCGAGTTTTCATTTGCGGACGGAATCGATTGGAAGATGGTTCAGCGTCTGTGTGGGGAAAGGTTTTTGAGGCTAACACGAATCTGCAGAAAGTTAAGATGGTACGAATCATTTCATTATTTTAATGATTTCACCATCTGACGTTGGAAACTATAGGTAAATAATGGATTCTTCGAGCCAGGCATCACTGCTCTTGCCAACGGCCTCAAACACTGCCCTGATCTACGACATCTCAGTTTTCGCGATAGCACCGCACACAACGAGGATACGCCAGAAGAAGTTCACGGTGGTCGAAGAGGCTGGCATAATATTGCAGATGTTGTCCGTGTTGCACGCGATCTGGAGTTCCTGGACCTCTCGGATTGTTACTTGACCGAAGATGGAAGTACAGAGCTCATTGCTGCTCTATCGGAAAATCCTCATCCCAAACTCGATACCATCCTTCTCGAGAATAATGACCTCGGATCAGCTCACTACGAATCTCTCAAGGAAATTCTTCCTACTCAACTTGCGGGATTGAAAGTCCTCGACCTTGCTCTGAACGAAGACCTGGAAGATAACGAAACAATTACTGAACTTACTGAACTACTCGAAAGCCGAGGTGGTCGACTAATTACTGACGACGAAGAGTGCGATGCGGATGATCTTCAGAAAAATGCGATGGATGCGGAAAAAGAGACCCGATTCGTTCAAACTCTACAACCACCAGTGGTTAAGGCTGAACCGAAAGATGAAGATATAGACGAGCTGGCGAAATTAGTCTCGGGTGGTCTAAAAATTGAGGCAAGTTATTCCCCTATCCCGATCGCCATAAACAAGAACTCATTTGAGTCTCTACTAGAATGCGTAATTCAACGTCATTTGCTTTGACGGAACCATTTCAACTTGGGCGGTTGTATGGATGATTGGATGGATGGCTCATTATTCCTCTTAGAATTGTATCTCACACTATTTTCTTCTTTCCTATACCCTTGAAGTACTGCTATCCTTGTCCACTTGTCCACCAAAAATCGGTGATGATCCCCCAAGATCTACGCAGAGGAAAGTGATTGGCGACTGTTTAGCTCTGTTTGTGACTCCGTCAACCTGCTTTGTTCTTTGCTACCACAACCACAACCACCCCACCGAATGGATACGCATCCTTCGGTGTGTTAACAATCGGAATCGGAAAGGACTGCCTATAAACTTTGATTTAGTATGGAATCTTATCACCCTTGCTTGAGAAGTATCCCAAATCTTCAGCAAGTTTCTTCCAAACATACAATGACATAACTTACGGTAGGATTCTCCTCTTTCCTTGATATTGAGCTCACTTGTAAAATCATGTAGCACAAAAGTGGCAAGACGTACATGTTGAGGACCTCAGCTGCTGTTCTCGTGGTGTGATCAAGGGAAGAAAACCAGAAGGCGTACGGGTTCATTTTCTCCATATTTAAACATCGTCTAATGTCTTGCAGGGTCCTTTGCTATTCGTTATACCATGCTCTCTCTCGGAGAGTTTATCTTTTGATTGGTTTGCCACTTCCGACCGTTCATAGTACCGTTTTGATATCTTGTTCTAGGCTTCAAAATGCTTTTAAGGAGCTATTCCCGCAACCGACCTCTACAGCTGAGACACTATTTATCTATCTGGCGATTACATCTTCAGACGCTTCGATAGTATACTACAAGCTGAATCAAGGCATAGTCAAACCATCAGTTTAAGCTACGATCATTTTCCATTTGACCATCCCTTCCGTGGCCACTGATAATTCGAGATACTTTGAACGTCTGGAATCGACTTCTCCGGATGTGCAGTTTTTCGACATTCCCCGATCCGCATACATACTTCTGCACCTCGTCTGATGTGACATTTCTCTATCGAATAACCAGCCCGCTCAGTTCGTCAAGCATGCGAGCGTCTAACTCGTTAATGTCTTCCCCAAGACTGAGAAGCTCGAGATTTTCACTTTGGCGCCCTTTACAACTCTGCCATTCGTAGCCGTCGTCCAGCTTGATGGGAACCCCTGACGTTCTTTTCCTGCCCCATCTGGAATTTTTGTGGTCGTTGAAGAAGGTGAAAGTGCGGAGATGTGGAAATGGGATGTTATTCTTGAAGCGCTGCATGAGCCCACCGAAGTGAATGTGGGATATTTTCAAGGCCTCAATATTGGAGAAGTGAAGCAAATGGTCAACGGCTGGCCGGTTGACCGGCTCGAAGGAGTGGCGGTCCTTGTCTTCTGGACCAACGGAAATGGACAAGCTTGTCACGTTGGACACGTCTGCTCTCGTTAACAATGCATTCAGCGTGAGGGCGAGGAAGTCTGAAAGCGGGCCAACTCCTGAATCGTGAAATCCTCCGTTCCTCATTTGGTGACTTTCACGTAGAACTATCGCTTTGGCTTTGGAGAACTTGTGAGCCAGAAGGGATGCCGAATGCAATGGTCACTTTGAGGCTGATGCTGCTCAGCGTAGGACAGCTGGAATTGTTCGAAAATATTGAACCGACAATGTTTGAGTCCTTCATACGGGAGCAGTCGTCCTCCCAGCGTGGTGTATACAATAATGGCATCGCTTTCAGCAGTGCAAGCAGGCCAGCGACGGCGAAAGCCGGCATCTGGGAAAAGCGAAAGCCTAGATGCAGCGAACCAAAACCAGCAAAGTGATGAATCTGTTCAAACTTCAGGTCTGCTGCCCATCGATTTGAAACGACTTCAAGGCGGGAAAGTTGCTCAGGAAGGGATTGATGAGGTGCTGATCACGGATCAGAATTGTGGGCAAAATCGGCCCGTTATATCCGGTACAGTAACACCCCAGAGGTTCGAGACCTGTTCTGCGTCAGCATATTGTTCTCTCCGGGATCAGCATGTTCAGTGCTTTGACATGGGCTATCACAGCAACTCTGCTGCTCTCTGAAGCCTCTAATGTGCTTTCAAAATCTCCTCAGAATCTAAGGCTACTCGGTCCTCAAGGGATTAACCTCTGGAAACTTGACACTGAAGCCCAACAACAATCGGTCATTTCCAAAGATCCAGGACTCTTAGTTCAAGAATCAGGCAGGTTTGAATATGGAGACAGTCTCAAGAATAAGCAGTCGAATATGGCGAGCAAGAAATATGACTTCCGCGCCCGCTGGTTCGAACAACCTCTTGATCACTTTGCCTCCAAGTCAAGCGATACCTTCCATCAGCGATACTGGGTCAACACGCGTCACTACAAACCAAGAAAAGGCGCTCCGGTAATTGTACTGGATGGAGGAGAAACGAGTGGTGAGGTGTGTCCTGTTGTATATTTCTTGTGACCAAAATTCATTGAAACCTTCTAGGACCGTCTTCCATTTCTCGACACCGGAATCGTTGAAATTCTCGCGCGTGCGACTGGTGGTGTTGGCGTTGTGTTAGAGCACAGATACTATGGTACGCACGAGCTCATGCCCCAGGCTTTCTGGACTCAATAAACGCATAGGGGAATCCATTCCGGTCTCCAACTTCTCAACCGATGCACTGAGGTACTACGTGTTATAAGTTACGTGTATTTCAGTGACTAAATTCTCTATTCGCTTCCCTAGGTTTCTCAACAACGCTCAAGCAGCGGCAGACAGCGCGAATTTTATGAAACACGTCAAATTTGATGGCATTGCCGAAGACTTGACTGCTCCTGGGACACCATGGATATACTACGGTGTACGTCTACTATTCGTACTCGAAACCGTTTCCGTAGCTTTCTGACTCACAGTCCTGATTTAGGGCTCATATGCCGGCGCTCGTGCTGCCCACATGAAGATTCTTTACCCCGACATCGTCTGGGGTTCCATTGCCTCGAGCGGTAAGTGTCACTCAGGCAATGCGAAAATAGCCCAACTAACAGCCAGCTCCGCAGCTGTAACACATGCTGCGCTTTCAAACTGGCAATACATGGAAGTCATTCGTACAGCCGCGGATCCTAAATGTTCAAAGCATCTCGTCAACTCCATTACCACAATCGACAGTATTTTATCCAACGGACCAGATTTTATCAAGAACAGACTCAAAGGGCTCTTTGGGCTGTCTGGTTTAAAGTATGATGAAGACTTCGTTTCTGTTCTTGAGGTTAGCTCGTTGCCCTCTTCATTGACTCATGGCCTGACTCTGCTCCTGTTGGCAGTCTCCTCTCAGCTACTGGCAAGCCAAATGCTGGGATCCTGAGTTTGGAAGTACCAAGTTTGACGACTTCTGCCATGCTTTGTCGTCGCCATTTGGGATTTTTAGCGCCGAGACACTTGACGATCTACCTTACGAGCATCCTGATAGAATGATCACCATCGAAGGTGATCTAGCCTTTGATGTTGCTTTGATCAACTATGGAAAATGGGTCAAAAAAGTGAGTTGTTGACACATAACACATGGTTTAGCTATGTTGATTGGCTCTACTTTTCTGTAGAACATCGTGTCGATGTGTCCCAAAAACTCGAATGTTGAGCAGTGTTTTGGAACTTTCGATGACGAGAAATACCAAAGCACCAGCCTTGACCAAGACTGGAGATTGTGGACCTTCCAAGTCTGCACGGAGTGGGGGTACTTTACCGTATGTACTCTCGGCACTTGATCTTTGTCTCGACAACTCATTTATACATGTAGACTGCACCACCAGACCAGAAGCAACCTAGAATCATATCCAAGTTGCTGACGCTTGACTACGAATCGAAGATTTGCAAACAAGCTTTCCCGAAAGGCGACTACTTCACAGTGCCAAATTTGCCTAATATCACGGCCGTCAATGCTCTCGGAGACTTCGGAATCGCTGCTGATCGGCTTGCAATCATTGATGGCGAAAGTATGTCCCATTCTGGCCGAACTAATTCTTTGACATGAACTGACTGTAATACCGTTTATCCAGTCGATCCTTGGCGACCAGACACGCCTCACAGTGACGATGCAGAAGATCGGGAAGACACGATACTGAGGCCGTTTAAGCTCATTCCAAGTACGTCACTTATTTCTTGACGCTTATAGTCCATCGATCTGATGATTTCTCCATTCAGATGGTGTTCACCATTATGATGAATACGGATGGAAAAACTTGCTTGAAGAACCTCATGACATTCGCAAGATTCATGCTGATATGATCCATTTTGTAACGTCATGGTTAAGAGATTGGAGAGTGGAGCATGGACTAGAGGTGGATGAGTAAAGCTCTACTTAGATACCCTTAGCATCCATCCCATTGCATCATAAGCGAGGATCTTTGTTAACAGAGTTTTGTGTTTCACGCTTATATTGTTTTAAACTTCGGATGGGGCAATTCGAGTGCTCGAAAGCCTGGCTCAGGGGAACTCACACATGCTCTGGATTTTAATGCATGAAGAATACAAATGTGCCACCAAAATCCCAAAAGAAGTGCAAACGCGACAAGCAATTACTTTAAACTACAGAATGTACTTGAGTGGTATCTTCCACGCCCGACTCCGGCGATGTTTATCATCCATATCCTCCACGAAAAAGAAAAGAAATGTTGGCTAGAGGGTTGAACCTGTTTCGAGTCTTTTAGTTAAATAAAGCTATGAGATAAGATTAAAGGACCCACAAAATAGGTGAAGCCGTCTACCAAGTCCTTGTGCAAAGGTGATTTATGAAGGAACAGTGAGGATGGGTGGGTACACTGGGCGAGTATTATCGGGGGCGTCCCAGGTGACAGTGCGTGTTACACCACCACCCACAACGACAGTCCTGGTCTCGGCTGGTTCAGCAATGGGAGCAGCTGAAACTCCGAGAGCGAAGGCGAGAGCGACGATGGCAGCCATGGCCTTCATTATGTTGAGAATGGTTTGAGGGTTTGTTTTTGGGTGGAGTGAAGAAGTTGTCTTCGTAGATTTGAAGAAAAGAGTTATACAAATGCAAGAGCGGTTTTATACCTTTTGTTTTAGCCTTCCGGTAATTCTGGAAGACTGAACGAGAACAAGGAACTGGAAGCAACGAGAAGGTACATGTGGAAGGTACTCTCGAGAAGCACCGAGCACGAGAATTCACGCGGAGAAACCAAGAGTCTGTGGGTCTGAAAATGGAGGGTCTCAGAAGAATCCATTCATAGATGGGAGCGGAGATGCTGCAGAGGAGGTACTGCCCGGCGAAGTTTATGCGCTGTATTTGATTGAGTTACCGAAAAGGGACGGGACCTATGGCGGTTGAGAGTATATAGACGCACATGGCCTTTAATCGGATAACGACGATCTTCCAGTGACTGATCCAGTCACCGAAATGTCGCTTATTGCCTGCCCCAAAAGACATATCGAAGGCTCGTAGTGACATTTGTCTGACCACATTTAGTTCAAGACGTGTGTATCAGGCGCAAAACCCCTCGACATCTTGGTAATGTTAACGACTAGGCCCTCAAGCGTTGCGTCATTGCAAAAATTTCAGTGGTGAGGTCACTCTCTGTTCAATGAGGTAGAGCATTTTCGGCCAGTATGGTGGCTCCGAGTGGCTTGAAGAAGCAATTACAGCCACCTAAAATGAGGGATGGGCAGAGCGGAAGATATACGACAAGAGGTCGGTGAATTCACGGAGAGGGAATATCACAGATCTTCAGAAAAAGCCCGTCTCTCACTGGTACTTGAGTGAGAAGTTGATTTCTCGGTGAGAAGTGTGCTTGCCAAGTTACAGAGTCAAAAAAGCAAAGCTTCTACCCTCAGGTCCCCAGAAGTGTCAAGAAACTTTGCGCACAAAGACCAATAATTATCCGGACCCGCTTGAAATGTTTCCCAATGGTCAGTAAGAATGGGGGGACCAAAGCATAGATATCACACAAACCACACGGCGTAAAAACCACATGAGGTTTACCTGAGGTTCAGGCCAACTATGGTCAATTCAGACGACATATACTTACGGCCACTCTGGTCATTTGCGTCGTCGACCAATATCGGTAAAGCCTGTAGTGCGCTGGAATAATCAGAGAAATAGCAGACCGCAGCCAGTAATATTTGGTCGTGAGTAACTTCGAGTCAATATTTCAATCATGCGGCGCTCCCACGCAGGAGCGTCCATAGCCAAGAAGCGCCCGACCAGACTTCCCTTCTTCCCTCTTACCTCCATCTGATTCGCTTCCACTCAAAGAGGTTTCAATCCATCAGGAACTCTGCTTGCTTATCAAACGGGAAATAACTTCGAGTCCACTCGGCTTCTGTCTACTGCGATTCGATACTTGGTACAACGAACTTCGACCTTAAGCAATGTTTTCTTCTCGAAGATCTCGCCCAATAAACCAAGGAAATCCTAAAGTCCTTAAGGCTAGAGATCTTCCTTCTGTGGTCCAATATATTGAATCAAGTGCATGTGAGAATGTTATGTTGATGGTAAGAGACTGCCGCAATCTGCTGGAATACTTCGATTCTCATACTTCCAATGGGCCTTGTCTCACAGCTGGGCGCAGGTCGGTTTAATTCGATCTTTAGAACCCGTGCCTCGTTATTTACTGTCCCTTTACCTCCGATATAAGGTGTTAGCACATCTGCTGGAATACCAGACTTCCGATCACCTGAGACCGGTGAGTATATTAGTGTTACCTCCCATGTTCCACATCTGATACAAAAGCCTCTCAATAGGCCTCTATGTAAGTAAACGTGGCAAATGTGTGGCTGATTACGGTCGCAAGACGGCACTCTAATCTTCTTTCGTCCAGTCTAACCTCCAGAGGTTGAACTTGCCACATCCCGAAGCAGTATTCGAGATTAATTTTTTCAGACGAAATCCGGTCCCATGTAGGCCCTGAACTTCTTTGGCTAAATTTATGCAATTCTGACAAAATTTCGTGTTACGTTCCTTTTCTCAGTTTATACGCTCGCACACGAGCTTTATCCTGGCAAATTTCGGCCGACGATTACACATTCTTTTATCCGGCTACTCGCAGAAAAGAAACTGCTTCACACATGCTTCACTCAGAACATTGACACTCTCGAAAGGCGAGCCGGGGTACCGGACGAGAAGATTATTGAAGCGCACGGTAGCTTCGCCACTCAGCGTTGTATTGACTGTCAACGTCCCTACGATGATGCTAAAATGAAGGATCACATCAAACGCAAAGCCATCGCTAAGTGCGATTCATGTCAGGGCTTCATTAAGCCGGACATTGTTTTCTTCGGGGAAGGAGTAAGTTTGTTCTTGGCTCTTGGATGAGTGGTCGAACTGTATTAACCCTTTGAAGCTTCCATCAGCCTTCGCCAGAGCAGTACCAAACCTTCGAAAAGCAGATCTACTAATTGTAATTGGGACATCTCTGACCGTTCATCCTTTCGCTTCGCTCACGGGAATGGTGGACGAATCATGTCCGCGAGTCTTGATCAATATGGAACGTGTCGGGGACTTTGGCTCTCGAACGGATGATGTTATTCTACTCGGCAAGTGCGACGAAATTGTCCTCGAGTTGTGCCAAAGTTTGGATTGGGAAAAAGACCTAAATCGACTCTGGGAGCTTACCAAGGCCAGCGTTGTCACAGAACCGGAAGAGGAAGTGGAAGAGTCGAAGAGCGAGGAGCTCCCAGAACCAAAATCGGCCCACCCAAGGGATAACCTGGAGATCTTGGCTGCAGTTGAGGCTAGATTGGCCAAGATGTCCGTTAAGGAAGGCAAGGAAGAAGGCAAAGATCTTGAACCTTCTACTGATACGGTCCCATCCAATACAACGGCTTCAGCTAATTCAACCACAAAGGAAGAAGCGGAGAAAGTCGCTGAAAACATCGTCGACGCGATTAAAGGGGCTCCACAGGGGGATGTTCTGAAGAACGATCCAGCCACCATGGAGAAATGATGTAATAAGTGTTGGAATTGTATTATTGTATTAGTAAAGATATGGAAGCCTTGACTGGAATTGTTTGCCTCACATACTACTCGAGTCATCCCGCACTATCCTTGCACCGGATCGAGTCCCCACAGAGGCAGCGTATAATGAATTTGTATCTGTACGCATTGTTGTTATAGCCCACAGAAAGTGTACATGCTGACGCTCCCACAAGTAGAATCATTGCCTATCCCATCGCTTCTGCGAGGAAATTGGCTATCCAATAGAGAAGTGAACAACATTCCTCTAGGTTCGTCGCAAAGTAGAGGCCCCAAGGGGTTGATCGGCAACGAACTGAGGTGAGGGCAACGTAAATGGAGTAGCTTCAGACGAGCAAAACAGGAATGCGTCAGATGCGGTTGTACATTGATGATGGGATAAGTGATTAAGAAAAGGAGTGAGTGAGTGAGAAATCAATAGCTGCTCGCCCTGCAAAGCCCATATGAAACAACGAACACGATAAACGCCCGAAGAACAACCAAAGGATACACAGTGAACGAAAGAATGATGAAGCACAGATCATTTAAGAGTACAAAGACGACGAGAAAACGAGAAAACGAAGGTCAGCGAAACAGAGTAGCCGAATGTCATGAACCTGCAGAGTTAGAAGCAGCGGGTGGAGGACCTGTTGGTAAAGTTATTGCCGTAGCTCCTGGAGGGAAAGGATATGCTTTCATGATACCTGCAAAAGTCATCTGCGTAGCGTCATCTTCGTTGACTGTGGGAGGAGATACATTCGCTTCAGGAACTTGTTGAGGTTGAACAGTTTCGATGTGCTGTTGAACTTTCGACGTGGAACGTGTATGTCGAGTGTTGGAATTTGGTACTGTACTGGATGATGGCACGCTGGTCGAAGTATTGGCAGCAGCCGCACTGCTTCTGGTAACTCTCTTCTGCGTTTGTTGAGTTTGCTGAGAGGGCGCCACTGGTGGGGCTGATATTGAGTGTGCCAGTTGGGGTTGTAACCCGAAGAAAGCAAGTTGTGTCGGATCACCGACAGCTGCATTGATGGCAGATACGAGCGTTTGTTGAGCAGCGGCTTGTTCGATGTCCGATTCACTTGGTAGTGGTGCCATGGGAGGCGCTGATATTGAGGAGGGGCCGGCCACTGGGCCATCTTGGCCGCCTCTTTGTGCATCTGCCTGGGCAATGATATGCTGAGGGTAGTATGAAAGGCCTCGAGGGAGGTTTGCTTCCGGGACAGGGATATTTCTTCGAGGATAATATGGTCCAATGGGCATCGAGGCATCATATTCCTCTGGGAGTGCAGGTATGACGGCTGCATGGCGACCACCTAAAGGTCTGCACACAAAGTGATTAATGTGTAGAAGAATATAACATCAAATAACTCACCCTCCTTCAACGAAATTTTGCCACACATAATCACGCAACTTGTCGGCGTTCGGTAGTTCTTGTATGAGATGCTTGATTGTATTCTGGCCCAACCCAAAGAAGTCTGGTCCGGAAACGGAATTGGAGTGTTGTCGATTTCGAATAGCGTTAGCTTGCTTGACAATATTCGACCAAGCACCTGTGGCTGTCCCGGCGATGACAGGTTGGTCTGGGCGGTCTGAAGGGATGATCTGGAACTTGGGTCCATCGCCACCATCAAGTATTGTACAATGATAAACAACTTCGACAGATGGGTCGACGGTCGACAGATAACGTCTACAAGCGCGTTTTAGTGATATGGGGCAGACTTTGTGAAGGAAGGTTTACCTTGTTACCTCATACCCAACAGGAAATATGTATCGTTCGGTATGAAAGTGTTCGCGCATACAAACATTTCCAAGGCTGATGACTGTCATGATGCCAACATTGAGCGGCAACATCGGCTTGCCCTGCTTATCTCTCGGCACCATAGGGATACTAAAGCTCTTTGATGTTACTGTATGTGATTTAAGCCGCTTGGGTTTAACGGCTCGCTGATCTGAGGGCGCCTGTTTAGGTTGTTGTTGCTGAGGTTGAGGGGCTGGTTGTGGCGGAGGGATGAATCCTTGAGGTGCCGCATACATGCCATTAGGCACAGGCGCAGCCATGTAATAATATGGATTATAAGGCACGTAGGCGGTCGGTGTACCTGGGGTGATTGGGGTGGCTGGGGAAGGATAGAAAAAGGGATAAGGAACCATTAAGGGATGTCCAGTTGGTGACGCGGAAGGACCTCGTTGATAGTTGGTGGCAAGAGCGAGATAAGGATTGTTCGTGAGGCTGGAGCTCGTGGAGGTTGTAGAACTAGGTGTAGCTGAAGGGGCAGGAGTAGCACTAGAGCTGGCGATGCTGCTGGTGTCTACCGATGGCAATTTCTTGTGTAGATTGGACGACGATGTGGAGGTGCTGGGAGTCGTGGAAGGCGGAGAGGTCATTGATATAGATTCGGCCAATAGTGTAGGGTCTAAATTCGAAGGCGATTCAGTAGGTTGAGCACCAGAAAATTTCAAGGCATTCTGAGCCGCTACGGCAGCTTCAGCAACACGGACAATGCTTTCCATTGAAGCGAGGCCAGCATATGGATTGGGCCCCCCAGGGAATGAGGTAGTCTTTTGAGATGCGGTGGGTGATTTTGTCGACGTATGCACCGAGCTAGATGAGTTCGACTCTACAGAAGAAGGCGCGCGTTCCTTACCCTTGGAAGGGTTTGTAGTCGTGATTGGGTCAGCCGTTTTGGTCGGAGCGGACGCCGCAGCTTCCACTTCGGCAGCAGCAGCAGCAATAGCAGCAATGGAAGTACCACTGCTTGTGCTTGCGCCATTCCGTTGTGACCGACGAGCAGCAATTCGTTGCGAAGCGCGGGGTGAAGTTTGGTTCCCATTGGTTGGTGGTGGTTGAGTTGAATCTCCCATTTGGATGTCACCAGAGGGTTGGCTTCTGTGACTGCTGGTATTTGTCCTCGATTTCGACGATGTCGCGTTCTCCGAGGCCCTAACGCGTGCTCGAGGTGATGTCGCGGCATTACTGAGAGTTTCTAATGTATGACCATTTGTTTGTGGCTCGTTTTCGCTTTGCTGTCTCTTCGAATTTGCAGAAGCGCTTGATTCAATGACACCATTCGCAGAGGTAGGTCCATTCGGTATAATCTTTATTTTCTGTTCGATCTCGGTCATTTCTGCACGAATAGTTCTGTCAAAGCGATCAACATAATGTCCAAGAATATAACAGCGAAATGTGGACCGATGGAAACGTCGGGAGAATGAAAGCAAAAATAGACACTACGTACTCTTGTTCCTCTCTTTTCCGGACATTGCGTTCTTCAGAACGATTAGCCTCTGCACCGGATTCCTATTAAATGTTGCAAACATCAGCACCTGAGTCAAACCCAACGTAGACAAGATTGTCTGTGGAAGTACGTTAAAAAAAGAACACAGACCTCTTCCAACTCCTGGAAACGTCTCTTAAGGGATCTGTACTTCTCCTCCATTTCTTGGTGCAACTTGGGCGATGCCGAGTCCAACGATGTAGAGTTTGTGACCGCTGTTGGGCCCGCCATGCCCAGCGTCGTCAAGGACAAGCTCAAAGAAATACAAACTTAAAAGCAACTGTTTTATACAAGGACAATGCCTTCTAAGGCACTTGGTTAGAGCAGTACAGAACCTGCGGGACGAAACTGTGAGGGGGATGGGCGAAACCAGAAGACACCGGGCAAATCAGAAGGCACTAGCTGCAACAAAACCAAACAAGCCAATCATCAACGCCATGAAAAACAAATAAATAGCTACAAACTCCTCATGTTCACACTTTTCGCTTCTTCTTTTTTCATTGAGTAAGTAATCTGGTTTCAGTATGATAAGGTTGAGTTTTGTTTGATTTGGTATTGTCGCACAGATAACAACCTGAAGTCAGAGGCAATGAGGTGGCTTCCAAACAAGTGATCCAATCCACCCTGCCGATCGGATGGTGGCGCTGATTGCCATTGACATCTTCAGACTCCGAAACTCTATCAAAAGCCGGTGAACTAGGTCGCTCAAGTCTTTCTCTTTTTCAATATTTCTAAGGTTGAGTGGGTTGTACAGAAATACTGCGAGTCGTAGACCTCCGACCACCGGAGCGGTCCAAACGCAAGTCGGCTTTGACTGAATTATAGATAGGATAGGCTTCTAACCACGAGGGACACACTGTACATTCATGTTTGAGAGGCACCAACTTCCTCGCACATTGTGCGATATCCCCCGCATCGGATTTGAAGGGTCACATCTAATGATCGTTCTCTCTGTTACTGGGTCAACTGACCATAGTTCGAGGCATTGTTTGTCTTTTTTTTAATAACAATGCGGTCCTGCAAGGAATGAAGGGCCGGGCTTCGTTCCCGAAATTAATGGATTCTAAAGTTTGACTTTATTCGACGGAGCATCACATCGGTACCGTCTTATCTTACATCCGAGCTTTCCATACATTTCTTCTCGTGTTACTTATCGATTCAAACTGTCGAGCAAAATCTTTCAATTTGCTAACCTATCGCGAAGGAACTCCGCCGCTAGGTGAAATTGTGCGGAATACATCTCCTCTGAGTTTGGTTCGTAGTCAAAGGCATGTTCTTGGCCCTCGAATTCAAGGAGCTGAACCGGAACTTTTGCCTTTTCAAGCAGTGTTTTCAAATGTCGCGACTCTTCGATTGGCACAGCCGTGTCACTGGTCCCATGAAAAAGCAACGTCGCCGGCCACGATTTGTCCACATGAAGTTGTGGGAATAGAGCTCTGTATTCACTGGGAATAACGTCGTCGAGCTTCTCGCTCGATTTTCCTGAAGCCCAGAGTAACGATTCACTGAGGCTAGGGCTATGAGCCTGCGTGTAATAGTCCAGCCATAATCCCTGTTGAAGGTACAGCCTTGGTAAAAGCATTCGAGGATTGGCTGGGTACCCAGGCTTATCATTAGTTTGGGGGTAGTAACTTAGCGGGGAATCCACGACGGGGGACAACGGTCCGTTTTTGAACGGGTGAGTGAATTCCGAGAAATCGGCGGCATCGAGAAGTTCCCGACCGCGGAAAAAAACATCGGATTTAGGTTTGAAATAATGAGGGATCTTAAACAACAAGATAAGTCATCAAGCATCGATTTCTAAAGGAAATATTCTTACAAGAAAATTTCCTCCCATGCCGTACAAGCTGAATAACGCTCGTGGTCTGGGCGAGCAATGCATGGCAGCAAGGTAGACACAAAGGCCACCGCCACTTGTTCCAGAGACCGCGATTCTATCTGGATTAATCCGGACAGGACGTTCAAGTCCTGTAATCTCATTGTTTGCGAGGAACGTGATGAGATCCTGGATATCTTTCACCATATCATACCCAGACGCGGGGGGCATCAACTGATAGTCCACTGATATGAATACAAGACCCAATTCGAGGACGCGTTCTGCGAGAGTGAATGAAGGGTCAGGCTTTCTATAGTCATCTGGTTCAACGAATGACGCTAACCGCACAGCCATTTTGGGAACCAGCTGGTTTTGTTACCAACTGACAACCCTCCAGCATGAAAGTAGACAACAGCAGCAAGTTTAGCGTCATGCGGTTTGGAGTTCAAGATTTCTGGTCTAAGGTATGCATCGAAGCATATTGGAGTGGATTCGTCCAGCGTCTTATAACAAATTGTTGTTACACGTTGCATCGCCTTTAAAATAAGTAGAGTGAGTGGGTGTCAGTAATAGTAGGCGGAATAATTCTTTGCCGATGAATCGTTCTCGCTTCTCAAGTAGGTTGTGAAGGCTAGGCTCTAAAACTAGCTTTGGGATCAGACAACTGGGATCAACGAGCTGACCAGGAAGGGGAACGCCGACGATGTATGAAAAGTTTCCACGCCTGCTGACACAGGTGCCACATGCTGGCGGAGACTCACACCTCTCTCCTTAGGTTCTTTCCTTTGACTTCCTAGCCGATGCTGATGGTACGGAAGCCCGTATTACATCGTCATAAAGAACAGCTGCACCGCGTTTTATTTTGATCTACGCTACTTACTCCTCTTGACGGATGCTGCTGGAGTATGGAAGCGCTCTATTGTCCGTTTAAGGCACTGCAGTGCCAATGAAGGAAATGCCGGAGCCTTCTAGTAACCCACAGCTTCCTTATTCAAGCATGATGCTCCCCAAACACTATGTCATTTCCTTTGGTGAGGGCGAGACTTCTCAGGTGAGGTGCGCTATTTTCGTCTTCAGTGCCGCTAATAACCTCACCTGCAGGTATAAAGGCAGGCATCTGGACCCTGGAGCATATCCCATCAATTACCCATCTACATCTTTCCAGACATGAAGTTCTCTACAGCTACTATTATTTCTGCACTAACCGTCTGTGCGGCGAATGCACAAAGAATCGCCATCGGTTCTCCAGCCGATGGTGCCCAACTCACGCCAGGATCTAGCTTCCAAGTTCGGCTTGACAGACCGGTTAGTAAACAACTGCTCCTGTTCCTTATCATAAACTTACGCTTTGTCCTTTAGAATACTCTAACTGGCTCGAACGAAATCGCAATCGTGATTGGGCTTAGTACGTGTGCAACGAACGCCTGTCCGCCCGCATCCGATAGCATGGGCTCCTTCATCCTCTACAACGGGACATATCTCCCGGAGTACCATGAGACCGACAAGCCACCCTATCAAAACTTCACCGTTTCGTTGCCCACTGCAGCGGCCGAAGGCCCAGCGATGCTGAAGGTTTGGCATGTTTCACTGGTTGGGGCAAGTCAACTTCTTTTGTGTAGTTGTGACGACTTACTGAGTAATCATCTAGGCCTCACGTTCTCCATTCACTGAGACATTGAACTCTACTCTTCGAATTATCGGACAATGATCTGCCAAGGAGACTTTTCTTATACAACAGCCAGCACCGCATCACAGACATTTGCTTATGCTCTAATTTACTTTATACGCATTCAAGGACTTGTATATAATAATCATCATATATTAACAACTTCAAACATGTTTCCATGATCAAGCGCGCGCATTGGTAGAAATCGCTCTTTCAGTCCGCAAATCAACTCTTGGAGTTAAGTTGACTTTGCTCCACGCCTCGAGGTTACGAGGTATCAGAGTAGGGTATTAATGTGATTATTTTTAGACCTCTTTCTATTGCGTCGAAGAGGGTATGAATCATTGCCAATGGTAATCATCACGATATCATCCTTGAGTTACGTTTGTGAAGAATGCTATAATATCGTTACCTCAAAGCCATGAGCGCTAAATCTACCCAACGACCTACCGACAACAATGAAGCTATCTACTTTCGTGGTCGCAACGATTGGGATCGTTGGGGCTGCAGCACAACGCAGCTTTATTGCCAACCCGATCGCTGGAACCACAATCTCGCCGGGACAGCATATCACCGTTCAAGTAATCCGTCCTGTGAGTACAGGTCTATTCGGTTGATCTTGAGCTCCTTGCTTACAGCTTCAACGTCGGATCTAGAACAGCCTCCAGGGCTCGACTGAAGTTGGTCTAGTTATCGCATTACTTCAATGTCGTGAGGATCCTTGCCCGCCACCAAGCTCTCAACTTGGAAATGTCCTCTATAACGGACAGTACAACCCAGTCTTGCATGAGCAACCTGGGCGACCGTACCAGAACTTCACAGTGACAGTACCAGGGTTCCAAGCCGGTGATGGATTGAACAAAGCGCAGTTGGCCACGGCACGGTTCCATCTGATTGGGGTAAGTGACTTGGGATGATTGATCTTTTGTGTACTGATCTAGGAGTTGCTTCTGATTTCAGGCAGGACCATCTCCAACCCTTGAACTCAATACTGTCCAGCTGAATCTGAAATTCTAATATGTAAAGTGGCTATAATCGCTGTGCTCGCTGTATTACTTGCTCCTCCTCGTTGCAAACGGCTTCGGTCAATCTATTTTTGAACCTCAAGCTTACTCGGCTTGAACGGCAATATCGCCCTCACTAAAACCTTGAGATGAGAATCTTTTGGAGTCGTTTGGTACGCATCTCGATGAAATTCATCATGTTGCCAGTGCCCTTTTAGCATTCAGTCTTCGCACATATAAAATGATTGTGCAATTTTCTCCAGTCACTACTCTCCTTAGACCCACCGATACTTCATTCTTTGATCCACCAACTTCTGAATTATCATGAAGTTTTCTTCTTTCTTCGTTGCTGCACTGAGCATTGTTGGAGCTGCTGCTCAGGCCAGCTGCATCGGCAGTCCGGCCGCTGGATCTAACATTTCTCCGAACCAACAAATCACCGTTCAGGTTGTTCGTCCTGTGGGTCTAGCCATCCAAAGAACTGAATAGTACACTTGAATAATTCATATAATCCTCAGAATAGTATTCAAGGCTCTACTGAAGTCGGCTTAGCTATCGGACTTCTTATGTGTCAACAGAACCCCTGCCCACCACCCAGCGGTCAGCTAGGAAGCGTGCTATACACCGGCCAATTCAGCCCTCAGCCAATGGGAATGGGTCAATATTACCAGAACTTTACGGTCACCGTACCCAGTTATTTCCAAGCGCCTAATAAAGCGCAACTAGCAACTGCACGTCTACATTTGATTGGAGTGAGTGCACGAGCGCCTCTATCTGTCCTATTCAACTAACGTTCACTGCTACTAGGCTGGTCCATCACCCAATCTCGAGCTCAATACGGTTTCACTGAACATAGTTTGAGCTAATTGATACTGCCTACGTATTTTGTACACGAGCGAATGAACTCTTGGTTCACCAATGGCAATAAATGTAATAGATAATATCAGATTTTTATATTTATCAGTCTACTTCTTAGATCTACTTCTTATACCTACACCTCTTAGTACATCGCGTCAAAGGACCTCCCCTAACCGTGGTTGTGGAAGCGCATCAACGGATCATTCATGCTGGGCAACCCCGCAATGACGTCAGAACTGGATTCATATTTAGTGTAGGGAGGCGCTTACAAGCGCGCCACATTTCTCAAACTCAATGCCAACGACTCGACGACAAACCGCCATTGCAGAGGGCAAAATCAAGCCCGAAAAAAACCATGCTATTGGGCAAAAACGGAGGTCATCGTCAGCTGGCGCCTCGACTATCAAGAAAGCGAAACCGAGAAGCAAGAGCTCCAAGGAAGATGTCAGTCGTGAGCCCAAAGTACATACCGGGGAAAAAAGAAGGCTGGGACATGGGGAAGAAGAGTCAGATGCTGCTGCACATAAGCCAGCGTCTAAAAAGGCAAAACCGGGAGCCGAGCAGGAACGGACTAGGATCTATGAGAGCGGTATGTGTAAATGTTTTGATGCGCCCCACACTGATCATATTTACGTCGTGCGCAGGTACCATTGAGAGAGGACACATTTACTTCTTCTACAGACCTCGCGTCATGGTCGAAGAGGTCCACTCTATTGACGACATAAAGAACTTTCACATGCTGTTAGTACCTCGACCGCCAGACTTCGCCATTTCTCAGTCGAATAAGAAGGGAGCAAAAAAGCCAGAATCTTTTGCGGAAGGAGAGCTGAAGGTTCTCGAACAAGGTGCCGACGCCGTTCCCGCTTCTGACGACGCAACGTCGACTAGAAAACGATATCGGTTAGTTACTGTTGGGAAGAAGAAGCTTCCTGACCCTGAGGGCGAGGATAGCGGTTCAACAAGGCGAAAGGAGACATTTTGGGCCACCGTGACTGCATGCGGCGAAAATCTTCAAGAACTCGAGAAAGGTCTTGGTGAAAAAACCTATGAGACCAAGACGAAAGGTAAGCGAACACCTCTTTCATCGCCAAGAAACCCTTGTAAACATATATCTAGGAACGCGTCACGAAGGCCCAGCTCGACTTGTTGCACGAGGAGGTTATGCCATCGTGAACTCCGAAGGCAAGACGCCATCTCAACGCGAGACCCATCTTGGATATCATGTATCCCACCCTCCACCTGCTGACTTAGCCGACGTGCAGACCTCACTTGGAATCTTCTCCGCTTCTTCATTCGTTCTTCAAGTCAAGAACCCTCTCGCGCCAGCAACATCTCCTCAACAGGCCCACTCAAAGCCTGCCGAGTATCCGGAGTGGATAATGAACGATGTATTTGGGAAACCGAAAGGAAGAGGAAAGCACACAAAAGGGAGGGAGTCTTATGGCTTAAGGTTTGTGAGCTGTGAGACACCGGAGCTCCTTGATTATAAGGGTGCCGAGTTGTTGCTCATTGCGGCAAGAGATGGCGAAGAAGGTTTAGAGACCAGTTTAGGAGAAGGAAGGGGCAAAGGTAAGCCATTTGGTTTACCTTCTAATTTTTGTTTTTAATTCGTCTGAACCTACAGCTTTGACCAAGAAACAAGAAGAGGAAGCTCTCGACACTGTTGAGCATGTTTTCAATGAGATCGGGTTGGACCTCGAAAAATTTCCGGTTGAGTCGTTAGAGGGGACCTGGATCTAGTCTGAGATGTGCTTTATTGTAATGTTATCGTCTGTCATAATTACTGTATGTATGTATAATATTCAGCTCATGTATATGAAATTTCGTTTTCAGAAGCGTCTCTCTATATCTGGCGTGAATTCGGGCCAAACAAACATTACAGTAGCATAGCTCGATCTAGTCCCAGACGCAAGTGCACGAGGTTGATTTTCTCATTAAAGTTCAGAGCCGTAAACTTGACTTCGATTGAGTATCGAGTGGAGGTCAACGAGGATGCTTTATCATTCATATGTCAGAATAAAAGGAAGTGGGATTGGAATTATTACAGGTGAAGCGGAGTGAATTGGGGAGTAGTTTTTTCATGCATCGTTTGATCAGCTTCTTGACCGAAAGCGCGTGATCCGCGTCGTCTTTCGAATTAGCGCCACCGCGACGCTCGAGCTTTGGAGGAATAATCTTGACCACGATCGACTTGAGTTTGGGGTGACGTTTAAAGAGGTCTTTTCGATCCAACCTTGGGGTTGAAGATAAATTTTCTTTGAGATCACCCTGTTCTGGCAAAGTGGCAGCCATGGCAATCTCTATTTGAAAAGAGGTGAGATTTGAGGGAGACGAGGATGAGCTCGAAAGCGTCGCAGCGGCTGAGAGACTCTCTTTCAAGACACGGGCAACATTTGGGTTGAGGGTAAAGCATGTATATAACACTCGAAATTCAGATAACATCTTGAATTTGTTGAAATTCAAAAAGATGATATTCGCGCTCAATTTATATCTTGTTCGTCTGTCCAATATATGTCTGTGAGCAAACAGCTTCTGAAAAGGTAAATTGAACCTTACATCGCCAATTTCTGCAAACTATCAGCGCTACCGCCCAGAATGTCATCAAGTTGGATATTGCCAACATCTTTTGTAGTGAAAAGGACAGAAAGATTGACGTAGGCAGGCAGGGGTTGCTGGTAGAAAAGCTGAATTCTTTTTAAAGAGTCGAAGTCGGTGATTATGCTGGGAAAACCAGCGAATTCTGGTATGCGAGATGCATTCGTTTCGGGAGCAAGGTAAAAATTGAAAAGGCGAAGTGCTTTAAGGGACGTGAGGTTTGCCAAAAACGTTGCTGGGACAACCATATGGTTCAACCAAAGGGTCTGAACCGATGGTATAAGCTCCATGACGGCCTGCTTGGTGTGCCGCCCAAACGTGCGGTCAAACTCTTGGGACAGGCTACAGAAGAATGTGAGATTATCTAGTTTTCGTGGTCGTTCTTGGATTATTGTGAGAATGCGGCCCAACACAACGTCGTTTGGGTGTGGCCATCGAATGCTTCTACCAGAATTGACATGGATTTCAACAGTGTGGGTTAAACCTAAAAGGGCTGGTCGGCTTTCGAAGAGGCCGGCCAAAGCTTTGAACTTGGCTCGGGTATTTTGAACAGTATATCCTGGGGTGACATATATTGTCGAGAAGAGCCGCCGTCGAGATGCAACGCTGAACGACCGCGACACCGTTGAACAAGCGAGGAGAGTCTGGCTGGGATGTTCTACATTCCCATACTCGCATATTGGAATGGAGCTAAAGATGAGTTCAAGGAGTTCCAAGGGAAGAGGTTGCGACATTGTGGTGTTGTTGACCATCGTTTAGTGAAAGCCAGCGGAGACAGACACGTTAGGTCACAATCCACGTGACTCTGTTACTGTGTACTCACAAGCCGCCAAAAGTCCTTGCCATTAAAACTTATCCAGTGCACATAAGATAAGGCATCATACTTACGATAGTCTCGACAAGCCTTCGGACACATTTAAACATACAGCTGACATATATTACCAGCCATTTAAAGATATACAATAAACGATCGCCCCCACCGAGCCATAGTTGGGAATACGGACTGCACTGGGGACTAATTCCTTCAAACATCGTCCGATGTTTTCCGTCGCAAGGCTGGAGCGTTTAGCCTGGTGTTCGTTCTTTTGTTTGTCGTTGAACAACGAGGAGATAATTGCAATGGTTATCAACTTGAGCTTGGGATATCGACCAAGTAGATCAATTGGGTCCAACCCACCGACAGGCTTCGTTGAAGAGATTACTTCTTCGTAGTCATCTGGGTTGCCATAACAGATGATCTCGATTTCAGCTTTGACGAGACTTGACAAAGACGAACTGTAGCCCAAAATGGTTCCGAAAAGTGAAAGATATGACGAGATTTTTTCGAGGAATCCCCAAGATCGGTGCTCCTTATCCATTTGAATAGCCCACTTGACTTTGAGTGTGGTTAGCTTTTTAAACATGCCAAAATCAAGTATGATGTGCTCTGCGCTAGGAGGGGTTCGACTATGAACCATCTTTCTGTAGACTATGAGCCAAGTACAGGAGGAATAAGGAGATGTGGCCTCACAATGTAAACATTTGCAAGCTCTGCGTGCTACCACTCAATCCATCGCTGAGTTGTATATGATAATCAGGCAGCGAACTTGGGGTGTTGATAACCACGTTGACGTAGGCTGGTGGTGGCAGCCCAGATCTTCGGTAAAACTGCTGAATCTCTTTCAAAGAGATGTCGTCAATCAAGACTTCCGAAATATTGGAGAAGATAAGAGGGGCTTGAGACATGCTTCTTCCAGAAGCCAGTCGAACGGAGTGGATATTGAAATATCTAAGGGGAGGGATCTTTTCGATGACTGTCGCTGGGACCACCATGTCACTCAATGTTAGAGAATGAACGGCCGGAATCAGGTCTAAAATGGCACGCTGGGTGTGTTGACCAAAAGCCTGGTCAAAAACAGGGGCATTTCTACAGTAAATTCTGAGATGCACCAATTTTCGTTGATGCATCTTGAATATCGTCAAAATACGGCCCAATATCGTGTCGTTTGTGGATGCCCATTTAAAGGCGATGCCACAATCAAGATGGATCGCGACAGTATCTGTGAAGTGTAGAAAATCTGGATGTTCTTCAAAGAGCTCGAGCAGAGCTTGAAGTTTAGCTTGTGTCCCCCTAAGACGGGATGTTGGTGCAATGAACACAGTCGAGAACAACCGATGCCGTGATGCCACGTTGAACGACTGGGAGACCTCAGTACAAGTAAGAAGAGTTTTATTGGGACGTCTTGGGTCCCCGTTTTCAGAAAGAGGAACAAAGTTGATAATCAGCTCGGCGAGTTCTGGAGGAAGAGGTTGGGACATTGAGGATGTTGGGTTCAAAGGTTGTTTGAAATAGTGCGCCGTTTATCGCGGTAGGTCACACAGATGTCACACCTTTCGCGGTCTGGGAGAGGATCGTCAACCACGCCAGCCTGTCAAACAATGGTAAAAGCAATTTGGAAATGTACAGTATTCATACTGTATTTAATTACGGCTGGTCCAGTTGTATCGTATACATGATCGTCTCCTCAGAGCCCGAGTTGGGAGTATGGCTTGAGTGGGTACGATGGCCTTGAATGCAGGGATTGAATGTTCTTTCATCGTGTTGTGGTTCAGAGCGGTAGCTTTAATTTCGATCAACTTGAGTTTGGGATGAAGGTTGACCAAGTTGCTCGAATGGAGTCCTTCAATGTCTTAGATGGATAAGAGGGGGTGCGCAGTTTCTCCATGAACATTGCCGGGACATCCACAGCATTCAATGTAAGAGCGCGAATGGTGGGTAGAAGGTTTACGATGCGTTGACCAAAAGGTCTGATCAAAACGAGCAATCGGGCACCCTGAATTCCGAGATATTCAAGCTTTCGTTGCTGTCTCCTGAATATTGACAAAATACGGCTCAGTAAGACGATGTTCAGGGGAGTCCATGTTGGGATTTGGCCTCGATCCATACTGATTCGGACATCACGGGTGGATTGTAAAACTCCCGTAGGTTCTTCGACGGGTTTCGAACTTGGCCTCAGTCCTTTGCATAGTGGTTGCTGGGGTAATGAATAACGTCGAGAAGAGCCGATCTCGTGCTGCCATCACCGAGGCAGAATGAATGAGAAACCAAGGAGAAAACTAGAAAAAGTCGCGTTCGGAACAGTAGAGCTGGATCCTTGGTTTCGACATTATCATGATTATGGGTAAGTTCAAGATAAAAGTCGTCGAGTCATAGCTTGAACGCGTTACGCCACACATTCAATCACAGCGTCACGCTTCTCCTGTGTCCAACATGTTTTCGTCATCGTAGTCTACGACCAAAGAACAGTTTGATTTACAGCCCATTATACCGCCCTGCCTAAAACTTGCTGAGATCTTGTCCCATCATGTAAAAAAACAGTCCTAAGGGTGCCAAGGTTCGAGGTTTCCAAACGTTCAAGGGGATCCATTAGACCTAAAGCGAGCGTCAGTTGGGAAAGATGGTGAGGAGACTTTCGGAACAACGCAATCGTACCGAGTCAAGTGATATGTTATGAACTATCGCCCTTCCAAGCTCCTGTTTGCGAACGTGGTGTGAATTTGGGAGGACTTTCCTGATGTATCGCCCAACTATGTTTTTAAATGCAAGAAAGAGATGGTTGTCCTGTCTGTCTTCCCAAAAACTGTTAGTCTGCGGAGGGCAAATCTTAATTGTTATTAGCTTGAGTTCTGGATGTTTGGGAAGGAGATCTTTTCGGTCTAGTCCATTAACAAGCTCTGCCGAAGATAATAGGTGAGTGCAACCTTCTAAACTTCTTGGAGTGCCAATCAATTCAATCTCCAAAGAGACATTGACGAGCTTCGATGGAGGTGTAGGAAAGCCCAAAACGGTGGCGATTGATGCAAGCTGCAAGTTGAGCGGCAAAAGAACCTCCCAGGCTGATTGCTGGATAACGGTCCTGAGTTTGAGTTGAAGACTTGTTAACTTTCTGAATGCACCAAGCTCGAGTCGAAAGTGATTTTCATTCTTGAGAATAGGTGGATGACTATCAAGAAGTACTCAGATGGTTGAAACATAGCAAGATAGTAAACGGAATTTGTCTCACATAATTAAACTTCGCAAACTATGTATACTACCGCTCAACATGTCGGGAAGGGATGAATGGTCCAAAAATAGCGGCGTAAATTCGATGGCAAAATTGACGTAGGCCGGTATTGGCTGCTGAGATCTCTGATAGAATTGGCTGATCCCTTGCAAGGAGCCAACGTCGAAGTCCGAAGTATCTGTAAAGACAGGAGGTGGAACCTGGGACAGGCTTCCCGGGGAAGTAAGACTAACGTTGCGAAGATAGATGTACTTGAGGGGAGGAAGTTTTTCCATGAACGCTGCCGGAATAACGATGTCTTTCAATTGAAGGGAATGGATGTCCGAAACCAGGTCCATGATAACCTGCTGGGTCTGTTGTCCAAATGCTTGGTCAAAATAGGGAGCGCGCCCGCTGTATATCCGAAGACAACCGAGCTTCCGTTGCCGCATCTTGATAATTGTAAAAATACGAGCCAAAATCGTGTCGTTCGAGCAAGCCCATTTTCTGCTCTTCCCATGATCCAGGTAGATTTGGATTGTGTGAGTGGACTTTACGACGTCCGGGTGATTTTGGAAATCTTGACTAGAGCTTGCAACTTGGCGCGAGTCTTTGGCACGGTGGCTGCTGGAGCAATGATCAACGTCGAGAAAAGCCGACGTCGGGATGCAGCGCAAAACGACCGAGACACCAGAAAGCAGAACAGGAGACCATCATTCGGGTGACTGTGGCTTTGTTCTTCGTGAATTGGGATGAAGCCAAGAATAAGCTCAACGAGTTCTGGAGGTATTGGTTTCGGCACCATGGACGGTTCACCGTTCCACCGTGACATTCGTCGTGATGTGGAATACTTGTAGACACGTAACGTCACGGATTCACGTGTTAGTACTGTGTCACGCTCATCAATCATGATTCACCACCAAAATCAAAATGTCTTTTGGCAAGTCAACATTTCATTTTCGCGGAAATGTAAGCGAAATTTTAAATAATGTAATATCAAACCAGGCATTCCCGCCTGGACGAAATCCCTTCAGGAAACAATGACTTGCCATCCAAAGATTTCGGCGCGGTCTTAAATTGATTCACCCCAGCAATGACCAGTGAAACATTCGTAAGCTAGATACACTACCGCTCAGTAGGTCGTTGAGCGGAACGTGGGATTTGAGCGAAGTAAAGAGGTCTATAACAAGATTAAAATAGAATGGTGAAGGCTGCTGGGATCGTTGGTAAAATCGATGAATCGCCTCCAAAGAGCTGATGTCGATCATAGTGTCTGAAGCATCCCAAAATACGAGAGGGGGAGAAGAGACACGCTTCATTGAAAGGACAGCCGAATTTTGCGAGCGTGAAAATACCGGAGAGGAGGCATTTTTTCTAACAACTTCGCCGGGGGTAGTGATGCAATTTAATGAAAGAGAATCAACATTGGGAATAAGATCCATAATGACTTGTTTGGTGCGTTGGCCAAATACTTGCTCGAAACCCGGGGTAAACAAGCAGTCAAATCTGAGGTAGTCAAGCTTTCGTTGCCGAGTCTTGATCATTGTCAAAATGCTTGCCAAAGCCGTGTTGTTCGACAAAGCCCATTTTCTGCTTGAAACACTATCAAGACAGACATGAACGGCATAAGTAGAGAGTAGGGCTTCAGGGTGTTCTTCGAAAAGTTTGGCTAGAACTTTTAACTTGGCCCGAGTTTTTGGAGATTGCTCGTTTGGACTATGAAAAGCGTTGAAGGAGCCGACGTCGTGATGGGATGCAAAACGACCGCGAGACCTGAGAGCAAACCAAGAGGGTGCGATTCGGGTGATTGTAATCATAATTTACATATAGTGGAATGAAACAAATATGAGGTCGATGAGTTCAAGAGGAATTGATTTTGACTCGGGCTCCATCATGGAAGGAGTCAAAGTACTGAGATTCTCAAAAACGCGTTATGTCACAGATTCACGCGTTGGCACGGCGTCACGTCTCAAGCTTTGAGACTCACCAGCGCTCCCGTCGAACTTGTCTTCACCATGGGTATCAAAGGCCTCACAGGACTTATATCTGAACATGCACCAAATGCTATCAAGGAACACGACATCAAAACTCTTTTTGGTCGAAAAGTTGCCATAGACGCGTCCATGTCTATCTACCAATTTCTCATTGCTGTTCGACAAAAGGACGGCGAAATGCTCACGAATGACGCTGGTGAAACTACAAGTCATCTCATGGGCTTCTTCTACCGGACGATTCGGATTGTGGAGAATGGGATTAAGCCTGCCTATGTCTTCGATGGGAAGCCACCTGAGATGAAGAAGGGTGTGGTATGTGGCCTTTGTCTGTTGTCTAAAGAGGCCTCTGAAAGTTGTCTCATTCAGCTTTCAAAACGGTTTGAGAAACGCGAGGAAGCGAAAGCGGAGGGCGAAGAGGCTAAAGAAACTGGAACTGCTGAAGACCTGGATCGTTTCTCTCGTCGTACAGTCAAAGTGACAAAGGAACATAATGAAGAATGTCGGAGGTTACTCAAACTTATGGGCATCCCCGTTGTCATTGTAGGTTTATCGTTGACCTTTTTATTATTTCTCTGGATATCTTGTTATAGGCTCCCTCAGAAGCAGAAGCTCAATGCGCCGAACTGGCTCGAGGAGGCAAGGTATGCTCAGCTCAACACAGTGTCTTTCTCCACAACTCATCCACGAATAGGTGTATGCTGCTGGCTCTGAGGATATGGATACTCTCACTTTCCATGCACCAATCCTCTTCCGTCACTTGACTTTCTCAGAGGCGAAGAAACAGCCCATTAGTGAGATAAACCTTCAAGTTGCACTCGATGGCCTGGGTATGGACATGGGTCAAGTCGGTCTTTCTTCAACGTCTATAATGCACTCTCTCTCATATATACCGTTTTCAGTTCATTGAACTGTGTATCCTATTGGGATGCGACTACCTCGAACCCATCAAAGGCGTTGGCCCAAAGTCGGCTCTGAAACTGCTCAAAGAACACGGCTCGCTAAAAGAAGTTGTGAAGCACCTAAAAGCAAAGTAATCTTCCCGATATATCTCTTATGAGCTTACAATCTGACTGCTTCTGTTTCCAGAACCGAAAGCAAAAAGGCTGCTGCTGCTGCTGAATCAGATTCAGAAGCTGAACACGACGAACCAGCACCAACGTCTGACGTTGAGATGCCCGATCCAGATGTTTCAGACGACGAAAAGGACCAAGGTGAAGACGAAGACGAGGAGAAGAAAGAAGAGAAGAAGAAACTCAAGGCGAAGGAGAAAGCCAAGTCAAATGCGAAAGGCAAAGGCAAGAAGGGTAAAGGTGGCGTTCAGTTCCCTGAAGAGTGGCCTTGGGAGGACGCGAAAAAGATTTTCGAGAAACCTGAAGTCTTGCCCGCTGATGATATTGAGGTACACTCCAATTATTTGTCCTTTGGACGACCTCGTTGATGTATTCTTGTGCTTCCAGCTTGAGTGGAAGAATCCCGATGTGGATGGCCTAGTTCAGTTTTTGGTCACGGAAAAAGGTTTCAAGTACGCCATTCTCTCTCGCTTTCGGTTAAGACGGCGTACTGATACTCTTTTTGCAGTGAAGAACGTGTTAGGAAAGGCGCCGAGAAACTGCAAAAGTATCTAAACTCGAAGCAACAAGGGCGTTTAGATGGTTTTTTTACGGTCAAACCCAAGGAAAAAGCACCCCCGACAAAAGGCAAAGCCTCTGCGAAGGGCAAAACAGGAACCAAGCGGAAAGGCGATGACAAAGGGGAGGGCGCAAGCAAGAAATCGAGGAAGAAGTAGCCCCGGTCTATTTCGGGTTCGTTTGTTTCTATATGGCTTCACTTGTGCTTTGAAATTGCTCCATGCTGTAGTTTATATCTGCATACATTCTTCCTCGGCCTCCTGCCTTTCAGTTCTGAGCTCTACCAACTTTCGACTCTGCGAATAGGGTCGCTAATTCCTCCACTGAACTCAGCACAAGGTCAAATCGGCCACCGTCTTTCTTGGCTTTAATATCCTTGGATATGCCTTGGTCCTCCGTGGGTCGAGGGATATAAATCGTTTTCAAGCCCGCCTTCGCTGCTCCTTCGAGATCCCATGCATGTGCTGCGACCATTGCGCAAGACGATGGTGGAAGCGAGAGGTGCTTGCATGTCGACAGGTATACATCTACATTGGGCTTGAAGGTATTGAACAGTTCGGCTGAGAAAATAACGTCCCATGGGATGTTGGCAAATTTAGCCTCAAGAACGTCATCAGCCACCACATGCAAATATGCGACACAATATTTCAAAACTGACCATATCTACCAGAAGTCGGACGTTGCCATTCGAGAGCGCAGCAACGATAACATGCTGTTTCAGAGATTGCAAACCTGGGATGCTATCTGGCCATGCATGCAACCGGTGCCAAGAAAGTGTTAGATCTTGTCTGGTTGCCTCGTCCCAGAAGGGACGGACGGCCGACCATTTACTCTCTGGTGTGTCAAGCATGGCATCGAGAAGCTGCGAGCGGGCCCCGAAACAAGAATGTTCACTCAATGAGGTGTACGACGGATGCTGGGCGTCACTGGCTTACCTCTCGATGTACAGCATCTACACTTGATGGCCCAGCACCTCCATGGGCGATGCGTTTGCTATAGGGTTGAAAATGAAAGTATCGAGATTTAAATCACTGTACTAGAACTACCGCTCAAGCTGAACGTACGTGGTTGCATAATATCCTTCACGCCATTCTCGCGCGAAAGCCTTCCAGTCCGTGTCTGATTTGTTTGTGAGTTTCATGTATAATAGTGCATCAATTGAAATTCACCGGATGCTGAGCCGTGCCTTTCCCCGGCGGCCTTGAGTTCTGCGACTACACTGGTTTCCCAATCGACGATTGTGCCAAAAACATCGAAGATTAGAGCTTGTATGTCATCCATTTAAAGTGTTGCGATCGAAGGACGCGAAAGTTGATGATCATAAATAGGGGCTTCCGGCCCGTCAATGTAATAATTCTCACGGTGGAATTGCTGAAGAATTTTTGACGCAGGAGTAGCTCAGCTGAGCGACATTCCCTAATTTCGGTCCCAGGTATGGATGCTCTGATAGCCCAGGCAGATTCTATTCAAAAGATCCAAAAGAAACAAAAATATGCCCAAGAACACTTGAAATCCTCGTCTTCAAGCGTGAAACCAAGTTCTTCACTTCCAAAGCCGGACAATACCAGGAATTCTATCGCGAAACGTACAAATGTACCCAGGTCTTTGCAAGATAAACATGAACTGTCAAATCCTGGGCCAAGCTACAAGCATATTGCAAACAAAAAGCTTCGGACACAGTTAACCAGGCAATCTGAGCAGGGTGCTCGATCAAAGGCACTGCTCGAAGATGCTGAAATGTTGTTGATGGAAGATGAAGGTGGGATGCAAGTGGAAGGAGATATGGAGAGGACATGGAGAGTAGCACAAAGTGAGATCGTGAGCGAGATTGGACAAGAAGCTGCGAAAGGGAGAAAGGAAATTCGTCTAGATGGAGGTCCGTACCGGTCAAGGTATTCGAGAAATGGGAGGTGAATGATTGATTCCTGTTGCATTTGAAAATATGTTGATCATATAAACTTTAGACATCTGGCAATTGTAGGACGGAATGGCCATGTTTCAACGTTCGATTGGCAAACGGGTACAGTACATGCTGAGCTGCAGTTGGAGGAAACATGTCGGGATATCACGTTGGTGTCTTCATGTTTCATGGACTGTTCTTTATCTGAAAGGGAAAATGTAGGTTCTTACAAGACCATAGTTTCTTTGCTGTCGCACAGAAAAAATATGTCTTTATTTATGACCGTGATGGTGTTGAGCTTCATCGTCTGAAATCTCACATCGAGCCAACGCGTCTCGAGTTCCTGCCGTATCACTGGCTTTTAGCTTCCGTAGTAAGTCTGTTGCTTTTTTCTTCAACCAGGACTCTGTTTAATATCTTTGTATATAGGGAAATGCAGGCTATCTAAAATACCAGGATACATCAACAGGACAACTCCTGGTCGAACATCGAACAAAATTTGGAGCATGTGAGACCATGGCACAAAACCTACATAATGCGGTAATTCATCTCGGTCATCAAAACGGCTGTGTAACTCTGTGGACGCCCAACCTCCCGCATCCTGCTGTTCAGCTGCTAGCACACCTTGGCCCAGTAGTCAGCGTTGCTGTTGATCCAAGTCAAGGAGGTCGCTATATGTCCACTGCTGGCCGGGACGGGACCCTGAAAGTATGGGATTGTCGAAATTGGAAAGGTGCAGTTCGAGAGTGGTCGTCGAGAGGTGGTGGAGATCCAGTCCTAGAATGGAGCCAGCGAGGTTATCTCGCCGTGGCAAGTAGTGGGACCGTCAATGTTTGTCCCCAATTTTTACATTTACCACGTTGAACCGGTATTGAAAGAAAGTTTTAGATTCATCAACCACCTTCAATACAAACAGCTTTTAACGCAAAGGTTCAGCCGCCATTGTACATGACTCATCCTATCCCTCATCGCCCTTTGACTTCTGTGAGGTTCGCTCCTTTCCAAGATATCCTCACGGTAGGGCATGATGCAGGCCTCTCGAGTATCCTGATTCCAGGAAGCGGAGAGGCCAACTTCGACAGTCGCGAGGCCAATCCCTTCGAAAACAAAAAAGCCAGAAGAGAGAGGGAGGTTAAAACGCTGTTGGACAAGGTCTGCTCCTTCTACCTTCTGCTCCTGCAAACCTGGCGTTCATCTGTCTTAGATCCAACCAGACTTGATTACTCTTGATCCAGAAATAGTTGGCAACATCGCTCCTCCATCAAAGTTGACAACAGAGACGACCTTTGATGGGAAGCCATCAAAAGAAATACCGTTCGCTCGATTGCCGCGCCTTGAACGGCTCAAGGTTTCCGGCAAGGTTGATGATGGGGAAAACAATAGTGGACCCGAAGACGAAGAGGGCTTGGACGACGAAACGAGACGACAGAGAAAGGCCGAACAAGAGAAGAGGAAGATGAGGGGCCGGAATAAAAGTTTGAAACGGTATCTAAGGAAGCAGCGGAAGAATGTGGTTGATCCTGCTGCGGTAAGTTTTTGCGGTTAGTTCATGGCGATTCCTGGATTTTATCTCATATGGGATATAGGTGGCCATCAGAAGGAAGCTAGAGCGACAGAGAGAAGAAAGAAGAAAAACGGCAGCTGAGGCGGATGGATCCCTAGAGCAGAAGAAACCTTCAGCCTTGGATCGCTTCAAGCGGAAAATGTGATTCACCATTTTTCGCCTTCCATCCACACTTTTGCCCTGTCTTGCTCCTCCCCGTCACGGTTGAGTTCACTCTGTTGGTTTGGTTGCACAATCGCAATGTGCCGCACCCCATCAAATTCCAGACGAAGCCAGATTCAAAAGAACCAGCCCCCGCCTTCCAGAAATGTCAAACCGATATGTCAAAATACTTTTCTTGCACAAATCTCACAGGACCATGACTTCTGTTCAGGCTGCAATGATCCTAAGCGCGCTCAGGCGCCTCTTCCGCGCCCTTCCTTGGAATTTGTCACCATCTACGGGACCGGAAGAAGTGTCCATTATCTCTGTTGCTGCCACTTAACATATGGAAATGTGGATTTGTGGCGCGGGTAGGTGTGTAAATTCAGTGTTGAGCGGCATGCATTATAAACGGCGAGACTCAAAGTCAGGGTCTGAAGCATTGTCAAGTCAGTTAAAAGCCGGTGTTCAAGCGAAATATATCAATTAAGGCTCTCATTTCATCGATTTAACCTTCTATTTTCATAAGGACTTGCTTTTGTACCTTTCCATGCGATGACCTGCTGCAAAAACTTGCGCAGACACCGGAGTTGTAAATTTAGCTATTTGAGCCATGCGCCTGTCCGGCAACTCGCACACCCTGGGATTCGAAGCATGGTCAACTTTCAACCACCAACAAAGCTTTTGTTTTTATTCACTCTCTGACCGGTTGATAAGCCGTGATTTCTTTGTGTTTCGTTCAAGCTCTGTGATACTGGTAGTGGCGTTGAGACCATTCGGAAAGCTTTGAAACGATACCATCTGCCAGCTGTGAAAATAATCACTCAGAACCCACATGTTACACGTCGCCCGTGGAGATGTTATTCCTGGAGGAAATATGTTGAGACCTTGACAATTTGCAAAACGTATGCATATGTTCTGTAATTGACCGCCCGTGACATTGATCGGAGAAAATACCAAGAAGAGAAAGGTCAATGACGGCAAGCGAAGAACAAACATAAAATTCTTTCATTCTTGGATCTGCACTTGCCACATTGACTATCGTGTGGTTTGAGGCTGTTTATAACAAGCATTCCGTTCTTTGTATTCAGCTCTTCCACTCCTCCGCTTTTTGGTCCTGCCAACAACTTAGGGCCTTGTCCATTCGTTTTACGTCCTTGTCTTCAGACCTCACAAGATCTCACCATGGGACCCGCCGTATCATTCTCGGTCCCTGACACGATAGGCGCCGCATTTGTCGGGTTTAGTGTATCGTGTGGCCTTTTTGGTGCATTGTCGATGCAGGTTTTCGTATACTTCCAGCGGTACTACCTCGATCGACCAATTTACAAGTTCCTAGTAAGCACCCGCTCATTGACGGAGAAGCGTGTCGTAACCCATCTGATGATGAAATCATTCCTTTACAGGTAGCATTTTTATGGTGAACACGATCTGTGAAACTTGTGGAGGATAGCCTTTCTGACGAGCGCGATATCAGGTTGTTGGAGCTCTTAGACCAAATATTCATCGGCTATTCGGTCTATTACTACAACATCTTGTAAGTCCAGATGTTATATCAAAGACTCTCGTTGGAACCGCATCGTCAACAGATACTATAATCGACCAGAAGAGATCATGCTGGGTAATATCGTGTGGTACGCACTTTCTTAAAATATGAACTAGGTCTCCTGGGCTTACTAGCTGTCTCGGCAGGACGCTCATCGTGTGTATACTCTTTGACTCTGTCTAAGATTGATAAGTTGAATTGCTCTTTTCTCTCATCAGCTTCAAATAGTGCTTGGGGTAAGCGAAGAACCCGACTTAATTAAGAATTCGGAACTCACATCTTTTTTCAGTGTCTAGTTGGTACAGTCGTCAAATGGTGCGTTCCTTGACACAACATTCAACCTTCTTCCGCTTAGATCTGACCTTTACGGGTACCTGGTTTCAGTTGCTTCACAATGCGGGTTTGGCGATGTAAGTTGTAAAGCTAAAGTCCCTGTTCCGCCGACTGACCGAATGCCAATCTCTCGATGCAGTCAGCAAGGAGAATCTTTACATCACCGGAGGAATCGTCCTACTGATATTTGCCCAACTCGGACTTGCACTCGGTATGCCTGCATTTAACCTTGTTTATTACATAGTCCTAAACCCCCAGTAGTATACTGCATCAGAGCGTAAGTACCCGTATGTTCAAGGGTGTTCAGCGTGTATGCAAATTGATGCCGTTGAAAGGTTTCAGCTAAACAAATTCATGTACGCCGAAAGGCTAAGAGTGAGTCGCATACCCGTAGTGTTTCATTACGCTTCTAGACTAATTCATCTTCTTTTCAGGTTGTGGCCAGTCTTGCGTTGGGCGCTGGTTTATTGACGGACGGAGTCATCGCGGCAGCCTTATGCTACTTCTTGAAGAAGCTTAGAACCGGTTTCAAGAAGTAAGTGACAATTGAGATGAAAGAGCTCCTTATTTAAATGGTGGTTTCTTCCAAGGTCGGATACTCTTATTAATTCTTTGACGACGTATGCCATCAGCACAGGGGCGCTTACCGGGTATGTAATAGCCGGTTGAACCCTCGCCCTGCCGGCTCTGATAATAATTTCATCCGAATCAGCGCTGTGGGCCTGTGTACAATGATCTTGGTAGGTGACTCTCAACTTGAGCATATTGCGCAGCACGATCTCATGTTTTGCGACTGCTCAGTATAACGCCCGTCCTAACACATTCTTTTACATTGCGTCATACTTCAATCTCGGCAAACGTACGTTACCCTCATCAAGTTCACCATACGATATGCTTCACTTTATTCAAATTTTAGTTTACGCGATATCATTCTTAAGTACTCTGAACACTCGCAAAGTCAACAGAGGTCGTGGGACAGATGATCAAGATGAACCGACCCGAGATCATAGTCTCTCGCAAAACGCCGTCTGGATGAATGGCACCCACAACACAAGCGCCCGGCCACGGAGCCAAGAATTTACTCCCACGAAGGTCTGTTTCTTCAGCTCTCAATTGAGTTCAAAAATCCGTTCTGACCTCCAGTTAAATTGGGGTCATTAGAGTGTCGAGATAGGTATTCGAAAAGAAATCTCTATCATTACAGACCTCGAGAGCGCTGCACTTAGATACAACAACTCATCGGTGAGGTTGACGTGCCGATCCTGGTGCAGCATATAGGTCCTAACTGCCACCCTAGAAATCTGAAGCCGGAGTCGCCTATTAAGGCTTAAACACGTCTACATTCACAGCCTGTCCCGTATTCTGGAAGTTTATTCGTCGCAATCTGTGCAACCACCCTCTTTTCCTTTTGTAAATCTGTTTTGACATATACTTATTCCTTAGAGTAGCCATTAGCCATTACAGCACGGCGTCTATCTCTGCGACCCTGATTTCGATCAAGTGAAATGTACATCTAGTGATGGTATAACCAAATTCTGTGATCTTCAAAGAGCTCAATAACAATCAAAAATAAAGAAATTGTATCCAGCAGAATTCGATCGCCTACCATCACCCCATATCAACACCCACTCCATCACCTTGACATCCTGAGATCTTCTCAAACCATTTCCATGTGGTTTCGTCCTAATAAAGCCAGAAGCATTGTGTGTATCCAGGACCCCGAAGGTCGTCCACTTTTTCCAACGATCCCAACGGGGTGGCTTTAGGCAGGTTTTCCAGGAACTGCGTCATGATTCAAGTGTTCTTGTGTGCGACTCTTCTCAAAGGAACACAATGGACGTGTACTCAAGCAATGATATCGATTCGGGATGATCTTTAATAGAACAAATGCAAGACCTCTCCGAATATGTGCCTATTTGGAATTGTGGACCTTCGCTGTTCGCTGCCGAAAATAACATCAAAGTTGCGCTTGGTTACGTTTGGGGTCCATATTGATTTCCTCGAAGACCATTCTATGACCGTGATGAATCACCGTTGGCCATTATTTCCCTGATACATGTGTTTCGCCATCATACAAATGCCGTCGTGGCAAGTATTTCCCTCTTTGCTTCAGCTCCATGTCAGGTACGCTGGTCGTTATTTAATCTATCCAGCTTGCCTCTTCTCTGCATTCTACCTCGTTCTTTGCTGCAACATTCATTCTTCACTTCACCCTTGACTTGCAGAGGACTTGAGACTTCCCAAGATAACTTCAAAATGGGATCCTCGACCAGCTTTCAAAGCGTCATTAACTCGTCTCTGGGAGCAGTCTTTGTAGGTTTTGGTGTCTCCTGCATTGCCTTCGGAGTTCTTGTCTCTCAAATGGCTTCGTATTTCAAAAATTTCCCGGGAGATAAAACTTTGTTCAAGTTTCTGGTAGGCAGACTACATTGGACGATCAACGCTGGTGCTAACCGACTTGCAGGTTGTATCAATACTGTGAAATCGTCTCGCTTGGAGAACTGTTGAAATGTTTACTGACTGCTATCTGTAGACTTTTACAAACTGCAGACCAAATGTTTATTGGTCATATCGTTTATTTCTACGCTATCAGTAATTATGCCAATCCACTGGCGCTAGTGCAGTCCACTACAACATGGTGAGCTGATCGTCGACACTCATCCTTTGACTGGCTGACATTGTTTCCTAGGTCTTTTCTCGTGAGTGTGCCTGTCACATCGTGGTAAATGAGAGCTCACCGCATGGATTCTACCGTTCTAGCTACAACTACTTTGTGGCGTAAGCGCAGTCATTATTCTTAGTCGCTTCTAGTAGCTAACTACCCATGATGATCACTGCTTAGGCCATCGCCGGAGCTGTTGTGAAGAGGTGAGGTTGCATCCATTTCAATGATTAGCGACTCCAAGTAACATGTTTGAGCCAGTTACTTCGGTTTTCGTGTATGGCGGTGTGAGTCGCACATGTGATTCCGTGAAGCGAAACACTGATTAGTAGGCCAAAAGTTAGCAACAGAAACTATTGGATCACTGGATTGATCGTGAGGCCTTGTTATGAGTCTCCTACGCATATCTCCGGCTAACACCGCTTTCCGTTAGTTATTCCTCACTCTGGGACAACTGGCTCTTGCACTAGGTATGGATCTCTGAGGTTGGTTAGCCGTAAGAGCCAACACCCATTGACGATATTTTCCTAGTCTTTACTGTCGAAGCGTGAGTAATTCTGGACGCTAAGTTGACTCTCGGCCGTGACTCACCCTTGACCGCCACCATGTACCAGCTTCAAACTTCCAAGTGTCTTTGAGGTACATAAACTGCAGACACTCGGCACGATATCTTTGGGCGTCGGCGTTTTGACAGATGTTGTGACAGCAGGAGCCCTATGCATTTTCCTTAATCGTCTCAGAACTGGTTTGTCGTCGTATGTTCCAGCGTGCCGCAATGAATTTTATGACTTTAGCTGACTTATTCTCGAAAAGGTCGGATAGCTTAGTTAAAAGTTTGGTGCGCTATGCGGTCAATACAGGCGCTCTAACAAGCACTCTCAGCGTCTCTGTGGTACTTCTGGTACGTCGGGACAGGGTGAATTTCGACTGATCAGCTGAGATACTATGCTCAGTATAATGTGCTCCCCACCACGAATCTCGCTTTTGTGGCGTGCTACTTCGTCTTGAGTAAACGTAAGCTTATTTATGATTAATTTTACACGAGCCTGACAATGCTTCCTATTCAGTGTATGCTATATCATTCTTAGCCACGTTAGTTGACTTCTCAGCGCTCCTTCAGCTGTCTCTCTGACGCAGAATATTTTCTAGGCTGAACACCAGACGATCCGTTCGTGGTAGCGGAACAGACCATCAAGGAAATACAGACAATAACACAAACATGTTTGCGCTTGGAACACGACTGCCTAGCATGGGGCCTTCCGATCTCGATCAATGGGATAAGGTACACAATGCCTCCGCTTTGATAGAAGTATGACAACCTCATGATGTCCTTTGCAGGTCGATCCTCCTCTTATTCATCAAGAGAAGCTCTATGGACAACCCCTGCCGATACTTACCAAAATGCAGGTGTAAATACGTAGGGCCATTTTTTGGAGTATTGGAGTCCTTAGACGTATTAATCATCATATCGAAAAACATGTATACCTTTTTGATTCTTTTTTGTCATCCTCGCGAACTTGACAGACCTAAAGCATGTCAGCATCGGCCGATCGGGGCGTCTACGTACGCTACTCTGCTGGAGGCAAAGTCGTAAATTGTAATAGGGCTTCCGTCGTTTCAGACAGACGGTCTCTAGGCCGTGGGATTGCTATGCCCCATTCTAGGATCACAGCCTCGCTGCGGTAGTGTCATTCTCAAAACTTGCTGAGCTCAGGGCTCTCTGTTGTCACCCGGTAGCTGTTCCACCCGCTCCGAGCTCGAGATACTACATGGGGAAGTTTCCCATCCATGAGACAGATCCTCCCGGCGCTCCCTTCTTCGTAACATTTTACCATCAAATTAACCGGCAACACTTAATCCTAGATTCTGTGGTCGGTTGAGAGTGTATTCTGCCTCCTGTACTGCGGATTGCGCTCCGTCTCTGAATCTCGTTCGATACTGACTAATGGTATTCGATCATTCATCGACTGAGATGTTGCCTAGTATACCTAGCTTCCCAGTCACTTATGAGACGAGGCTCCGGTAACGGAGGAAGCGCTTAATTAAGTAGAGAGATTTCTTGAGAAGTATATTATGGAGAAGAAATTCTCTTCGATAATTTCTACAACACCCTACTTCATAATCGTTTTAGAAACTCACACTCTCAACTATCTCTTTGTAATCAGCTCTCGATGACGTCCATCAGGTCAATTCTTGTGCTCGGTGCAGGCGAATTAGGTGCATCTCTACTCGCGTCGATAGAGAAATATGCTTCCTATTTGGAGACCAAGCCAATTATTTCTGTTCTTTTGGGCCCTTCGTCCAGGACAGACGAAATTGCTGGTCTCAATATTTCGATCATTCGACATGACCTTGCCAAGCTCGACGCAATGGGCCTAGCTACGGTCATGCAACCTTACGATGCTGTAGTTTCCTGCACAGGATTTGGAGCTGGTGGAGGAACGCAGCTCAAGATCGCACAGGCTGCCCTTGCTGCTCGCGTGAGGCGATTCATCCCGTGGCAGTTCGGGGTGGATTATGATGCTATCGGACGAGGAAGCGGCCAAGACTTATTCGACGAACAACTAGAAGTTCGTGAGCTGCTTCGCTCACAGACAGGTCAACGCAAGACAGATTGGGTCATTGTTTCCACAGGAGTTTTCACCAGCTTCCTATTTGAAGACGCGTTTGGCGTGGTGCAAGGTGCAATTACGCAGGCGCGTAATCCCAGCTGGCCGATCACAGTGACCGCACTGGGTAGCTGGGGTAACGGCCTCACAGTAACTTCTGTGGAGGATATTGGTCGCCTCACAGCGCGAGTTCTACTGGACCCAAACGTCCACAACCAAGTCGTTTATCTGTCTGGTGACACGATCAGCTACGACCGTCTCGCTTCCGTTGTTCAGAAGGTCACCGGAAAAGAAGTACGAAGGGCGTTGATGACACAAGAGGCTCTTGAAGATAAGGTTTTGAGAAACCCAACTACGATTAACAAGTATTTGGTCGCATTCGGTCGAGGGAGAGGAGTTTCTTGGCCATTGGCGGGGACTTACAACGCTCAAGCTGGTATTCAGACCATGAATATTGAGACTTGGCTGAAGCGGCAGCTGCAAGCGAGGGGTATACAAGTTTGAGCTAGAAGTACAGCATTATGACAGTAACGTTGTGGTTTCTAAAGTCAAATTCGGCATGATAAGTTTAGACATGATATTTAGATTATTTATGTTCAAGTAGAGAACAACAAAGCGTTGATGTGTGTGGGAAAATCTCGTGTGAAAGTTCCCGGCCACCATAAACATGATGATTGTTCCGATCCAACATCCTCTAACTTACCTCTGATCAAGTACTCAAAAAGATTGTTCAAAATGGCTTCATGAAACGAGTTGTTTTCAAGAAATCTCTTCCTCTGTTAAACTTGTTTGTGTGCATGGATTCATCAATGGACCTGGAAGCGATGTCGTGGTGTAATGAGCCCGTTGTTGTCGCAGTGTACAGGGGCCTACAAAGATTGAGTCATCTCGGTGCCTGCAGCTTGACCGTGACTTCGCCAGAGTCATTTTGATCCCACAGGAGGCAAATGGACATGTTTCGGATCCGCAACCGACGTCAGTCACGCCATTCAGGGTGTTCTCGCTGGCGACATATAAACTGCTGGCATGGCGAAGACTCTCTTCAAGGCAATACCACCCCAACAAGCTTGGGTACCTGGTCAACCTACAATTCTCTTCATCTATTTGATCTGCTATGTCGACTCAGCCTGCGGCTGCTCGCTTGGACCGACGCCTTCTTTCAAGGCTTCAGCAAGATCTTGCTGAGCTGCGGGGCAGCCCATATCCTGGAGTCGCCGTCTTTACTGACGAGGCTGACTTGAGGAAGCTTTGCCTAGTTCTAACACCTCCAAGTGGGCCGTGGAAGGACTTGGCTTTGCATTTCGATGTTCACCTTCCGGATGCTTGGGTATGTTTCTTCTCTGTCGTCAAGTTTTGAAAGTCGCTAAACCGCTATGTAGCCTGGGCTCCCACCTCAAGTGTCGGCCACTGTCCGCGGAATTGAACACCCAAATTTGTTCGGAAGCTATATCTGCTGTGACCTTCTCAAGACGCAGGAGCAAATCTACGCGGAAGCAGGCTACACGGGAGGTTACACCCCAGCTCTGACGCTGCGTGGATTGTTCTTGCAGTTCTTAACTTTCTTCTCGAACACTTCAGTATGTGGTTTCCCTCTTTGTGTTACTTCTTCTTTGGCTAAAGTGACCTCATTCTAGGTCGAGCAAGACGGGGGCTACGTTTACTACATCGGCGACCATATTACGACCGCCTATGTTTGGGACGATAACAAACCCATGTACCAGTTTCCGGAAAGGAGTGGATGCCGCCACCGCGATGCTTGCGCCTGCGTTCAAGGCTTCAAGGCGATGGAGGAGCTCTGGCAGAATAGTGCGGCCCCGGTGGTCGAAGTGAAGTCATCCATCAAGGATGTTAGTAGTCACACCAAGAAGACTATTCAAGGACGCGCCATGCATCGGGTTGAGCACGTCAATAGGAAGTGGACGTCTACCCTGAAGCTGATCTCATCTTTAAAATGCAAGAAATGTCCTTATGGGTCAACTCTTCCTCACCACAATGTGGTCGCTTCGAAAGTGGCTCCTAATGACATTGTCGTCCCGAAAACATTGCGCCAGCCACCGTCCGTTTGTGCTCTCGAGAAACTATCGGACGACTGTTTACACGAAGTCGCGAGTGCCCTTCCCTCAGAAGGCCTCATCGCCCTCTCATCCGCCTATCCTCGATTCAGGAACATCATCAACTCTTTCCACGTTTTACTACGCCGAGAGTTGACGTGCTTCTTCCTTCGCCTGCCACTCAACGAGTGCATTCTTGGAATCGGTGTGGCCATGGACTCGGGAGCTCGTACCCTCTCTTCCGACTTTGACTGGCTGAGCATGGAGGCCTTCGACAACTACAAGGTCCGACTCAGCATCGAGAAGCGAAGTTTTAACTACTTCTTGCCCCTCGCATTCAGTCGCCCAAATTTTCTGCGCGCCCTTCCGGAGATTAGGAAACGCCTTTATTCAATCGACGTTGGTCTTCGTGAAGCTGAGGCACAGATCGAGAGGCGGACGCGCAGGCCTTCCAACCGCCGGACCGGACCTCCCGCCAAACCCTACGACACAGTTGAGGTTATCTACCGTATGATGAACGCGATTGTCGTTTCCTTGATGAAGTCTTGCGATGATACAATGTCGAGTCCGTCGGCCAGCTCGGGCAAGAGCCAGACCCTTCTCTTCGCTTCAGAAAAGGCCGTTACATCCTACTGTCTCCTCCTTCATCTTCTCATGTGTCTGTGCAGGTCTCAACCTGAGATACTTTCGGATGCCACTGTCAAGCTTCGGAGATTCGTCGACATCCCAAAAACTCGATACAAAACCTCGACACCGGATCTTGGCGAGCTCATCGTTATTATTACTCTTGTCTTGCTGATGCCGCCTACCGACAAGACAAAGCCGATTACCTGGGAGTTTATTCGAGGCAAATTCCTTGAAGAAGTCGTCACTCGGAATGTTCGTTGGGTCCTCAACGACTCACCCGAGTTGGAGGTGATGGAGCCAGGAGCATCCGACTATCGCCTCAATACGACCTTCAAGAACTCGAAGACGAGTCTCCGTCTCGTCATGTTCCAGATCACGTTCCTCGACGTGTTCTTACAGACTTATGGCGGTGACATTGGGAGATTGGACGATAATTACGGGTTTGCTGAGAAACAGATCCCAGAAGGCATGGTCAAAGAAATCAAGGAGATTTACAAGGTCGACAACTGGCCTCAGTTCTTCGTCAGGGTGAGGCTTGGGAAGACTCTGAGCAGAGAGGCTTTCTCGCAGATGCTGAGGGACTCTGTGCAAGAGAGTGCGAGGAGAGGATATCATCGTCAGTCACCTCAGCCAAAGATGGAGCAGTTACGAAAGCAGAGAAGCGAGATGGCGAGGGCCGAGCAGAATAGAGGTTGAAAAGTATTTTATCTACATACTACACTAGTCCTGTCCTGTCCTATAAGGCATAATACCAGATACACTGTAATTCAAACTTCATAGGCGCCTGACTATGAGAAGCGTGGTAACTAAATCGTTCAGCCTCCCACCGTCATTTCCAACCAACCATGAAGATGATATGACACTCAACGCAGTCCCTTAGCGCACTTCGACTCTGTTGTTGGCCTGTTGATCAGCACCGAGGTCCTATAGCTTTGGACAGCTATGCCAGACCATAAAAGAGGGTGGAAGCAAGATGGCCCTCTCCCAAACACCAGAAACTCTCCAAGGCCCGACATTCGACATCCAGGAGGCATTCGACAAATGGTCCAGAATTTCAAAATTCTATTGCTTGCTGCAGTCCTCACTATCAGCGTGTCAGCGATACAATTCTCAGGTGTAAATCATCCTTCTGCCCAAAGACAATCCTTGTCGAGGACTGAGGATGTTATATTCGACAACTACAGCCTTATACTGAAGGGTCAGAGACTATTCTTGCAGTAAGTCTTGTACCATTTCTCGTGCCGCTCACTTTGGCTTATACTTTAATAGCTCAGGAGAGTTCCATACATTTAGATTGCCAATACCGTCGTTGTGGCCAGATATTCTCGAGAAAGTCAAGGCGGCAGGATTCAATGGAATCAGTGTTTACACTCACATGGGATTGTTAAACCCAACACCTGGAGTTATTGACATGGATGGTTACCGTTCACTGCAGCCTTTGTTTGATGCCGCGAAAGCTACAGGAGTTTGGGTAATCCTTCGTCCTGGTACTTCTCGACTCTCTATCCGATATTTATTTGAGTTGATGTCCTTCTTTCAGGCCCTGTATGACACTCTTGTTGACGAATCGCGTACTTGGCTTACAACGTTTTCAGTATATCAATGCCGAAACCACTGCTGGAGGAATTGCACACTGGGCTACATCTGAAGTTAGTGGAAGATTTCGCACAAACGCAAGTGATTGGCAAGCCGCCTGGGAGGACTATATCAACGCCATAATTAAAGCTACAATACCGAACCAGATCAATAATGGAGGTCCGGTTATTGGTGTGTCGCATCGGTGTTTTGAACAAGACGTCTCACTGACCAACGTACTCAAGCCATTCAAATAGGTAAGACCACTAAATTGTGCCACAAGTCTCAATTCATGATCTGGGACAGACAACGAGTACAACCAAGATCCTGAAGAACAAGCCGAGTACTTCAAGCAGCTCGAAGAGGTGTATCGCAACTCGGATATCGTCGTTCCTCTTACATACAACAACGCGGGAAGAGGGGCGAGTTTTATCAACGGTACTGGTGCTGTCGATCTGTACGGGTACACTACGTCTCTTTTCAGGTTTCGGAAAACAAAATTTTAACACCGCCTACAGCATGGACTCCTACCCTCAAGGTGCTGACTGCGCAAACCCGAGGACCTGGACACCTATCAATAATAACGACAGCGACCACAAGTATCACATGAAGGTCAACCCATCACAGCCTTGGTTCTATCCTGGTAAGCTCCCGAGCAACCTCTGCCCCGTCCGCTTACTCATGACACAACTTCAGAGTTTCAGGCTGGTGTTTTTGATAGTTGGGGTCCTAACTCTCCTGGTGAGAATCATTGCATCTCTTTTGGATATGCACTCACAGGTTTCTCAGGTTACGATGGCTGTCGTGTTCTCACTGGAACAGACTTCTCCAGAGTCTGGAATCGTCAAGTTTGGGCCAATAATGCCAAGTTAATCAACTATTACATGTTCTATGGGTGAAGTCTACACTTCTTCGACGATGATTTGAAAGTCTCACCTTGCATAGCGGGACATCTTGGGGTGCATTACCTTACCCCGGTGTGTACACATCATACGACTACGCTGCCTCGGTAATTATATTGCCTATTTCACCTTTTTGAATGATCTCATGCCGCTCGTAGATCTCTGAATCTCGTGAACTCACATCAAAATACGACGAAATGAAACGACAAGCGATGTTCATCCGTAGCTCGCGCGAGTTCGTAAAGACAAACTGGATTGGCGATTCTTCTACTGGCTTGAACGTCTCGAGTAGCCTGAATGCTTGGGTCACTCTTCTTCAGAACCCTGATACTGGGACCTCATTCTACATCGTTCGGAACAAAGATTCGACCTCCATGTAAGCATTCAAAACACCTACTTCTTTCCATTACTTACAGTACCCCAGCGGGACTGTTGATTTCAAGCTAACCGTTCAAACTTCAGATCTAGGAGTTGTCACTGTTCCTACAGTGGCATCCGCAATAACCCTAGGTGGACGTCAATCCAAGCTCGTCATCACCGACTACACCTTTGGTGCCTCCTCGAAGGTCGCGTACTCGACGGCACAAGTTTTCTTCGCTGGAGTCATAGACGGGCGCGATATCCTGTTCCTCTATGGAGATCCTGCCCACGAACACGAATTTGCTCTTCATCTAACTGGCAAGCCCAATAAACTTCAAAACGAGAAACCGGCCTTGTTCCAGATATCTGAACAAAGCACAAACGCACCTCATGTCACCACGGTCAACCTTCTGGAAGGTGTCGAACAACTGGTAACGGTTTATGACTCTGACACAATGTTGGTACTTTACGCCGACGAAGCCACCACAGCTACATTTTGGGCACCAACGATTGCCGTTAAAGCTGATGATCAATTCAAGAATTATTGGGGCATTGGGACAAACGACACGATTCTGATTGGCGGCCCGTATCTCGTACGGGAAGCCATCATCACAGGCACGACGCTCGCTCTACGTGGTGACTTGAAGGAGGACGCCCGTATCACCATCATAGCGCCGAAAGCCCTCAGATCCATTAGTTGGAATGGACAGATCATTACAGCCGACCTGACGGCTTCCAGTCATATCAGTCCTTCCAGCGGATTTATTGGTCAGGTATCGACGAAAACAAGTCTTGGAGGTGTTCATCTACCGAAACTTACTGGGTGGAAGTACAAAGACAGTCTACCCGAGCTCCAACATACGTTTGATGACTCCCAGTGGACTACTGCCAACCACACCTCTACCAAAATACCATGGAAGCCAAACTTCGGCGATGGTAGAATCCTATATGGCTGCGACTACGGCTTGTGTGTGCCTTTTCCCTTCTTCACTTTACTGAGTTGACTATTGGATATAGTTGTGAAAATACGGTCCTCTGGCGTGGTCATTTTACAGCAAACGGAAACGAAAAATCTGTTAGGCTTTCTATCAACGGTGGAACAGCTTTTGCTGGAAGTGTATGGCTTAATGACGTTTTTCTAGGAACGTCCTTCGGAAAGTAAATCCTCAATTGTGTCTGTTTTGATCTATTCACTTACTTTATCCTCAGCAGCAGTGATGGCCAACACATGCAGGGGCAAACTGACGAGGTGTTCAACCTTCCGATCAACGCCGTCAACGTCGGCCAAGACAATGTAGTCACCATAGTTCAAGTACCGGGAGCTCTCTACTTTTGCGTATCTTTACTAATATTTTCATAGGACAACATGGGCTTGGACGAGACTGGCGGTTAGTTAACTTCAAAAATCCTCTAAAATTGCACCATATTCAGTTATTTCTAGCTTCAACGGACTACTCGAAGAGCCCCCGTGGAATCAGAGGAAATTCTCTCGATAACAATAATTTTACAAGATGGAAGGTTCAAGGCAAGGTCGGAGGTTATAGAGCGTGAGTACGTGTTTTTTATAGCTTTCATAGGTACTCATTGTTCCCAACAGATTTCCAGACAAAACTCGAGGTTGGCAGATTACTGTTTCCAGTTTCACATAGACTTAATCCCCCTGCAGGTGTGATGAACGAAGGTGGTCTTTCTGGCGAACGTAAAGGATGGCATCTTCCTTCTTTCCAAACATCGGAATGGGAGGCCCGAGATCTCAGCCAGGGCCTACCCAATAGCGCTGCAGGCGTCGGGTTCTTTGTGACGACGTTCAAGTTGGACATCCCTCGCGGCCTGGATGCGATGATATCGTTTACTTTCATTGAGCCGTTCGGTCAACCGTATAGGGCTTTCCTTTTTATCAACGGATGGATGATGGGGAAAAGAATAGGGAATCTTGGGTAGGCTTCTCCTTCTGTTATGCCATACAAGTGCTGATCATCTATCAACGTAGCCCTCAAGCGAAATTCCCAGTACATGAAGGCATCTTGGACTATCGTGGAGAAAAGTGCGTGAACATCCAAGCATTTTTCACGAATCTTGGCCTAACATAAGGTTCTCAGCACGGTCGCAGTTGCTCTTTGGGCTATGATCCCCAACGTTACGATCGCTCCAGATCTACAACTGACCCTTGATTCGGTCTACGATACTGGAATCAGGGAAGTATTGATAAATAACCCTGCATGGTCGTCAGAGGGACGTGAATAAACGGGTACGAATTGTACATACAGATACATTAAGTTATCCACAATATTCCATATACTTATTCTGATGATTATTATTTCAACTTGATGTCGCTACGTACTTCATCCTGCAGATGGACTAGCCGACCGACCGCAGTTAGAATAACCGAACCACTCAGAGCGAAAAATTCGCGCAACCCAGACCCTTCAAAAATTTCGAATAGGAAGGCAACTACCGAGTAAAAGACGAAGGTTGCGCCCGAGTTCCGCAGTCTGGTATGATGATCGGCATGTTTGATCTCGAACGGAGGGCGAACAGTGATATTGTTGGTTGAGATTATCTCGTTGGGTAATGGCGCTGTGTTTGAGGTGATAGCAGGCAGCTTTTCCTGCCCTTTGTCGAGAGAGCACGCGGCGAGTAAACCAGAAGTAAAACCATCTTCATGGAAACCGTACTTGAGATATGCGCCAGCATAAGAGATTGAACGTGTGTTTTGAATCTTCAGCATTTCTTTCTGGGCCTGGACAGCCTGACATCGATAAAAGTCAGTCACAAACAAGCGATAGTTGCAAATTTTCAAACCTGAGAATCCAGAACTGGATGACTGTAGTGCCATTTCCCTACAGTTTTGGAAGGATCTGGCTCAAATGGCGGGTTGAGCGTGACAAGAACTGGGCCATATTTCGCTTCTGGAATATGCTGAAGGTCATTCATGCCATCTAAACTGGGTTACTCTAAGTTGACCAAGGATACGTAAGTGGAGCTCACAGGTTCTATCAAGAAAGTAAGCTCATGGTTTGACAAGGCAATAGGCAGAACTTACAAGGACACTCGATTCACCTCGGCCATGTCGGAATGGTTTTTGGATTCCAATGCAGTAGCGCTGGCTTCAGGCTTCGTAAAAGACAAATAGTTCCAGCAGGACCAAGCTAAACGGCTCCGAGGCATGAGCTAGTGAAATAAGAACTTCGGTTAGCGTTGAAATGACACGATGATAGCGTTGGCATACTTGCTCATCAGAATGCAGTACGACTTCATTATGACTCCATTGGAACTTTCCAAGGATTCGTTCTTCATCATCTGTGAGCTCGCCTCCTGCTCGGAGTATATTGAGGGCGGTGTCAGAGTGACAGGCTAGGATGACATGGTCGTAGGTATGCTCTTCGTCTCCGTCAGTGGTGAGCACGACCTTTGGCTTCTGGCCATCAGAAGTGGAGATGGATTGGACACTCTTGATCGGAGTAGAGAGATGCAACTGGTCCGGTGGAAGGTTCGAAAGAATTTTCTTGACGTATTGGTGACTGAAAGTGCGCATACATGCATGAGACTCGGGGAGGCGGTTCAACAGCATATACTCACCTGCCACCTTTGATTGTGAGCCAAGACGGCTTTCCAGTGATTTGGAGGAGGTTGTGGTTGTATAAGAATTGAATCTGAAGCCAAGTTAAGAGTATCTCCGTGTGCGCAGAAATGAGGCTTACAAGTGTTTTCGCTGGGAATGACAGGAAGCAGTCACCTGGCGGCGTGCTCCAGATAGCCGCTGTCATTGGCTGCGAGATAGAATCAAATTAACGTTGCACATAAGCAACTAGATCGAAGAACATACTATCAGATAATTATTCCTGAAAACTGACGAGTATCCTTCGCGGTCCAGATACTCTCCAATGGAAAGTTGAACACTTTGCTCATCTACAAGAATCTTCCTCGCACATGCATTAAAACGAAGTACATCATATAGCATTCGCCACATCTGAGGATCGAGAAGTCGATGGGGTTGGCAAAAAACCGTCCTGAGATTTTTTCCAGCCCATTCGAAGACACCACCATCTCGAGTCACGCTAAAGGTCATTTCGGTCTCTACTACTTCAATGCCGGCGTCCTCGTTGATTGAATTGTCTGAGGGTACCTGGTTGAAGGAAAACTTCCTAGAAGGCCTTTTTGTTTTTGCCAGTCTTGGAGAAAATGATCGCAAGAAACGTAGGAAGTTGGGATACGTTGTGGGATTCAAGACAATCTTTCTTTCCAGTTAGCAACTGCCAAGTTTGAAACTGGTAAGTATACTTACAAAGCCGCTAAGAAATGTTGATGAGAGGATAGCCCGCAAAGATTGAAAAAGAGGTGCCTCACGTATCCACATCTATCCCACTACCGTGTCTGTCATTGGGCACAAAATGGACTGTATTCGCATGTCCTCCCGGTCGACTATCAGATTCGTATAGATGAACTTCATGATCACTGTGTTCATTTAACAGCTATCAGGATATTAGTCATCACTTTATGACGGTAAAATAACGATGTGCACTCACCCAAGTTGCAGCTAAACCAGAGACTCCTGAACCTACGACTGCAACTTTCATGCTGCCTCGTCGTTAGAGAAAGAACTGAAAGGCCTGTTGGTTGCACGCCGCCTCGTCATCGCTGTCAGTGTCGGTCGATGCTTCTTCGCGATCGGCAACAGGCTACTGGCGTGACCAATTGAAATTTCATGAACGCGCTGTTTGGTTTTGACTTGCTTGCCACACAAGGATTGCCTCCGCAAATCTGCGCTGCTTGTAGGGAACAAATTCTACTTCGATTTGAATGCCAGCAACTCTTCCAGGACTCTACTGGGACGAAACAAGAAACCGTTACTTTCCGTTAAGCTCGAAACCAAAAGTAAAAGAGGAAATCAGTAATCAGAAAACTCAGCTAGCAGAACCTCGAAATATAGTTACACCTGGATATCATTATGTGCCACTACATTCGTCAAGTTTGAGGTTGAGGCAACCGGAATATACGCGAGCTCTTCGTGATTCACAGTAGGCTACTCAATGATTTAGAGCTTCTGCCATCTAATTAAAAAATTTCACAAAGTCAAAACATTTGTTATCATTTCGCCCAGACGTCAAAAAAGGAAGATTTCCATCTTCCAGCTTTTGGGAATGTGACTGCACTCAATGTACGTTTAGCTTGCAAATCCCTACATTGCAGCATCCTTGAAATAAAATCGCATGCTGCTTAGATCCACTCAGTTCATGAACAACTACTGCACCTCGTTGGTGATGATCAAGGCTGGGTTTACACTGGCAGGGAGTCTCCCCAGTCCACTGAACGTTTCGCTTGGAGCTCTGACTTTAACATGAGCCCGTCATCGCCCGTAGAAACCTGAATCTCCTTGTACAAATGACATGGCTGAGAAATGACGCAGATCTCCACACTCTCAGTCACGGACTCCTATATTCTGTAGGTTTCTTACCTTCCGATCTGCCTTACGCTCAACCTCCGTAGTGCAACATGCCTCGGTCAAGGAAAGATCTATTACCGAGATATAGGCTTTCCTGAGTAAGCAACTCTGACTATGGTATGACCGTCGCATTCATCTCTAATTTATCTCTGGACAGGCGCACGATCACGATCAACTTGAGTAATGGGGTCAACGATATCCGAGCAGCGGACCTTCATGGCGACGAAGTTGTCCTAGGTACGTAGCACTTATTATATAGATTGACTTCCTCTCATTACTATTTCAAGGTTGTAAAACGAAGCTTGTCTATCTACCAGATATCAATGCGACAAGGTCACCCCGCCATCTCAAGATGAAAAGTGATGTATTCTCTATTAGTCGACGTCATGTTTGTCCAGTCCTACCTACTTTGTTAGGATGCCTCTAATGTTCATCTAGTACAGTATCTACGCAGGTTGCCGGAACGGCTCCATCGAACGCTTCGACCTGCGTGAGTCGTCACATAGTCAAATCCTGTTTGATTCTCGCTTCGATCAACAACCACGAAGTTCTGTTCTCCACCTCAAATGCCTCCGCGATAATGAACTTCTTGTCTGTCATCAGAATGGAGAGGTATGCTGGTACTTTATCATCCCCGTGAGTACGCGATCAACTACCTTTCCATAGTTGGTGTCATTTGATCTCCGCTTTTTGGCGTCGAACGCGAAAAATCCTCTCCAAACTTTTGAAGGTCACGTCAATAGCTACCTCCCCACTCTTGTCCGTGATCAAGCTTCCGATTGTTTGTCCCCTGTTGATTTTACCTTTACAGGGATTAGCTATCGATTCCTACCAAAACTTCCTATTCGCAGCAGGGCAGGACCGTCGTGTTCGAGGATGGTCACTTCGTAATGGCATTCAATTGTACCCGAGTCCTACTCTTGCACGTGCAGAAGCTTCGACAAATCCCTTTAGCACGGTCTTTCCTTCTCCTGTAACAGCTCTTCAAATGGTGGAGAGCCATGGGTCCGACGGAATCTCTCTTTGGGCGGCTTACGACCGTGATCTAAGCCAGTTTCATCTAGGACAACAGGACCATCCGTCTTAAATCTGGATGCGTTGGCTCGGCGTTCTTACTTCTCACAGTGCACCGGCTCTATCTTCCATAACTATCCCAAATACTCAAATCAACCTGGATACCCGTCCTGATTTTCTCCCACCAATATACTTCGTTCTTGAGGTACTTGTTCTGGTAGATCCGAATAGTGTCAGGCTGCAATTGATGATGGAGCTGAGGATAGTGCTGGATGGCAAGTTTGATTGACCTGTGGAAGAGAAGCTACCAAAAGTATTATGGTTCGGGTCCTGTCATGCGTTTGAAACTTAGCGTCAAGTTACAATTTGGATGTCTCTGGCTTTCTCCACTACTGTTCCTGGAAGTCGCCACTAGATTCTTTCGCTTACTATGAAGAAAGCCTTGGTTCATACAAGCCAAATCCAATCATGCCCAAAATGGCCACCTGCAAACATTTTAGTGAGGCTTAGCAGGTCAAATTGTCTAACCTTCGCTTCCACATGCTATTTTTGATAGCCGGAACAACTAAGTATGACCGATGGCGTTTGTCGTTGGCGTTGTCGTGGTGCAATCATTCAGTACAACCTACTCGCATCCGTGCATGTCTATACCCTTGGTTCTAGGTATAGTTCCGCCTTCCCGGAGGACATCCGCCAATCGGTGAGGTCAAGTTAATTGCAGAACCTGAACTTGCCTTTGAATTGCTTCGTTCATTCTTTTCCAGCGCTCTTCAACTCTGAAATCAGATCGAAACTCCGGAAAGGCTAGGATTATCTACATTGCCCAGCCAGCCCACTGAGTCATCCGGCTCTGATGGCTTGATCTGAAGGATACTCAACCACTTATATGCGGCTGACACTCCCGCTCGTTTCTTGCTCTTTGTCTTTACTCTAGTCTGCTCACTATGAAGGGACCTGCTGAAATCGCGTACGTTCCTCTTGTTGTCCGTTTAAGAGACGCTAGCTGATTGGTAGCCAGTCATGGACCGATGTTGATCGGATTCACGATCAACGTGCTTCTGTACGGGGTCATGACCACCCAAGTGTACCTGTACTATACGGCATACAAGAAGTACGTCTACAAGCTCAGAATGCATATTTCAACAGATTTTCTTACACTGAATTAGTGATAAAATATGGATGAAGCTATTCGTAGGTCGTTTTCCTAAATAAACTACTTGGTCACTCACGTCAGTTTCAAGGTCTTCTTTCTCCTGCTGGCTGATACGGCCAACACCATCTTTGATTTTGTCTATCTCTTTCGTTCTTTAATTATTCACTTTGGTGCGCTTTCTCGAGAATCTGAACTGGCAACTTATAAGTATACTGATGGTCTGTGGATCAGGCGATGCCAACTATCTTTCCAAAGCGGACTGGTGTAAGTGACCTTTTTTTTTTCCACGATTTCTTGATGTCGTCACTCACGCTTGTCATATTCTGACTTTTGCAGTGTTTGCAACTGGTAAGTCACCTCTGTAACCATCGACTGTGCCAACTAACTTGGAATAACAGATCCCGCCATTACCGTAAGCATGATCGATGCAATGTATTTGAAATTGCTGCACGCTTCACATAGGGAATTACGGCCAGCGTGGTCCAACTTTTCTTCTCCTGGCGAGTCCGTGTTTTAACGCACAATAGATTCTTCTCGATACTTGTGATGCTCGGCGCATTGGCAGGAGGAGGTAAACTGTTTCACGGTACTCTCGTCGCATTCCAATAACCCTATGTCAGCTGGTGCCATCGCAACATCGTTTGAAGTTGGGCGCACTCCTGAATTTGTTCGCTTTCGACAGTTCAAGGTATCTGTCCTCATGAAATCCATGTAGCTGACATGCCGGAACTTATTTTGTCACGTCTAGGGAGTGGTCATCACCTGGTTGGCTGCTGCGGCCTTCACTGATGTACTCATCACGATGATTTTGGTGTGGTATCTGTTCGTAATGTCTATTTCAATCGCTACATCACTCTTTGGCTAACATTACTCCAGGGTGAGACGCTTTGGTTTATTTCGAAAATCAACTTCTTGAAATATTGGCCGTAGAAAAAGCATAAAACAGGATTCCGAAAGTCTGACTTGATGGTTGATCGTATTATTCGACGTATGTACACTCCACTTAATTTTAAATACAACATTTAAGATTGGCTATAGTGACAGTGCAAACTGGCTTGATTACTTGCCTGGTCGCCTCTTTGGATCTCATATTTTTCCTGACCGATGTAAGTCATCGTCCCTTTCTTGAATAGTGCCGCTGACGAGGAGTTCTTCAGCCTACTGGCATGTACGTAACTCCAAGTTGTTCTGATAACGCACTCCTCAACTATCCCCAGCCATTTGATCTTCAATTTCCCTCTCTGCAAACTGTACACCAACTCGTTGATGAGTAGTCTCAACTCTCGCCGTGGCTGGAAGCTGGGTAACACAGGAGTCGATTATTCTGTACAATCAGGCGATTTAGGTGTTATTTCCGCTCCAACGTTCCCCAATAGTTCACTCAGTCAACCCGGTTCTGGCAACCTCTTTTCTTTGAAACCACTCCGATCGACGACAAGTGATTCAGAATCGGCTACTTCCTCTCCACTCGATGTCAATGGTACCGAATTGACCAAACCAGCGGTATACTTAACTCTCAGATGTCGCGAAACCTGCATCTAACCGCTTTTATCAGAGCACGGCGTGTCACCCTGCCCGGCAGGGACATCCGGAAGTCTTCGTTCATGTGGAATCGCACCAATCTAGCGACACACTTTACGTTCCTCAGAGACCTAGAGCACTCACTACTGGAAGTGGAGAAGTTACCCACAACAGTGATAACAACCGGACTTTGTCGCGAGGCGTTCCGCTATCACTCGATACCAATATGACGCTCTCAAACCATAACGTGGGAAAAGTGTGGAGTTTTGACAGTCTTCAACCACCATCAAGTGATTCTACGTACTCTAGATAAGGAAAGTTCGTATCTACTGCAGAGGCCTAAGGCATGTGGCTTGTTAGGTTCGCTCTTGGCCGATGTTATGATTATTTCAGAGCTTTGCGAAGGATCAGATTTGTGATTGGGGCTTATAATGGCAGCTTTTTACTACCTTCACTGGCATGACGTGAACTTCCTCGTGGTATAGACAACTAGGACTCAAGATACATGCGACTACCGGACCTGAGTACTGACAAAAAGGTTTCGAAGGAATCGTTTCCCTCAAGCTTTTGTTTAGGAATGCTAACTTGCCTTTTCATAGCTTTGGCGGCATACAACGCTAATAATATAGTCAAAAAATAGGGTATATTTCTCCGACTGAACATACGAGCTTGGGGCTTGTACAAATGAACACAAAGCTCTCTGTTTTAGCGAAGAAGCTGAACCTTTGGTCTTTCCCACCACGTACCATGGGTGAGAAATGATCGGACGAGTGGGCGTTATAGCCAAGTGCCTCAGTCTCAAGAAGTCGAAAGAAAAGCTTAAAAGGTGCGTAGAATCTTCTTGTAACTTTTCTCCATTTAAAATATGACCGAAATCTAGGTCCCAAAATTTGTCAAGGAGAAAAGCACACCAGATCCAACTCGCTAGTGATGTGCGATCAGTATCATTCTCCTTCTATAGTAGCTAATGTGCCCGATGCCAACCTGAACAACCAACGCCATTTACCTTTTAAAAAGGGAAAAAAATTGGATTCAGACGGCGGAATACCTCCTTTTCTTCTCCCAAATTCAAAGACTGCAAGAATGGGCTTCATTGACCTATCGAACCTTGGTCCTGCAGAGGTTGCGTGCGTGTTACATTTCAGGTTTCTTGGATTCAATGTTCTGACCTCTCTCTCTATAAAGGCATGGGTGGATATTCATTGGGCTTGTAATTAATATCCTCCTTCTGGGTATTATGATTACACAGGTCTACCTGTACTACGTCACTTACAAACAGTGCGTATGCTTTTCTTTTACTTCTACGACCGACAACTAGGCTATGCGCTAACCTATATTCAAACAGCGATAAGCTGTGGATAAAGCTATTCGTAAGTTATGGATTTACTAAGTGGAGTCATCTTAACGTTTTTAGGTGGCCGGTCTTTTCCTGGCGGACGTGCTGAATACAGCCTTCGATACGGCATACATGTATCGAACACTTATCATTCAGTTCGGTATGTATAATGCTGCTTCACAGGATGAAGAACCGTATTAAATTGAAGTGCTCTAGGAAACTTGGAGGCCCTAACTAAAGCTGATTGGCGTACGTTTTCTTTCTCCTACCTTTGATGGTAACGCTAATTTCATTTTGTAGTCTTTGGCTGTGGTGAGCAATCTAACTTGGTTCGAACATCACGATCATTGTGAATTGACCTTACTGCTTGGTAGACCCTGGAATGACAGTAAGAACTCAGTCAAAATACTTAACTTGAGGCTGATTTTTAGGCCATGATTGCAATGGCCGTTCAACTCTTTTTTGCCTGGCGGGTATATGTGTTGACGAAAACCCCCATTTGGGCTGTTATCATCGTCTTCGTAGCACTGACAGGTGGAGGTATGAGTCACTTATCGATCCTACCAATTGGATGCTCATTACAGACTAGTCGCGGGATTGATAACTGCTGTCGACGTTGTACGAATCCCGAAATTTGTCGAGTTCCAGAAGTTCAAGCCTGTTGTCATTATCTGGCTGGCGTCGGAAGCCATTGGAGACATCATTATCACTTCTATCCTTGTTCTCTATCTGTGAGTACAGTACATTTAATCAACGATGAGGCTATATATTGACTAATCAACTTTCAGAGTGAGTACTGAGTACCCTACGAGTTTTGATTAACTCTGCTTATATGACTCGGCTGCTCGGTTAGCGCAAACATAAAACTGGATTCCCAAGTTCAGATTTGATCGTTGACAAGATCATCAGAGGTAATCTAGAATTACTCTCTACCATTGCAAATTCTGATCCATTCATTTCAAAGTCACAGTCCAAACGGGTCTGATCACTATGATTGTCGCCTTTTTCGATATGAGCTTCTACCTCTCAGATGTGAGCAAAACGTGAACTCGTATGCACCTAACTGACGAGTCGACGACAATTCTTTTAGCCATCTGGACTTCATCTGATGTTTAACTTCCCACTGTGCAAGTTGTACTCCAATTCCGTAATGAGTAGCTTGAATTCCCGCCGTGGTTGGAAGTTTGGGAACTCTGCAGGTGGAGAATCGCAAGGGCAGGCAGCATCTGGTGGAAATGTGACGCTGAAGAATCGTCATATGCAGATCACAACTGGCAAGAATGTAAGCTCGACCTCTTTAAATTATGCCTTATATCCCTCTGAAGATTATGCACAGAATGATATCCTCTCTGGTTTGGATCACCAGACGAACCCAGCGGCTGTCTACGTCCATGTTGAGTCGCATGAGCTGCGCGACAGGGCAGGCGCCTCAAGTTCATGGGATGATGAAAAGGTCGATCCAGCTTTACCACAATCACAGTGGTCTGCTGTCTGATTTATGATGGCAGGATCGAACGTATCCTACCTGTAAAGGCTTGCAGTTGTTGTCTAATTAGATATTTATACCCATCGGTACCTCCTATCGTTACCGTATCCTGTCGTTTATATCATCTTTTCCAACTTGAAAGATCCGTGTACCTTTTGATTATCATCGGCGCCTACAAGAAATGATTTGGAGATCCTGCTTATCGCCATGATTGAGAGGTTATCAAGCAACACCCACAATGCAATACATGTGCAACCGTAAGAAAAAGTATATAATCTAGAATTGCTTTATGCGTGTCTTTTCTCCTCAACCACTCGCAGGTCAAGAGGTCAGATTGACTCTCATCTTTGTATGTTACCTGTGATCTCTTCGTAATCTGATCTAAACTTTATCGTCCTTAGCCATGTGTCACGTTCGTCGAGATTTCGACCAGTGCTCTACATCATCCTCTATCAAGAAGTCCAGCTGTAAGTCTAGAGTCAGGTGAAAATCCTTGTCCTACTATCTGCTAAACCCAAGAAATCTTGATCGCTCTTAGATGCTCCGGAATATAAGTCGCTAACATGCGCATTGCTCCTTCAATTGCACCCCCACAGTGTGCATTTGGATTCGGAAGTGATCAATCTCGATCTTCTGATCGAGGGTTGATCACGGCGTCCAGTTCTGAGTCGACGACAGGCTTGTCGAACAGCTATGTACTACGCTAGAGTACCCAGACTGTAGTCTTACCTGGGTTATAGGGAATATGTACTAAGTACTAAGAGGCTTGTGTAGAGCGACTACTACGGTTGTAAGGATACTAAAAGTATT